>CM059214.1:30127345-30309845 GCA_030347435.1 Clarias fuscus | reverse complement strand
TAAAAGCCCAAGCCACCATCCGTGAGTGTGATAGTGTGTGTGTGTGTGTGTGTGTGTGTGTGTGTGTATCTGGAAACTGCAGACTTGAGCCTGAGGTTAATTGGGCGTAAAACACAATGCTAATCTAATGTTTATGAGGTCGCCGCTGAGCTCTGACGGCCTGAGAGTGACACAAGAGCAAGGCTAGACGTGAGGCGCGCTAAGCTTGTTCGGTTACAGTGCTTCCACACAGAAAGACCTATAGAGGCGGCCTTTAAGGTACAAAAACATGTTTGTTTATGCAAGCACTTGATCCTCCACTTGAATGCTGGACAAAGGCGATTGTAGCTGCGTTTTCACATTAAGTGTGGAACCAAAATTAGGATCTTGCCACAAAGATGGCACATCAATTCTGTGCACAGGTTAAAGGAGAAATACTAAGCAAAAATAACCTGCAAGTTCAAGTAGGAAGCACAAAACCGTTACATTTAACCAGTTGCAACATTAGCACAGGTTTTCCAAGGTGTAGTAGTAGTAGTAATAGTAGTAGTAGTAGGACATGCTGAAGCTAGCGATATACACCTTTGCCAGTCAGAGGCTAGTTGAAGTTACTTTTGTAGAGGTGTGTAAATAAATGAAATCCAGGATGTCCAGGTGGTGCTCCAAAAACAATGTGGGCTATAGATCGTTTTAGTACCTTTGAGTGCAAAGCTGGCCTGTTAGGACTGGGGAAGGTGCTGCTCTCATTTCCTGCAATAAATTGTGGCTAGCAAGATAATAATCCTGATGATACCTGCTAGATGAATGCTTAAAGCTAGCTGTCACAAAACAAACTTACGATAAATACAATGTATATAAGAGCAGATAGATTACAGTCATGAGAATTATGTCTCTGATCTGATAAATTCACCATGACATTATTACCCCTATCTCACCTACGCGGTTTCACCGTAAGTACGGTTCATGATTTCATGATTCACAGCGAGTTTTGTCGCTGTGAGTATGTTTCCATCTTTCCGCGCGAAAAATGAAACGTGTTTACATTTTTTGCGGGTCCTTGCGGACTTTGCAGAACTTTGCGGAATGTCAGCGGAACGTCAGCGGGCAATCGCGGCGGCTCACGGTGCCTAACACCGCATCTCACCGCGAGTCAAACCGCATAGGAGATTTAATAGTAGAAGGGGGAGGCTTTGTTATTTGAAATGTACGTGAATTTTATCACTACTGGTTGAAACAGAAACTTGAGTAAAGCCATGCGAATGCTGTATTTAATAGCTAGACTGGAGAAGAAAGCTAGCTACAAGTACAAGTACAAAGCACAGCAATGTTGAATTCTCCAACTGATTGGTCAAATGTTTCCTGAAAGGTCTTATTGCGATAACACACACAATCTGTGCACAAACCAAAATTGTAAAACTCTCTCATCGTCTATACCACAAGGCAAGGTAAACCCTGGATCGGGTGCCAATCCATCGCACGGCACACACACTCTCACACGCTCATTCACACACTACAGACAATCTGGGAGCACCAATTAGCCTAATCTGCATTTCTTCCGACTGTTGGAGGAAACTGGAGAACGCGGAAGAAACCCACCAATTACGGTGCCAATCTCCCTGCACACAGACCAGAGACGGGAATCGAACCCGGACCCTGGAGGTGCAATGCGACAGTGTTAACGTACCGCCTAATATAGTGACATTTTACTTAATTAGAACCATATTATCTGTAGGGTAGACCGTCATCTTCATCTTGTCTTTCACAACATCAATTTGAGCTCCGATGTGAGACATACAGTACACAACATGACTGAAGCATGTACCCTCATGGACAAAAGAAATTCTGCACATCGAAATTTCTTACAAAATGTATTTCTGTCAAGTTAAATTTGTATATATTGTGTGTGTCCAACTGCTCCAGAAATTCAAATTCAGACAAGATTGAACCACGATACGACCTCCTTGCACGTCCAGCTCACCATCTATTCATTTTTGGGGGATTTCCACCTGATTTTCTTCCTAATCTTTAGTCATTATTGACAGTTCCAACCCATCTTTGGGCTCTCCCATATCAAGTGACAGCTACCAACCAGGGAGCGTGCAGGCCATCATGTGCATCCTGCAAGGCACATAACTGCATCTTTTCCAACTGCTGCACTCGAACAATAGAGTCCTGCCCACTTCGGCTTGCATGGGCTCACAGGCACCCTGTGATTGGCTAGTGTCGCTGTGATTGATATGGGAGAGTAAGTATGCCAATCCTATGTAGTTTCGCAAACGTACAGGCAAGTTTGTTCTCTAGGACTCCCAACCATGGGGCGGTTCAGATCTTGAAACTTGTAATTTCTGGATGATAGGAAACACTTTTCTGTTGCTGTATTCAGGAATTCGATCTCCTAGTCATTTTACACCTGAATAAAACCATACAAAACTAAGATCATGACTGTTATTAACTTCAAGCTGCATGAAGAACAGAGACAGAAAAATGTTAGTCAGTGTAGGGGAAGTCGGGATAATTTTGGCCAGCAGAATCGGTAATTTACTGGCCTATCTATAGTAATTTACTTGCTGCTTTCTTGTAAATGATGTTGACTTGTGTATACGTTTACTCCTCCTTCCACAACGTCCACAAAGAATGTGTCAGCGCAGTAAGAATTTGGCGGAGGAAACCAGTAAGGAACGTGAACTTGCCTCTGTTGGACATGTAAGGACTTAGTCAAAGCAAGACATGTGAAGAACTTAATAAGGACATTTTGGCCAGTTAACGGTACAAAACACTAACACCTCTTATAGACTTAATGCACCACAATCATAGAGCAGAGAGGAAGGATTGGATGGCACGGTCATTGGGATGTCACTGCGTTGTTGCTCCGTCAATGGATTTCTCACCATAATCACTTGTGCTATCACCATGGTAGGCCCATGCAACATTGTAGTAGGTCACATTAAGTTCATATTACGTTCATCTGATGCTTATCATGTTTATGGCTGGCGCACCGGCAGTAGGTTATCAGCACAACCCAACGTGTAGGTGATGTTTGAAGAAACCATCACTTCAAAATTAAAAGTGCTTTTTAAGTTAGCAAACTGTTTTAATTGTGTAACATCCTCAATGACCATCCATTAGATCTTGTTAGCATAGCACTACTGATGAGTTACCTAACCCGGGCTAGCAGTGCCCATGCACCCGCGGTCTATCAAGCTCATGGAGTATTTTCTGTTAAATACTATATATATATATATATCTATATATATAAGGGTCCAGATGTGTGTCATCCTAACTTGATGCAAGAATGTTCCTTATTTAAGCTTGGTTTTATTTTTAAGTTTGACGTAGGCAGATTTAAAGATAGTAACCTTATTGTTCATATCGATGACTCATAAAAAAAAAAAAAAAAAAAGAAAGAAAAAGAAAAAAGAAATACTCTGCCCACGTGCTGCACGGCAGTACGAGAGGGATTACAGGGGTGTGATGAGTAAGCAGTAGGACATTCAGGCCGATAATTAACAAGCAGGCCAACTGAAGAACGCTCAGATTTCAAGCGAAAGCACAAAGTGCTGCACGAAAATGCGCCATGGCTGTAGTAGTAACCCGAGTTAACTTTTTTTTTTTCCGGTCTTCAGCAACTCTGAACAACATCTGACCTGATTTCACAGGAAGAGTGACGTGTTTGCATTTCATCAGACGTTTTAGAAAATACTTCAGATATGTCCTTCTAAGAATAATAGTGTTGTTTTTCTTTAGTTTGTGTCTACTGTTTTAAAACCTGTCCCTCCCCTTTCGTGTAACTCTGTACGTAACTGTATCTTTAATCGTGTCCGAATGTACCTTAAAATACAGTGAAACTTGGTCTGAGACGGTAAGACCGCCCAGATATTTTCTTTCCCCTTTCTCCTGGTCCGCTAGCTTTGATGACTGATGCTCTGGTGAGAGCGGCGGTAATTTCACAAGCTCTCCAGAAGGATCAAGTGTTATGCTAAGTAGCTCTTGACTGTTGCCTACAGCTGCTAGTGACACGCTTGTGTGAGGAGGATGACGAGAGGCTGACAGTTGAGGAAGCAGAAAGTCTTCGTTCTAATGTATATTCGCGAAAAGCACAAAAAAAAAAAATATATATATATATATATAAAAATGAACAAATACACTGATGTATCAAATCGTACAGAATAGGAAAAAACATGATAAACTGTGCAGGTTTACCTTTAACCATCATAGAGGATTATTTCTCTCGTTTTCGAAGGTTTTATTCCACAGCAATTTGAAACTTTTGAAAATCCTAGCAACTTTTTTTTTTTTTTTTTTTTTACCGACTAAAGAAAAACACATTACTTTTATTAATTTATAGTGATACCTCAGGTTGCAAAACACGTTAGCTCCTATTATTACTTATTATTATAACAGCTACAAACAATCACTCCTTCATTGGCCGTTCACTTTTTTTTTTTTTTTCATTTTTCCTGGAAGTTAGCAAGTTCATAATTTTCAGAAATGCATTTCATATGCAAAGATTTTTAAATAATTTTAAAGTCACAGCTTTACCTCAGATTCTTATGGAGAATTGAAGCTCCTTCCAAAAATGCTGAGTAAACATCAAACAAACAAAGCACTTCATTTTTGGTGAAGACGATACTTTTTTTAATCTTTTTTAAAATGTGACCTGGGCTTAGGAATCTCTGAGTGCATTGATACTTGACATGTGATTTGCCTTGCAGCTGGACCTACTTCCAGAATCAACACCTTCTGACCACTCAGATATGAGCGTCCTACACCTCAGTTCAATAAAGCAAGTGAAACTCTATTGCGAGTTACACAAAACAAGACCTTTACTTCAGGTTTGGGAAAAATGGTCTGAGAAAATCGTGCTTCCTCCTCATCAACGTTACACAAGCCGATCGACACACATTACCGTTATTCACTTCTCTGAGCTCCAGGTTGATATTTTCTGTCATTTTTTAGTCAGTGCTGTGTAAAAACTGCAGTAGAAACTCATTAACCAGAGGCAGGTCTGAAACGAGAGGCATAAGCATGTCTTGTAGCTGTGAATAACAACAGTTTTTTTTTTTCCCCCCCTTTGCTGTGAAACTGTTTCAGAATCTAATAATTATCCTCTTCATCCTCTTAATTCCGACTCCGGTGCCGGGCTGAGAGCCGAGCCGGCGTTGTCAGGAGGATTACAGTCCTGCGATTCGCGCCACAGGAGGCACAGCAGCCTGCAATTACGCCGCGGCGGCGCCTTTGATTTAAAGGAAACTTTCAGAAACTGACTAAAATGTTGAATAATACGCCATTAGAGATTCCGTAGGCCGGTGCTGAAAAGAAACCCTCCCTTTTCAGAAATCTCCCCCTCCCTTGCCTACACACACACACACACACACGGTCGTTTGCAATGATGCAATTGATGTTTAGCGATCAAGGGCCACAAAAAACAAGATCAGCACCCGAACCACCTGTGACCATTAGCGCGTATGTTAATGCTTTCTTTTTTCTTTCGGCTTTATTAAAATACTGTATGCTTTGGTGGCTACCAGAAATATTCACTATTTCTTCCGATTCGCTAACCCAGCCCCCCAAAAAATATCAGTTTATTCTATTGAAATAAAGGCGCTGAATGAAATGGCCTCTAAAGGAAAGGAATCTTTTATATGATGTCCCCCCTTTTAGATTTTTCAATGAAAATGAGGGGTCAACTTCTCTCATTTTCCTCACAAAGGCGTGAAAGAAGGCGAGAGAGGAGGGGGGATTGATGGGTACAGCAGAAGGTGAAGAGATGAAAAAGGGAAGGCGGCGAGAGGAGCGGCCGTCCCGGCTCACATCAATGCCGCATTGTGAGCCTCCGGCCCTGTAATTAAATTTCACACAATATGAGGCAGCAAATGACATGTAAATTATAAATGGCCGATTCTTTGCTTTTCTGTGACAGTGTTAAATAAGAGAGGTGTAAGAGAAATCATTAGATTATACTGTGCTAAACGAGGGAGGGAGGGCTTTTCAAGAAAAAAAAAAAGAATGGGAAAAAAGAGAGAGAGAGAGAGAGAGAGAGAGAGAGAGAGAGGGAGGAAAAAAGAAAAGAAAAAGAGGGCCGTTGGCCAACCCTGGCGCGAATCTCTGCGTTTGGAGACGGGTTCGAACAGCGGCACGCACAATGCGCAACCAGCACCCACATTGTGTTTGTGTACCTGGGTATAAAATAGACATTATGGGCATTTTGTCCGGCCCACCGAGATGCTCGGGCGCGCTCGAAAAAGAGGAGTGAGATAAGTGGATGCACTTCAGCAGCTACTTGTTTCTCTCCCCAATTACCCTCCGAATAAATAGACACAGCCCACTGGCATCAACAATGAAATATAGCTTGAAAGGAGAAGAAAAGTGGGCCCTTTTCAGAGGCGCTTGAACGCATACAGAAGCAGCGAAGGGGTAATTGCAAAGGGGGCTGAGGACAGAGGAGGAGTCGCTTCTTTTCATGATGAAGAGAGAAGTGAGCGAGGAAGAAGCAAGAAAAGAGTGAGAGCGAGACAGACGAATACAAACAAGGGCCCATGTCTCACTTCAGTAGCCTTCAAAAACACACACAACAACAAGGAGGAAAAAAAAAAAAAAAAAAAAAGACACTTTGAACAGGGTCCGTGCATGATCAGGGGAGAGAATGGACAGATTTTTGGGAACGTGCACATGAAATCTTAAAGCGTAGCCTTTGTTTCAGAGCATGTCTGGAAAGACGAGAGAGAGAGAGAGAACAAAAATAGTGTATTCCTTCTGATAGCATGAGGATTTAGGGTCTAGAGTTTAGGGTCAGTGAGCGGGCGTTTAAACTAAGTTTAAGCTAAGTTATACAGTAGTTTTAAGCTAAATTATGATGATGTGATACATTATTCAATTATCCTTCTTCAGTAACAACTCCTTTAAATCACCTTCAGATACGATACAGAGGTGCCATCTACTGTACACACCTGCATGCTGGCAGGTTGGAGGAAACTACAGAACCCTGAAGAAAACCCACTCTGACACTTTGTGAACATGTGAAACTCCACACAGGCTTTAACCGGACCAGGGATTGACCCGTATCTTATTCTTATCTTATGTGGAAACAGAATAAGTGTGAGACGTTTCTTTTATTTCCGTCTCCGCCACTCCACCGCATCTTGACCCGGTCTTCGATTTTTGCTCCTGTGCAAAGTGATTAAAAACTAATACATAGCCCGAGTGGACTATCATACAGCTCAGCGGCCTCTTAATGAGGACAAATCCCCTTTCAGCCAGCAGAGAGGACAGAGCTGGCCAGCCTAGACCGACAGAGAGGGAGCTCATTAAAAATGTGGAACAGGACCCAGAGAGAGAGAGAGAGAGAGAGAGAGAGAGAGAGAGAGAGAGAGACAAGGGTTGCGTCTTTCAGCTCGAGTAGCTTCAAGAGGCCTCCAGGATAAATGCTCCCCTCTTGACTCAAGTAGCTGCATTGCACCAAGAGCCGAGTGGAGAAAAGAGCCACAACGTGTTAGTCAACAAGTTGGTTCTGAGGATCGGGGACCTTGAAGGGGGGGGGGGGGGGGGTGTTCAACACACACACATACACACACACACTCTATCTAAACTGTAGCGCATATGAACCCACGGTGACACAGGTGCACACCCACGAACCCTTTAAATGTTCCACAAAGGTCCTTTTTCAGGTTTATCCTTCACTTTAACTCGTGAAGTCCCTGAGTGTTACCTAATGCACATCCTGGCTCAGTCATGTGACAATCTGTGCATTTGTCAACCCATGACATCATTTCCAAAACAGTAGTGTGCCCGGGTAGCACATGTTACAGAACCTGCTCATTTTAAAAAGCTTGTTTTTTTAAGTACTGAAAAAAAAAAGGTTTCATCCTATTAAACAATTTTTATTGATTCAATATTTTCTCAAATTTAATATTTAACCTGTTCTGCCTGCATTTATTGAACACATTTAGATAAACCTAATTAAGACACATATGTTACATAGGGCTTTTAACCCTAAAATGCCATGTCACATCATTCAAAATGTGTCCCATGTGGTCTGTTTTGTCTGTGTTATATCCCACAGGTTCTTATGGTATAAAGTAGATTGTTTTCATTAATAAGGTGAATTATAAATCTGAATTATACGTTCAGGAATTTTAGGAGTGTAATCATTATTACAAAAAAAAAAAAATGCTATTGAATTCTTCTTTCTGATTGGTCAAAAGGTGTTGACTGTTTTTTTTTTTTAAATAACAGTCAGTCTGTTATTAAAAAACTAAACAAACAAACAAACAAACAAACAAACAAACAAACAAACAAACAAACAGTAGCTCCGGCTGAAGTTCTAATGCATTATCATTCCTATAGAAACAACCTATATCTATATCTATATCATATTAGTTTAAAAATAAATAAATAAATAAATAAATGAAGTTTTCTGAAAGGACATATTTATTTAACATCTTTGGAAGGAGTCTCCAGTGTCAACAGTCAACTACATGTTTTCAGACAGATGAAAGCCTTCAGGACAGAGGGCCTGGCATTTTATCACACACAAGTGATATAACATGAATTAAACTGTTTTGTGGGCATTTCAGAGTATTTAATGTTATTTTAAAATGATTACTTCAAAGAATAATGTAATATATATCAATTCAAAGGTGATTATATAACAAAATAATCAATTTGCCATTGTCACTCCCCAATTAACTCCTTTAGGTGTCGGCCCACATCACACCATCTGCTCACTCGATCGGAATCCTTCGCAACTGATGTTGATATAAAAGCGAGATGAAGCCACTTTGCGCATCGCAATTTTAAAAACAGCATCGATAAATAATACTAAAATAATATCAAACATTACTAAGCTAACGGCAGTGGAGTTTATGCAGAAAGATACAAAGCAGCAAAACAATCAAACAAGAGTAAAGAGGAGAGTCTGTATAATGTTCAGCTCGAGCACGCTACAAGGCCCAGATTAACCCTGATGGACAGTTCAGCTCTGCTCAATCAACAGGGAAAGTTCAAAAAGAGAGCAAGTACAAACTTTTAGCGCACACACACACATACACACACACACACACACCCAAACACAGGCACGCAAAGCTCGGCCTGGACCAAACATCATCAGTGAACTCACCCTCATACAGCACACATGCAGCAGTGCAGGATAGCGCAGGCCAGCTCGGACATGGCTCGGGCCAATTGCACCTCGGTGTTTAATGTTTAGTGTATGAGCTTCAGCCTCAATTAAAAATGGAAATGAGGTAGATGGACAAGGGCAGATATTTCAATTGCTGCCAAAGAGTGTTTGAGACGGACAGGGGCTGGGTGGAGGGTTTGTGGAGGGTGTGTGTGTGGGGGGGGGGAGTTTATACCATAAAACAATGTCTAGCTTTGCACAGAGGAGAAAATTAATTATTTCAAATACACGTGGACCCTTTATGAGCGCCAGCTTGATTTGCATTGAGGAAAATTCAGCTGAAGTAATTGGTGCGCACTGAATGAACTCAATTTTCATTCCGAGTTTCCTCCGAGTCCCCAGGCACGCAACACAAACAAAAGTGAATATGAAAAGGGAACATGGGGAGGGAATATTACCGGAATCACACAACAAAAGCCAGAGCAAAATTGTTTTAGCGCCACAAATGAATGATGAAGGCTTCATTCATGCACCAGGCTGGAAAACAAAACAAAAAAATACAGATATCACATGGCCAGCTGACAGTTGATGTCTTCATATAAATGTAAGAATTTACATTCTAATTAAAGAGAATTTACATCTTAATCAAAGCGGCCCTCATTGTTTGCGCTTGTGTGCGTTGTTTAAATGCGGCGAACGTCGCTGCCGAGCCAAACAACCGGGGGATCTAATCAAGCCGTCCTATTATGAGGAGGCGTCAAAGCAGGATGTGAAAGTTGGAGTGGGGAATGAAATGTTGGGAAGTCGAAACGAAAATATAACCGGGCAATCTAGAGAAAAGTGTATAAAAAATATTTTAAATCCAGGGATTGTTAACGTAAATTGTTCACAGATTGTAACAGAGGGGAAAAAAATAGTGGCATTGAATGATGTTAAATGAGCATTAACAACGCAATAACATAAAATAAAAACAGTCTAAAAAAAATACAATGCCTTAAAGGTGTTTTAAAATTCAAATGATTCCCCAACAAAATTGAAGGCAAACATAGAAAGAGGTCCTCAGTTTCCCTCAAAAAAGCATCACAAGGTGTTTCATCCATCCATCTGTCCATCTAGGAACCTTTGTAGTCCAACCAGGCATCGTGGAGGCCAATGGTGACCATTGTATTTATTCACATATTTTTGTACCACCGTGGTCCGGTCAACATTCCCACACTACGGGCAATTTGGGAAGGCCAATTAGCCAAATCTCTGGACTGTGGGAGGAAATCGGAGAACCCGGAGGAAACCCACCAAGCTCGGGGGGGAACATGCAAACATGCACACGGACCTGACGTGGGAATCAAACCCAAGACCTGAAGGTGCAAGGCGACAGTGCTAACCACTAAGCCACCATGCCACCATACGGTGCTTCACCTAGCGTAAAAATACATGATTTATTTAATAAAAAGCGTGAATGAGAGGGCACGAAAAGGGCATGAGAACAAAGAACCGTGCAGTGTGAAAGATATATACAGGATCTGTCATAGATGTTGTTTTGTAATTTGAGGCAGTTCATGAAATGCCCACTATTTCACTTTGGAGTACTGTAAGTTGTTACAAAAATAATATTAATTATTATTATTATTATTTTTATTATTATTATTATTACCCACAAGCAGGAGTGGGGTGCAGTCAATGATCCAACTCATCCCGAAAAATGTTCACATTGGCTGATGTCACCCTGCCACGTCACCCTTTCATTTCTTCCACGTCACCCTTGTGTTCATTGTCAGGCTGGAAGATGTTTGGGCCTCTCAGTTCCATTGAAGATAAATTGTACTGCTATAGAATGCAAACAAAGGCATTCTATAAAATTCTGTGCCTCCAGCTTTGTACCAACATTTTACAGTATGGATGTGCTAGTCAGGTGTCCAAATACCTTTGGCCCTATCATGTAGAGCTCATCTACAGAGCTATTGGAAAGCTCTGGACCAAATTTCCTTCATCAGAACATTCCTTCCACAAACATCTCCAAACTTTCATCCTGACTTAGCGTAATGATTCTCTGCTACAATAACCTTTCAACTTTCATAACTGTCAGAAAGACTAGCAAAGAACTTCAAATCACTTTCTACAATCTTTAACATTTGAGTAATGGCATTAAATATGCACAAAGCAGGTCACATCACAGCAAGCTTTTGCAGCTGTACTAGGCCGCTAAATATAGGCCGTTAGCAGCGGCAGCCTTCCGTTCCATCCTTATCATACCCTAATACTAACCCTCAGATAAGAGTCAGCTAGCAAACGTCGCGAGCGCTAAAATAATGTTTCCCTGGTGCCCAAGATTGTAAATCAGTTTAATACACTCGCCAACCATTTATGCGTCTAAATTTAAAACTCATCCTCCAAACATTAGCTCGCACAAAAGACTAGCGGCTAAATGAGGCATGATTCATGAAACGGATACCTTTAATCATCGCTCCTAGCCCCCAAAAGGTCGTTTAGCATATTATATCTAAGTGAGCAGCTTATTCTTGCTTCATTACTGTTAATTAAGACCTGTCATATTACCCTGCACAATGTGTCGGCTAAGAGCTTTGGCATCTGCCATAAAACAAGCATCAATTTACGGCACTGAGGGATGGAAGGACTGGAGAATGTGAAGGAAGCGGCATAAAGATCATAAAGCACAACAGGACAGATTAATCCTAGTCTCTGGTCTAAGAGTGGGCTTAACATGGTGGGGCTTATGTTAAGTCTAAGCTTTATAGAAGTCTATGAAATTGTTCTCTATATAAAAGCAATACATTTATATTAGTTCACATAATTAGCATCTTTTTACATAAATAGCATGTTTTACGTTCACTTTCTAAAACCCAGACAAAACAATGGGCGAGTGTTATTTATTATTATTTTTGTTTATTTGTGTTTTGTGCCTGTCACTGTTTGTTCATTCGTCTAGACAGGAGCAACTGATTAACGCCATGCGAAACGCGATGCCTTGCAGCAGCTCTCTCGCTGCTCTATGCCTCGAGACAGAAGTCGCATAAAGGATTTGGCATGCGAGGACAGCACAGACGTGAAGAAAAGACACTCGGGAGCTGCTGAAATGTGACAGAGGGAGACTTGAAGCGTCTCGCCGGCTTTCGCATTAGCATCTGTTTCGGTTCGACTGGGGTAAACTAGCCAATAGTGTCAGCGGGAAGCATCAGGCCGAGAGCCATGAGACAGTGTGCAGAGTGGACAGAGCGAAAGAAGGGACAGTTTGGTAGGCACAGTGTTTAACAAGTGAGAGTTTCTCATAAGTTTATGGTTGTTTATCTGATTTAAAAAAAAAATTTTTTTAGGATTTGAACTTGGACAAATTTAGAGCTTATTATTATAATTATCCATCCATCCATTTAGGAACCTCTGTAGTCCACCTAGGCACCATGGAGGCAAGTGGTGACTACTATTGTATTTATTCCCATTTTACAACCGTTGTAGGACCGCCGGTCCTCCTTCACACACGCATTCATAGACTATGCGCAATTTGGGAATGAAAATTCCCTTAATCTGCATCTCTTGGGACTGCGGGAGGAAATCATAGGTCCCGGAGGAAACCCACCAGGCATGGGAAGAACATGAACAAGAAGGAAAATCAGGAGCCGTGAGGAAACCCAAACTGATACAGTGAACATTCAGAACTCCACAATAACCCATGAGCCCAGGTTTGAACCTGGAGGAACTCCGGAGGTACAGTATGATGCAGGAATTCAATCCTGCAGCATACAAAATCCAAAAACAGACAATAGCGGTTGATGGGCTCACATACAACAAATCACATGTTCCATTAAGGCACGAAAAAAAAAGGAAGGGAAAAAAAAAATAGAAACGTATTTCTTTGTCTTCAGGAAGCACTCTATCATGCTTACGGTGTTGGTGAACCTGGAGTCTATTCCAGGAACACTGGGGAGTAAGGTGGGAATACACCCTGGATGGGATGCCAGTCCATTTCAAACACACCTAGGGGCAATTTAGAGTAGACAATCTACCTTCTGGCATGCTTTTGGGAGGTGGGAGGAAACCAAATTCCCTGTGGACCCGAGGAGAAAATGCAAACTTCCACCTGGACAGGAACAGGAGGAGAACATGTTAGTGACTGTTAGAATAAAACAGGAGCTAACCTGTTTCCCTGACTTTATTTGAGATAGAATGTTACCATAAATGGGTACAATGTACTGGATGATGAGGTATTTGTTTATGGGTAGAAACATGGAATCGGTAGCAAATAATTGCTGTGGTATAAGAGAAATGAAACATTTGCATTGGCATTGTTCTGTTAAAAGAAAATAGTCAGTTAAAGTCTTCTTCTTATTATTAGTATTAAAATCTAGATGTCTGCCTTTGCCTCTCTTCATTTCCGACAGCTGTATAAGATGATCCTAATGACTGTTAAGCAAAAGATTAGTCACGATTGACATATAAAGTTGACCGGTGTCTGCTTAAAGCATATCTGAGTAAAATACACTCCAATACAGGCAATACATCCTTCGCAAACAGCGAAATAATACTCGAAAGCTTGCTTTTTGGACAGCATCGAAGACATAGTCAAAATCACTGGGGCTGAACGGCCCCCTGCTGAGGTCAAAGTGAAATTCGGCTCGACAGGAGTGAATTTAACTCTCTCTGGGTGTTCATTTAAACTCCAACCGGATCAGAAATGACTCGGACAGTGGAAGTTTTTCTCCAGTAGGAGGATCTGATTGGTATTCATTGGACTGTGCCGCTGCAGGTACGTGAAGCGCGAGGCGAGAGGACAAATGTACAATGCTGGCGGGATGAATTTTTTACAAGCAGCGTCTGACAGGAATTGTGGTGTGTCTGTGTTACGGACTGCTACCTAAAAGTGTGTGTGTGTGTGTGTGTGTGTGTGTGTGTGCGCGTGCGTGGTCTCATCTAAAAGGCTTTGGTGTTTAAAAAAAAGAAAGAAAAAAGACAAGGTTATAGCCATAAGCACAACAGTTATGAAGGTGTCATAATATTATTGCCATGATAGTGTATTGATATTGGTCAGAATAGTGGCAGCTATATTGGAAACAAGAACCTTTTCTTCCTCAACGCAGTTTGGTATTATTAGAACTTGGCTCGTCTGAAAGGCACAAACACACCCTGTTCTACATACACTCACTGGCCACTTCATTAGGAACACCTTGCTAGTACTGGGCTGGAATACAGTGACCTCAGTGTCATGTTCATGGAACCATTTTTAGCTTATTTTAGCTTTGTGGTGTAGCACATTATCATGCTGGACATAAAGGCATGGACATGGTCAGCAACAATACTCAGGTAAGCTTTGGCATTTAAACCATGCCCAATTGGTACTAAGGTGCGAATAAGGTACTAGTTATTCATGCTGATTCAATACTGACCCTACCATCCAAATGTCACAGCAGAAATTGAGACTCATCAGACCAGGCCATGCTTTTCCAATCTTGGTGTCCAGTTTTGGTGGATTGTGGTCTCAGTTTCCTGTTCTTATCTGACATGTCAGTTGTAACAAAGTTATTTGAGTTACTTTTGCCTTTTTTTTTTTCTTTTTTTTTATCAGCTCGACCACTCTGATTATTCACTTTAAAACCCAGATGTGGTAGTGTGTGAAAATCCCAGTAGATTAGCAGTTTCAGAAAAATACAGACCAACAATCATGCCACGTTCAAAGTCACTTAAATCAACTTTCGTCCCCGATCCGGTGCTGGGTTTGAACCTCAGCAGATCGCCTTGACCGTGTCTACATGCCTAAATTAATCGCGTTGCCGCCGAGTGATCGGTTGATTAGTTCTTTGCGTAAACAAGCAGTTGAACAAGTGTACCTAATGAAGTGGCCGGTGAACCCATGTGCACACATTTAGTGTGCATAATAAAATAAAATGCTATTATGCACACTAAATGTACTTCTGCACAGTAATCCAGGGTTTTGCTTTTATTTATTCATTTATTTAATCTTTTTGATGGTTAATAAGCTATAAATAAATAAATAAATAAATAAATAAATAAATAATCACTTTGTCTACAAAGAAAAAAAAAAAAAGTCCTGAGTTTGCTCAGTTGAAATGATCTGCTTTGACAAATTTAACAGCTTTTTTTCCCTCCCTCTCCCAATGCACTTGTCACTCAGCATTAGCTCATCTCATTAATGACAATGAGAAAGTTTATCTTAGCCACACATTTAAAATCATCCTCTGCTTACAATGGAGCTCAAAAATCTGCCACAAAATGGAAGGCGGATCTACTTACATAGGCGCTCTTTTTTGAAGTAGTGTTACTCTTTATGCCCCCGACCAAGAACAATCTTTTCATGACAATAAAGTACATTCTTCGGTCATCAATACGCATTATCTGTGCTCTGCTACGTCTCTATGAAGCCGGGCTGAATGGCTACCTGTGAGGCAGAAGGCCGAGGCGATGGGATCTATAACGGGATCCCTTGCTGCAGTTGCTCATGTTTCTGTAATGGCAGAGGCTTTAATTAAAGTCTCGTAAACAGTGTTGTGCAAACATAATGATGACAACCTCAAGGGTAGGTTTTTTTTTTTTTTTTTGCACATCAAAAATAGGTGTGAATTAGCATTATTTCTGCGGTGTGATGAAATGAGAGGAGAGCAAAAAAAAATAAAAAATTACATTATAGAGATAATGGGAATGTAGGGTAGATGCAAAGACGTGTCCAGTGTTATAAACTTTCCCCATGATTAATTTATATCTAGACTTATGTAATAGAGTTCTGAAGTAATTAAAATGCATTATGCTCAATAGTTGTTTTTGAATCTGGATGAAATGTAAATAAATAAATAAATAAATAAATGTATATGGTTAATAATGTTAATATATTTGTATAATTATTGTTATAAAATTGTTATAAAAACTATTATTATTATTATTATTATTATTATTATTATTATTATTATTATTAAAGAGTTCATTACTATGTATTAAGGTGCTTACTTATAAATACTTTCGACTTTCTGATTTCTAACACAGACATTAAACAATTAAAGCAAGTTTAAAATAACATACACTTATTAATACATTATTATTATTATTATTATTATTATTATTATTATTATTATTATTATTATTAAAAGGTGTAAATTAGTAAAAATTGTTAAATCTTCTTATTCCAGTTTTCAACCAATAAAATTTGCAGATTTCAATTTATTTAAGAAATTGTAAGTATTTTTAGATACTAAATGAATTTTGCATCAAAACAAAATTGTAGAAATAGACTGAACATTAAATCACATGTTTTGCACATCTAAAGTCTAGTGTTTGGTTAGTTTACAGGCAATCTAGACTCCATTTTATAGAGACTTATTAATCCTATAATCTCATAGAGATTAGATACTTTTTAGATACAATTTCGAAAATATCAGACCGATATTGTTCCTTCAGTCGTACACAAAATAATATATTCTTCCAGGTGAAATTAATATCAGAGAATCAAACATGTATAACAAACCCTCGATTAAACAACCTGGTTCATTGCCAACATTTCCCTTCACATTCCTGTGAGATGAAGCTATCACCACTCCACATCCCGGCTCCAAATCTCTTGCTCTACAAAAACAATCAAGGCCTTGGCCAGGACACGAGCTGTGGGAAAGTTGTTTTTAAGAGGAATGCAAACTGAGACAAAGCAGGAATCGCTCCTGGCTACGCCGCTCTGTGGGTCTGGATCAAAACGCCAACCTCTGGACTTTACCCCTCTGAATATGGAGCAGAGATTAGCAGTTAGTCCAGGTAGGATTCGAACAAAATAATATCCAACCCTCCATCAGACATGAATATATATTTACAGGTATAGTACACACCATGATGGAAAGCATGGATGGAATCTCACATGGATGGAATTTCCTGAACTAAAGATTTCACTCATTCTGTTCATTATTGTGCCGTCAGGAATGGAGATGGTGATGATGCAGTTTGGGAGATATGCATGACTCTTACATGCCCTTTAAAAAGGTTAAGTCCATTCATTTCAGAGAACATGCTACCCCCTCCCTACACGCACACACTGTAGTGAAGAACTCGAACCCCCACCCCTGGAGGTATGAGGCAACAGTCCTGACTGCTGAGAGATCATTTCCCTATATATTACCTCCATAAAAATTTAAGTCCAATACTTATCAAAAATATGGCATTTGATCATAAATGCATTATACTATAAACCCAATTATGGCATTCAAACAAGCATTATTTTAGCACTGATGGGTACTACAACAATGGAAATAAATTCCCACAATTATTTTGTGGTAGGACTTCAGAAATACTAATGTTGTTGCTGAATACCTGCAACCTGGGTTTGATCCTCACCTTAGGTAAGATTGTGGGTTTAAATTTTATCCAGGGCTTAGAAAATACGTACTAGATGCGCGAAAAAAAATGTTAAATCATATGGAACTGATTCCATCTGATCATTTGAATTAAATGAATTCAATAAGCTTTTGTTTCAATAAAGACCGTGATGAAGACAAAGCACTTAATGACTGAAAGATTCCTTACAAAACCCAGCGTTGTGTAAAGCATTGTTAGGGGGTCCACCCCTGGCTCAGATCAAAAGTTGTGATATTTTTGATTGCATATACAGTGGTTGCCAAAAGTATTAGAACAACATACTCCAAGCTCTCTGTGCACAAACAGATGATGTCACGAATTAGTGTTGTGACAATGATGTTCAGCTTCTGGAACCATGACCTGGGTCATCTCCAGATCTAAGCCCAGTAGAAAAATGTTGGACAACGGTGAAGAAGGCAGGAGGAGTCAAGAAACCGTCTTCCGCACGCGCTCTTCAGGAAACGATCAAGCAGGCATGGACTGAACGAGCGACACCGGAGTACTGCAGACGCCTTTTTGACTCTACTGTATGTCCAGCCAGATCGAGCAAGATTTGAAGAATAAAGAACTAAATATAAAATTTTGACGGTTGTATAGCAATTTTCATTGCATGACATAACAAATGCTAGTTATTATCTTGATAGTCTTTCATTTAAAATATCGAATTTCATGTTTGTGTCAAACAAGCTTATAGGTCTTTTTGACAGCTAAGTTGAATTAGCTAATAAATAAAGCCAGGTCGGCCCTAATGTGTCGTGCTAGTGGGAAGTTCGGGAATAAAACAGATGTAACAAGTAAACAAAATATTATTACATGTTTAAATAATGAGCCTAATATTTGACTAGGAAGAAAATGGAATAATGATATTACTATGTGGGTCTGTGAAGTTTATTTGGCAGATAACGAAACCAAAAATAGCTCACATGTGGTGTCATGCTTAAGACCCTTCCCTGACACTGTTATTTATAAAGAGTGCAAGCATGTAAACCCCTGACTTAAACCCCTTTCCTCTTTTCCCCTTCCTTCCTCTCATCTTCTCGTCTCCTCTCATTTTTTCCCCCTCCCTTCACACTCTTCCTAGTCGCCCCCCACCCCGACTCACCCCTCTACCTGCTTTCACAGCGCTGCCGTTATCCTGGCAGGCCGACGCCAACACGTTTCAGGTTATCCCGGAACCGATCGGGGCAAGGGCTGCATGACAGCACCTGACACAACAGCTCAGCGAAAAAGCACTATTTCAGGTGACAAGAACCTGAGCAGTCGACCCAAACTCCTGCAGCTCGGCTTCGAGAGGCAGAGCGTCTGACAGCGTAAATTGCAGGCAATTTGCTCAGGATTAGAATGCGCAAAATATTACGCGAGACTATTAAATTAGACTCATGCGGCATTGTAAAAATACATCACGCCGTGATTTAGACACCAGTGTCAAATCTAACAAAATAATAATAATACTTTTTTTTTTTTTTTTTTTACAATTTTTTTTCTTGACAATTGAAATGAAACCCTTATGAAGTTAACAAAACAAAAATAAATCAGATAAAAAATAACTGACCCCAGTCATGAGTTTAAGGAGCTGACGATGTCGGAGATGACCTTCTCACCTGCCTTTCTGAGCTTAAACTTAAATACAGCTTATTTATGCATGACAGTTCTGCATCCTCAGCTTCATCTTGGCCTGCTTAAGCTAAAGCATCACTTTGTAGTGTGAAAGACAGGAAAGATAGCATTATCCCTCAGAGCACACGGCTTCTGATGGAAGCTGAGGTTAATACTGCTAATACTGTCCTCGGGCGAACGCTTGCGCGAGGCCCAATGACTGCACATCAACCTGGAGCTGAACTCTTCTAGGCTGCCACAAATATGCGCACCGGGCCAAACAGGAGCATCATGCTGATGGTATCTGCTCAGGTCATTCAAACGGTACCATCACTTTCCAGGTGAGCGCACAGACAGATTAGGGTAAAGCGGCGAAGGGAACGGATGGCATGGGTTTTTAAAATTCAAAAATAATCTTAAATACTTTTGAGATTTTCCTTATTTCACATGCGCTGCAATTCGGACTGTTCAGATGTTTTTTTGTTTGTTCGTTTTTTTTCAGCCAAAAATATTACAATGCATATTTACTACAGAGGACAAACCAGACGAAATGTAGAAGCTAGAGAAGTAAGGATAGACCAAAACACCATACAGAGTGCTCTTCTAGAACAATAATCAACAATATGATGGTGATACTGTCCTTTGGCACATTAGAGGAGTTCCTGGGAGGCCAGCGTTTCAGATGTGAAGCAGGCAGTCCGATTATGGCTCCAGAGTACTGAGAAAACCTTTTACCTTGATGGTGTTCAAGCACTAGTGAAACACTAAGATGAATGCATTAGTGTAGCAAGTGGATTATATAGGGAAATGTAGAGAGTTTTAAACTGTCATGTTCTGTCTTTCTGCACAATCAAAAGTCCCACCCCTTGTATGAAAGAAATTACACAATCCCGCACACCTAAAATACATTTTGCAATCAATAACGTCAGTTTAGTTAATAATGATAATGCTAGCCGTTCGGGTTGATGATAGCAAGGCTAACGCTTGGTATCTTTAAGAAACCACCCTGATGGTTTGGTCTACATCATGTAGGCTCGGTTAATTATACTCTCTTTTAAAGTTTTTAATGGTAAGCTGCTGTTAAAGTTTTCAGCGATAGTTTAACATCATAGCAGCTCGTCCTGCTAGTCAGCATTTAAAGAACAACGGTCACTTTTATTCTGGATATAAATGAGTCAGTAATTCCTGGTGAGTCAATACGGCATGTCGAAGCTGGGATGCTGTTCACGGATAACAAGAACATGCTAGTTTTGGAGAGTCGCTGGAGAGAAGTCATATTTCTTTAGCAGTGAGAACTTCATTAAAACATAACATTCAGGTAATTTTTTCCCCTCATATTTCTTTACCAAGACCATTTTGTAAAAATGAGACTTACATAAGCAGCATGTTTTCCAAGAGAATGTTAGCCAGCTGGCTAAGAGTTTCACAGCTGGTGCTGTTAACCGATTTAGCCACCTTAACTATTAGCAAGCTCACCATTACCTTGTACAAAAAACGGCATTTTAACAGGCTCTGTTTTACATATTTAAAGACTAACCTAATGCTATGGTGCCTTCGGTAGAGTCACCCATGGCTGTCTTTCTCCTCCGTTTGAGTGACAGAGTATACAGCTCTGAAACAAGCTCTAATTAAAAGACTTTAAAACAGCAACAGAGAGGATGACTGACGCAGCACTTCCATGTAAGCGCCTTCAGGCAAGATCCCACAAGAATTCAGCAATTAGCACCAAGCTTGCACGGGTTGCCTTTAGCAGAAAAAAAGCCTCCTATTGACCTCGTTCAAACACTGGAACTGTCAATCTGGTGTCACCTCGAGATCCCGAACTAATTACATTTTTCAGTGAATCACTGTGAATTTGATATTTTTCATTTGTACTTTGCATATGTTTTATATCATAGGGGAACAGTGGCTTAGTGGTTAGTACTGTGGCCTCACAATTCCAGGGTCCGGGTTCGATTCTCGCCTCGGGTCTGTGTGTGGAGTTTGCATGTTCTCCCTCTGCTTGGTGGGTTTTTGTCCGGGTACTCCAGGTTCCTCCTACAGTCCAAAGACATTCAGATTCGGTTAACTGGCATTCCCAAATTGCCCATAGTGTGCGTGTGTTCTGTGATGGATTGGCACCATGTCCAGGGTGTACCCCGCCTCGTGCCCAAAGTCTCCTGGGATAGACTCCAGGTCCCTGAGACCCTGAACAGCGTAAGTGTTATAGAACATGATCTTGGATAACTTGCTGTTATAGCTTGCAAAAGAGATGCATCTTTCTGTCGGAACTGTAGACACAATAATTCACCAACACCACTTGCACAGTACTGGAACTCGGCTGGGAGTTATTACCACGCCTCGGTACAGTCCTGACCTCGCTCCAAGCCTTAAAGCATTAAAGGAGTTCCTGGGAGGCCAAAGTTTCAGATGTGAAGCAGGCAGTTCAGTCATACAGAGAAAACTTTCTACCTTGATGGTATCCAAGCACTAGTGAAGGACTGGGATAAGTGCATTAGTGTAGCAGAGGATTATATAGAGAAATAAAGGGAGTTTTACTCTCATAACTGTCTCATGACTTGAACAGCTATAATATAATATAATATAATATAATATAATATAATATAATATAATATAATATATAACCTGTGTTCAAAATCATTCAAGTGAAAGGTTAAATTCCTGAACGTTTCCTATGTTTCACTATAGGAACTACCCTCTAAAAACATCAAGACACGTGAGCATCCTCACAGGGAAATTATGAGAGAATCAAAGGCGATGGGCCTGACTGGAGGCCTTAATGCCCCTGATTGTGGGCCCAAAGCTGTGTTTTTGTGAGCACTCTGGAACGCTGTGGTTTTGGCGGGAGGGAGATTAACAGACTCGGCCTCCGGTCCTTCGCCTCTGCCCATGCCTGCAGGCGCTTTGATGTGGCTCCATCATACCTGGCATTGCAGCAGTGAGAACCAGTGCGCTGTCAGCTCTAATCAGCTAGCCCGTCTGTAGGCGAAGAACCCGTGCTCACACTAATTGGCCCGATTGAGGATTATACCCTTAGATTCGGGACAATCGTTTAGTCAAATAGGCCTCTTTATCTCTCGCTCATTAAGATTCCTACACTCTTTTTCTGTACATGATGGGATTAGAAATGGGATTCCTTTTTAGCATTTTGATTCCTAACACACTTGGGATAAGCATTTTAGAGAGATGTTTACCCAATGGCTCAAATAAGAAAATAAAATATTCAAAGTCAAGTGCATATATGCGTATGAAAGTAGTCGAAAAACAAAAGTTAGAGAACAAATTTGGATTCAGTAGAACATTTGTACAGTTTCAGGACTGTTTGGTTTAAAGTAACACTTTTCCAAGAAATATATATTCACTTACATTTTTAAGAAACATTTTTAAAGAAAATGATGGGGAAAATTATGAAGCAAAGGATTATTACAGCAGAATAAACATTATCAGGTAGTTGTGCCTTAACCTTTACTGAGCCTTAAAAATCAATAAATGGTTGAATTGCATTTCCTTTTATGATGGATTATGTGTAGAATTTAATCCAATATAACTAAAGTCAATGCTAGAAGTTATGCAAATGACATATTTTACCTAAGATTTTACCTCCATCTACAATGCTAAGATTCTACTAACTAACTAACTAACTAACTAACTAACTAACTAAATAAATAAATAAATAAATAAATAAATCCAGACACATTTAAGTGACTTTTACTCACAAATTGAAGAAATTAAGGTTTATCCTTTCAATCTAAGGGCAAAGCAACATACAAGAATGTGCACAGATGGCTCATTTTTTATACTTTTTGGGAATAAAAATATATTAAGGGATGTTTGGATGGTTAATGGTTTTGATTGCGACTCTGTTGTAGCGTTCAATATAGGAATCTTTTTCAAGTCAAACACCCGCAAGCACCCAGATTTACGGAAACCTGCTAGATTAATCGCTAAAGAAATCATTGAAGAAAGTGAGACAGAAAACAGAACCAGAACCAACTGAGAGTAACTAACTTGAACATAAGGTTTAAGCAACACCACTTAATAAGTCATTTGGTAAACCATTAATCCCAGTAGAGCTTTTTCATTCAGGGACTAATGATGCGTCATAAAATTCAGCAGGAGACCGAAGGTCATGTTTAGAACATTAGATGGAATTAAATGACCTGTTTAAGCCAACAGACAATAAGTCATGGAATTACAATGCACTGTAAAACAGTAAAAAAAAAATAAAAAAAAAAGCTTCTATACAGTACTGCAGAAGTCATGCAAGTTCATCTTACAGCCATAAACCAAAGACATAAACAGGAATTTTAGTGCTTCTATCCAGGATGTGTTGTGATTGTAGCTGTGGTAATTGCTAAAAGAAAACCCTACCAGGTCGGACAGTGTACAGAGCATGGTTCATATAAAGCATTCCGTTTTGCACTTCACTCTATTTATACAGAGCATCAGGCCAGAGGTTTTGAAGGGATGGAGGGTCGGTATGGCTCCACCGGTTGGTATGGCAGGAGACGGGCCATCAAGGGGTGGACTTAAAGTCTGTTAATCAAGTGGTCGGCTCAAGAGGCCATCAGGTCAGTGCAGGGCCACAGCAGTCATTTGAGGGTGAAGTCCCAAACACCAAAGTAGTGCCAAGCCAATACAGCCACCAGCAAGTGAAAAGAAGGAGGAGGGTGTGAAGAGAAGGAGAAAGAGAGAGTATGCTAATTACGCACGAATAGAAGCCCATTCTTATGTGAAACGAGGCCCGGCCTTAAGCCTCTTCGCTCCCCGAGGACGATCAAATGGGTCGGAGTCGTCAGTGGCGGCCTTTGGTTTCACGCGCGCCCCATTATCTCGTCTCGGCTACATTGATAACTACCACGTCACTGAAGGGAGCCTCCTGTGTCCTGGCACGTTTGATCTTTCGCGCTCAGCCGCTCCAGTCTCAATCAGGGACAGCTCTGACCCCTCCCAACCACCCCAAAACCTCTGCTGAAAAAGGTGCCGTGGACAAACCCCAGCTTTTAAGATGCTACCCCTGACCACCCACACAATCTCAGGAGCCATCCAAAGCCCTTAATGCTACAATAAAAGAGAGATTACTGATTGAGAGAGAATAGAACTGGGCTGAACGATCTCAACCCGTCGCCCTCTTTTACAGCACCGAGGAGCGGGCAAACAAATCGGCAAGAGTTTGAGAGTTTGGCCTCTTGAAACTCTAACCAGATATTTACGAGCCATTAAACCTCATAATGCAGAGCTGATGAGGCGGATGTCCAACCTTTAGGAGCGTCTCAGGAGCTGTCGAGGAAAAATGCTCGTCCAATCAAAGTCTTGCGTTTGCTTTGTGGACAGAATACAAAAAAATAACAGTACACACACACACACACACACACGTATACATACCCACACACGTATACATACACACACACCAATTGCCATCCAGAATGCTTAATACTTGAGGCAATGAGGCAAAGACGTGATTATGCACATGCAACTAAGCAGAACAAGACAAACAGCAGTACTTGGCAGGCAAAAAAAAAAAAAAAAAAAAGAATAAATAACTGGATTCCTGGCTCTTTAGTGACATCTCTGGCATTTCTCGCTCACACACACAAATACACCCACACATTCACAGTTGCGTGTTTGCTTGTGTTGGTGTGTGTTTCCTCTTCAGTATTTATAGTAAGCATATCGGGCTATCACCTTGCACGCAGCCCATGGCACGCCTCATGCATCTTTATTTTATTAACTGCACCAGTGGGCAGCTACCAAAACAGGGCTGGGGGTAGAGGGGTGGAGAGAGTGCGAGTGAGACAGAGAAAGAGACAGAGAGAGAGAGAGAGAGAGAGAGAGAGAGAGAGAGAGAGAGAGGAAGGGGAAAATGAGGTCAGTGGGAGGGAGGAGAGAAAAAGGAGAGAGTTGCCACACCAATAATATTCTCTCTCTCTCTCTCTTTCACTCTCTGTCTTTCTCTATCCCTCCTTCTCTCGCTCTTTCCATACGGTTATAAATAGGAAGCAGCATTCACATAAAAAAAATTTAAGCAGAACATAAAGGGAGTGAGAGATGACATGCAAGACAGAGATAGAAAAGAGAAAGAAAAGAAGAGAAAGAAAGAAACAAATGAAAAAGAGGGATACAGACTGAGATCCCTCTAGATTTTTTCAGCATGATAGCCTGTGACATTTGAGGCCAGATCTCCACCACTGCAACTCGGGAGCACTGAGAATGATACACACACACACACACACACACACACACACACACACACACACACACACACACACACACACACACACACACAGCACTAATGCCTTGAACTATATAACGGCACAGTATTTCAAGGCACCCTAAATAGAGGGTGCCGATAATTTTGCACCAGAAATGATTAACCGATCGCTCGAGCGATACAAATTGAGCGGCATGTGGTCATGTGACCTTGCGGATGGAATGCACATACAGTAGATGCACATGTTCTTATTCCAGATGTACAGACGTGACGTGTGTGTGTAGTCTTTGTGCATTCAAAATGTATTAACTTTAAATGTATTAATGTTTGTCTGTCTGTTTTATTTAATTACGCGTTTAGTTACATTTATTTAATGTACCGCACTTATTAGATGTGAGTTGCTTTAAAGGAGTTTGGTATGCTCTATAAATATACATTTCCTGCGTTAAACGTTCAAGAAAATTCTCTAGCGTTAGAAAATCTAACTAATACATATGAAAAATGAACATAGAAATGGCTGAGGGACTTGAATGGGTGTGTGTGTGTGTGTGTGTGTGTGTGTGTGTGTTTTATTAG
Organism: Clarias fuscus; assembly: GCA_030347435.1. Classification (NCBI taxonomy): domain Eukaryota; kingdom Metazoa; phylum Chordata; class Actinopteri; order Siluriformes; family Clariidae; genus Clarias; species Clarias fuscus. The sequence continues at coordinate 30,284,010 of CM059214.1, read as the reverse complement.
AACAGATCTTACAGTAAGTTGTACTTGAAAAAATAACAAAGTGGTGTTTTATTTATTTATTTATTTATTTATTTATTTATTTATTGTATACAATTTCAGACGATGTAAACTAGCAGATTTGAATCACTCTCATAAGACATGTCCGACAAGATAAATAAATCTAAACTTCTCTGACTTACGTTCTTCAACAAACAAGTGAATTTGCCTTTAATTAAATTCTTGAGATAGATTAGCGTGTTAGAGTTTTAGAGCATTGTTAAAATGATGAAGCCCTTTAAACACAAATATTTGTTCGCATTTTATGGAAGACTTGTTTTATTTTAAATCTTGTTTAATAGCCAATCAAGTAAATAGGAATACAATATAATGAAACCAATCAAAAAATCTAAAAGAATTTCATGTTATGGCATGGAAAATATAAGGGCATTAAAAATAACTTGTGGTAAAATAAGAAAAATAGAACGAGTCAATGAATTATGAATTAATTAATTACAAAATCTACTATTACTACTACTACTATTAATAATAATAATAATAATAACAATAATTAGTATTATTATTATTATTGTATATCTTGACCTCAGTGAAACCCAATTTCAATGGTTTTATGTCCACAACTATAACATTCAGGGTAAGGGTGACACATTAACAAAAGAGGGATGATGTCATAAGTGTCCAATACTATGATGTAATGCAGCACCATCATTTCAGACAGAAACAGAAGAGGATGAGAAATACATGACTAGTGCTGTTTACTGTAAGGCTACGCCCCACTCGCAACTCTCACCTCTTACACAACCTTGTTTCAAAGCCGAACCAGGACAAAAGCTTACATACTAAAAGACTGATGAGCTGTACACTTTCAAATACTCAAACACAATACACATCACATGCACAATGTCAATATCTATAATATATTCATTATGGGAGTGAAAGGCTGGAGGAGTGGTAGAGAGAGAGAGAGAGAGAGAGAGAGTTAGTGAGTGTGTTTGGGTGAATGTGAGGGGGGGTGAGGAGTTGATGTGGCCTTCTGTAAATTCCCCCGAGCCGCGCTGCAGAGTTGAACGTCTGATTGACTCTTGTCGCCCTAATGTGTCCTGACAGCACGCAAGCAGTTACCATGTCTCCCTCCGAGCCCATAATGCACTTTTTTGTGAGCGAGAGGAGCCAGAGAAAAGAGAGGAGCAGAGAAAAGCCCCCTCACCCCCTTCCACACACCCACATCCACACACACACACACACACACACACACACACACTCTCTCTCTCCAGAAAGGATGAGTGGATAGGCAGCAGACTTTCAGTTTGGGGAGGGGGGGGGGGGGATCAGCAGCTTTCACAAACACAGACCCACAGGAAAAAAAAAAAAAAAAGACCTAAAAAAAATCAATAGGTCGCTTCTGAATGTTATTTTTTTTGTGGATAATAAGAGCAAGGGGAAAGAGGGGGCTGTGAAAGAGGGCAAATGGACTGAGAGAGAGAGAGAGAGAGAGAGACTGTGTAACGGGTGTCACTTGGCCACAAAAGTGCCACCATCAGCAAAACGCTGCTGCACTAACACAAACAGTGGGACTGAAGTCCCTCGGCAAGCCATGAAGAGCGAGCACGGGGTTGCTGAAAAAGATTTAAAGGTTACTGTATGTGATTCAGTAATATAAATTATAATAATTAATATACACTTTTCCCCTCAGATCACGCACCTAACCGGATGACACACTGTAACTTTTAATGTATTTATTTTATCATTCTATGGAGCTTTATGAAAAAGAATCGTTGGAGCCTTATAAAATTGCTACAATTAAAAATGTAATTATGAATGCCCTCTTCTATAATAAACCATTTTTTTTTTCTGCGCACTAAATATCCCAATGTAGCAGATTGTTTAAGTAGCAGTCAGACCAAATACAAATAAGAACATATTACAAACATAAAACATTATAAACAGGGCTGGTATATGCTGCATAATGTTCTTAGAATATTAACATTTCGAAATACACTCATTATTCCCGTGATCCATTTGGTTCCATTACCAGACCTGGCTATTTGCTAGTTGTACCTGGTAAGTTACTAGTTAGTATGACCACAACACTAACATACAGTAGTTAATCGTCTAGGACTGGTCACCTTACCTAAAAAATAAAAATAACAATAAATCAAATTGTACTTTGATTTCTAGTTTGACTGAATTGTGGGCACAAAAACCTGGAAATCAACGGTCTTGTGCACAAAAAGGAACCAAAACGTACAAACAAATTGTATCGTGGGCGCACAAATTTACCAAAACGAAAAAATGTGTCTTATCTTGTTTGCACGTATTAAGCTCAATGTAGGAGCAAATGACATTTTGTGCAAATTTTAACCAAAACAAACTGTGGGAATGAACTGTGTCTTGTGTGCACGCATGAACCAAAACATGCGAGCGACTAATCCAAAATGAATGAATGAACTACTAAAACGTGGGAACTCATTGTACCTTGTGTACACGAATTAACTAAATTGAGGAAATGAATTGTATCTCATGTGCACAAAATAACAAAAACAAAGGAACAAATTGTGTTGTGTGCTTTGAAATTAACTAATTGTTGAAACAAATTAACTCAAACTTCCCACTAAAACGTAACCAAAACTCATTGGACATCCTGCGCACAAATACATTAAATTGCAAAAATGAAATGTAGCTCATGCGCACGAACTAATCAAAAACCAAAATGTAGGAACAAACTGTAACTTGCGGACCGGAATTAGCCGAAACATGGAAAGCAAATGTATCTCGTGTGCATGAAATAATTAATCATCGTAATGATTTAGTAAAATAAGCAAACAAACTACAAATTCAATAACAATGGGACCCGGCCAAAGCTCCGTAGTTTTCAGATGTGGGATTTTTTTTTTTTTTTCCCCCTTATGGAGCAACAAGGCAACCTTAACTTTTTTCAAATTTATTCATTGTGAGCAGTGAGAAAAAGAGAATTAGATAAGTTACAAAAGCTGACATTTACATTTTCGCAAAATTAAAATGGATAAAAATGAATGCCATGTTGTAGTTTAACTTATAAAAGTTATGAAATTGTTGAGTGCAGTGGTATAAATGGATCAAAATACATGACATTATTATATAATGATCAAATAAAGTCATGTAAATTATAATTCTTGTTGGTTTTTCTATAACAGCACACCTCTGAGTGCTTTATTCCTTACTGCAAATGATTCTAATATTGTAATATAATAAATTCATCAGGAATGATGAAGATATCAGAAAGTGTACACTCATTCTCGCGTATATTTATCCAGTCATTTGTCCGTCTATTCTCGCCGTGAGGTGGAGTGGAGAGGCCTGACCGGCGTTAATCCTATTCCTCTCCAGACGAGAGACACGACGGCCTGCAGATGGGAGAGGTGGCTCGGCCTCCCCTCCCCAACACGGCCTCCAAAAATCCTGTTCTTAACACATGAACGAGCACCTTGAATTATTCACCCTTTTCAATATTTCACATGGCTCCTCTTTTTCTCCCTGATCCATGTTTGTTGCCCCGGCCTAATGCAATTTTCATGACAAAAAATGTTTTTGTCCTACTTTGAAGCACGGTCCGAGCTGGGGCGTTGCGACGGGGTATCGCTAGCCCCGAGCTGGAGGGCTTTCGTTAAAAGATTGAGAGATGGGTTTTGGGGAAGAAAAGAAAGCATCTAGTCATGGATTGAGGACGAGGTTAAGCCTGGGTGAACCGAAATGCACCAAAACACAAAGACATTGTCGTTAAATGGCTAAACACCAAAAAAAAGAAACGTATCTTCACAAAAATCTTGCTAGACAAGAAATAATATTTAGCGATGATGTCAGGTCATGTGTGGCTACAATAAATCTTTTATTACATTTACTAATAGTGCTTTCAAAATGTAAACACACGACACACTTGCTATTCAAGCGGTTGTAGTTGTTGGACGCATGAATGCTAAGAAAAACCTATGGATAATAAATGTGTGCCTAGCACACAGGGATAAAAATCTCTAACATGGGATGGTGGAAAGGATGAACGACACTGAAAATGAGCCAAAAATATAGGAAATATCAACATTTTCCTCAGATGTGTTGCTAAATCATGAAGAAAATATTGTTTTTTTGATAATATTCCACTGGAAAGTACTTAGCATCAATGGTAAGCTATTTAATCTCAAACGGGAAGTGCAAAATTTGTGAATGCCACAAGAGAGATATTTAACTAGGCTAAATTAGTTTTAAATATTGGTACCCTAAAACACTGTACACTAGGAATATAAGGTAACAAAAGCTAAAAGGTCCGAGGATTGTGTACCCTGGATTTTATATGTACGTAAAATATGTATTTACGATTTTGTGCACATGATCCACTTTTATTTATTAATCTCCTTACATCTCATATGAGTTCTAATACTACACATGAACATACTGTATGTAATACGTGCATCCCCGATATATGGATTGATGTGTCTTTCTTATAAATATGTATTTCGTTTTCTTTACCTTTATCCTGAGCTGCATGTAAATAAATGCATTCTAATGGATTCGACTCTGTTATAAACTTTATAAAAGAATAACACTATGAATCAGCAATGAAAGGAAAGTGCTTCTATGGCCTGAGGAGTATATAAGATAGAGGAGAAAAAGACAAAAAAAAAAAAAAAAGAAAAAACAGCAAAGTAAGAAATTGTGTGTGGGTCTGGACGTGTTGGCTGCTACCCAGCATGCCGAGCGCTCCAGTCTCCCCACTGTTACTCTGTGTGTGCAGGCTGCTGCCCCCAACCCCCCCGGTCCATACGGCCCTGCCCATAGCACACCACGCTCAGCCCGCCATGTGGCTGGCTATTCTCCACACACACACGCACATACATACAAACAGGCATATTCATATACCATCCAACTGCCCTCTTGTACACTCACCCACTCCCACTCCCACACCCACACCCACACAAGTGAGCTGTGATTAAACTTTAAGGTGAATTACGGGAGCCGAGGCTGAGATGCAGGCTTTCAGGAGCACAGCGCTGCTGCAGCATACCTGATGAAACATTCATGCTTCAAAAGCCACAAGCTTTTTTTTATTTTATTTTGCTTTTCATTATTAGTGTGTCTAGTTAATGGCTTGCTTTTCATCACTACGGTTCACCAGGTGTATTTGATACACATCCTTATTAAGGCATCTAAGCTTTAGTCATCAGATGTTAATTATTACAGTTATTTGAGTTGTTACAAGAGTTACATACTAACCAAAAAACGATATTTTGAACATCATATTACCCAGAATGCATTGACGCAGGACCCACAGTATGTGTGCTCCCAACACTCCTTTCACTACGGCATAACATGAATAACATGCTTGAAAAGGAGTAAAATCAAATCTACATACATGCGAGTTATAAACGTTTTCGTGATCAGTACCGAGGATGTCCAGTATGTTTCCGCAATGTAAAGCATCTGCTCCGAGCGCCGTCCCGGGTCTTCGGAGCACGCTCGGTGCAGGGCTTCCACACGCCTCCTGCTTATAACACAGTTGTGGGTGCATTTGGAGCCGGAGTCGTGCGCAGTGTGTCCGCGCTCTGAGCCAAACTCGTCCATATGCCTCTCCAGCTGACTCTTCATCTCGATCGGCCCTTGACCCCAACGTCCAGCGACATCCACTCGCAAAACAGCCGTCCAGAAAAACAACATACGCATGCACATATGCGTTCCCAGTCGATTGTTCCCGCAAGCCTTTAGAGGATGGTCAAAGCTGATGTTCATACTGTATGTAAACATTATCGACGTGCTGAAAATTTGTCAGATTAAACTACAAGTTGATGGTGGAATTGTCAAATCATCACAATTATTTTTACAATCGCTGAAGCTGAAATGCTAGTGATCAGTCGTGAGTCGGAACTACAGAGAGTTTCTTTACATGGTTGTGTTTAGGCTGGTTGTGTTTTATTGTCGATAATGTCAGAATGGAGAATTAAAAAAGAAAATCATTTATTGATTTCATGTAGACAGATATTTTTGACAATGCTGATGCTACGGCATCAGCATTGTTTGAATGCCCTACAACATTAATCACAGATGCTGATCAAGTTCTTAACTTTGTGGACTGTAATTTCTTATTTGACACCATGTTTGCAGGATAATTTCGATTCGTTCCATCATTTATGACGTCATGTTGCCTGCATACAAAACAGTGTTTTGTCTGACCAGGATACAGCAGTTAATATAGAGGATTGAATGAACTTGTGACAATGTTGGTGTGCTTTTACTACATACCTCCTTTAATATCATGTGCAAAAAATGTCCAAAGAAAATCTGGAGTACTGAGGATGACTGATACAGCTCAATCTTGCCAAAATTCCATTTAAATGTCTGGGGGGGGGGGGGGGGGGGGGACATAATATCATATATATATATATATTTTTATGATATGAAAATCAGCCTATGATACCATGATACTATGAGAAAGTAAAAAAAGTAAAGTAAAGTAAAACTGAGACTTTTTATTGTGCAGGATAACAGAACACCGTTATAAGAGTAAAAACTCCCTTTATTTCTCTACTGTATATAATCCCCTGCTACACTAATGCACTTATCCCAGTGTTTCACTCGTGCTTGGAAACCATCAAGGTAAAAAGTTTTCTCAGGACTCCAGAATAATGATCAGACTGTCTGGCATGACATCTGAAACGCCGGCCTCCCAGGAACTCCTTCAATGACCCAATGGCCACGTGAAAATGGCTTGGAGTGAGGTCAGGACGTGGGATGTTGCAATAACTACAAGCCAAGTTCCTGTAATGTCCAAGTGGTGTTGGTGAATGATTGTGTGTACAGTTCTCACAGACTCCTCAACAAGTTGCTGATTAGTTATGTGTTGATTTTCAAGGATCAGGCATTCCACTCGCAAAATTTTCATGAGAATGACACAGACATACAGCCTTTTTTTTTTATTTTTTTTTAAACATTTGCACATTCTAATGTTTTTCAGGGGCTTAGAGTCTCATCATCGTCCTGTGCTTAAAGTTTTCTGTAAATGTCAATCATCACAAGTCCCGGTTTGACTTGAACTCCCATCAAACTAATATTTTATTATTATTATTATTATTATTATTATATATATTTTTTGGTATGTAATTTTTTCATGAACCCTTTTCCAGGAAGTGATGTTAATACATGGACACATAGCGTCATCACAGACTACAGGCAAAACAAATAAATACAAATAAAATGAACAAAAAAGAATTTACATCATTGAAGCAATGAGTATTATTAACTGATTATTAAGTTTAAAATTGATTACTATGTCCCAGTATGTACTGATGTATTTTATTCTAATTGAACATGAACATCTAAAACAAGATAACAATTGAAGTTTCTAAATTACCTAAAAGTGTGTGAAGTCTTGGTGGAAACTGGTGTCCCATTCAGGGTGTATTCCCACCTCACACAAATAGATAATGAAGTGCTTACATAAAAACGTGACTGTTCAAGCCACTCTGCTTTTTTTCTTTAGTGGAAGAATTGCCCAATGGCCTACACTTTATTTTACCCTGGTCAATATTGCCAGCATACATAGTGTAGTGTGAAAACTCCTGCTTTCACAATGCACACGGCTGATGAGCCACGGAGGATTAATACTGCACCGGATTAATATTTAACTCTGTCAAATGGAATATGGAAAATAACGGAGGCTCGTTAGCCCTCATGAGAGAAGCTAAGTAAGTTACATCCTGCTGACTTTTCATTGCATGAGTGTTAAAAGGGTGTGTGTGGGGGTGTGTGTTATGGGGGGGGGGGGGGTCACACACATCCACATGCCCACATGCTCACCATACACACACACACACACACACACAGTCTTCAAAAATACATGCTACATTAGCACGCATTAGCATACACTGCATAGGTGCCAGTATTAATTATATGAATAATTTATTATTATTAATTGCATTAATAATTAGCAGCTCTTCCATTTTTTCAGTGAAAAGAGACCAGTCCCGCCCACTCCTTTGCTATTGGCTTACAAGAATGGTTAAAAATTCACAGTTAAAAGTTTTACCATAAGCAAACAGGCATCTTTCATGTCCCATGTTCTTTCTCCTTCTGTGAATTACTTTATCTGTTTGCTGAATTTTATTGGTGGTTCATCTGATAAAGCAGAGGTCAACTATAGTTTTCAGAAGTCTTAGATTACTGCTAAATCGTAAATGGTGCCATATTATACACACATTATTGCTATACTGTACATAAAATGTAAAACGGGTTTAATGATGGTGGATATTATATATATATATATATATATATATATCCCTCTGCTGATGTAAAGTACATCACCTAAGTAGTAGCCGAGTGCCGCTTTTGTGCCCACAGCAAACAGATCCTCTCAGATCAGCACTCAGCAGGTCTTTACCAGTGTCACAAACCGAGCGTGTTTGTTTAAAGGGAAGATTTAAAGACGCCAAGCTCCTCTTGCTTTCCTCTAAAATGGCGTTTTAACATGGTGTTTGCGGAGCAAACAAGCGCGCGGCGTGAGTGTGCTTTGTGACACTTGGCAAACACCATCATCTGCTGTTTAAAATCGGCCCACGCGAGGAGCTGCGAGACAAAGCCTGGTTGAGAAAGTAATCGACTGTCTAGACCTCTTTTACAAAGACTGGCCCCTTTACAAAAGCAAGTCGCAACTTTTTTTTTTTTTTTTTACTTTCTTTGGCACACCAGGCTGGTAGGGCAGCAGAGGGGTCCGCATGAGAACGAAAACGAAGAGAGATGCCAAAAACACGCCACGCTGACGGGCCTCACGTCCAAACACGGCCAAGATTATTACTGAGCTTAGTCAATAATGTGAATAGAAAACATAGAGCGGCTCCCAGTAGGGGGGAACCAGTCCAGAGAAACTGTAGAAACGTACGGGTACTGTTTTTTGTTTCTGTATATTGTATTCAGATATTTTTTGTTTGTTAAGCTAATTTGGAAAAGTCAATAAAACAATTGAAACAGAATTTTTTTATAAAAAGGAAAGTAAAAAAAGAAATAAAATTAGATTTTTTTGTTTGTTTGTTTAAGTACATTTTCTTAAGTACAAGAACAAGTATTCCATTTTAACAATTTTGAATACAAGCTACAAGGGGTGCTACGGTAGCTTAGAGGTTAGCGCTACCGCCTTGCAGCTCCAGGTTCCGGGTTCGATTCGCACCTCTGGTTTGTGTGCCAGGAGTTTGCCTAGTTTTTCCCCGTGCTTGGTGGGTATCCTCCGGGTACTCCGGTTTCCTCCCACAGTTCAAAGACATGCAGATTAGGTTCACTGGCATTCCCAAATTGCCCATAGTGTGTGTGCTTTTTTCGATGGATTGGGTGTACCCCGTCTTGTGCCCCAAGTCTCCTGGGATAGGCTCCAGGCGCCCCGTGACGCCTATACCGCTTTATCGTGTACAGGATAAAGCGGTATAGGCGATGACGATGACGACTACAAGGGGTGTAGTCTCACAGTTTTGAGACTAAAAATTCTCTTTATTTCTGCATATAATCCACTGCTACACTCTCAGAGCTCTCTGTTAATGCTCCAGCTGAGATACCCTCATACTTTTCATTCCTCATACTCCTTTTATTTTACTCCTCCTCCTAATGTGCCATTTCAGTGTTTATGTAAATGAGCTACCGCTGAGCCACGCCCACAAAGCGAACAGCAGAGCTGAGCAACAAGCCAGGGGACGGTCTTTTCTTATATGTGGTCAAGTTATGAAGAAACATTTTATTGGCTTGTTTAAACCCTGGAAAAAAAAGAAAAGAAAAAAAAACAGCAAGAGATTCTTTTTGCTTTTCCATGCACACTGAATAATGCTGACCAAAAAGTCTAAAAATGACAAAAAAGTAAATTTTGCATAAAACACGTCCTTTAATTCCAGTCATAAAAAGCAAATATTTTTTTGCATGTTGATGCTTATAAAATGTCATAGTTAAAAGATACAGCATGTCAGAAATATTCCTGACAAGCCATGATGATATTGATAAAAATGATCAATAAGTATTAGTACCCTGAATTTGAGCATTTTTCTGTAATACATCCTAATGTGATTTATTCATTTAAATTTATTTAACATCCATGAAACAAAAATGAGCTGTTTTGGTGGCAGCTATATGCAGTTGTCATCATCAGAATCTCTTTTGTTTTGCAGCCTGAAGTTAATAACACACATAGGCACACGTGCACACACACAAACGTGTTGTTGAGAAAGTGCCAACCTGAAGACTTTCTGTTCTGAAGACTTTCACCTGGCAGAAAACGTACAACAAAACCCTTACAGTTGTGTCATGTTGCTGAGGAATAAAAAAGAATAAAACCCTTCAGTACTTATTGTTTTTCTATGATGTTTCTATAACAGTACTCCCTTGAAAGTTTTAGTCCTTACTTCATCAGTTGATGTTAAACCACCATGTTCTCAGACTTTCACATTCTCATGATACTCAGCATGTTGTGACATAATTTCCCTCAGTAATGATAATGCGTGTTTGCTCGTGTGGCCTTCCCCTAGCAAATGATCTAAATGACTGGTTTATGAGTGTGTGTGTGTGTGTGTGTGTGTGTGTGTGGTTATTATGTTAGCATAAGCAGAAGAGAAGAAGGGAGAGGATTGATGATTTGGCTTGTTTACCGGCGTGCTGCTTGGCCACAGCTTGCCATCGTTGCTGCTGCTGCTGCTGCTGCTGCTCGAGGCCTCTGGAGGTTTCCCGGAGCCCTGGAGTGCAGCGGAAAAACCAAAACACTCCTAAGAGGAGAAGTGCCGAGGTGAGCACGGAGTTCAGCACGCTTTCTGACCTCAAACAGCTAACACAGTAAACGCTTACACTCGGATGGACGTGACAAGCCAGGCAGAAGAGATAAACGCTAGAGGAGATTAGGAGGGGAGGGTGGGGGCAATGATGATGATGATGATGATGATGATTATGTGATGATGATGATGATGATGATGATGATAATAAAACAGTGGTTATCATGTTATTATACAGCATATCTTTAAGGCAATTCTATAATAATGTATTAATTTTTCAAAAAGATTTGAGTTTTATAACAAATTTTACAACTAAAATAAGTTCTAATCTAAAACCTAACATGCCAAAACTAATTTGGTCAAATGTTTTTGGAAGAAGCATTAGTAACGGCTCAACTAAATAATTAAGTTGCCTAACACGCCTAATATTTTATGGCTTTAATTAATCTTTGGGCCAAACCATCATTTTCAGTGCTTGACAAAATCAACTTCTAGATAAAAGCGTAGATAAGTCACATGACCAATAAACTCAAACACAGGAGAGCTCTGCTTGATTTTGAAATAAACCCTCAATATAAATGTATATATTTTGTTGGTACAGTTGTTCACTAACTCAAACTGAAACACAATTTTCAGACTTTTACTCATGTTATTATTCTCTGACACACAAGGTTGTCTATAACGAAACATTTACTTTGAAACCCCTACATAACCTTATTTCATAAGCTTCACACTTCCATGTATAGAGCAAAGCACGACACGTAGCTGCCAGACTTTCAACCAAAAGCGAGCCAATCGCAATCGCTTCTTTCTGACATGTGATCAGTAATATCACGCTACTTTTTTGCCCAACATAGTGTCTTCCATGAGTGGTTTAAACATGTTCAAGGTTTCTGGAGAATGTAGAAGCCAAGAAAATGACGTTTACACTCTGTTATTGCCATTGCAGTGACTCCAGCAGTAATAAATGACAGATATTCAAAGCTTAACATTGAACGAGATACGTTCTGTGAAATAGAACATTATATGATTTGGAGGTTGTTCGAACACTGTGTTATATACATAACAATGCTACATGGCATAACTGTAGTACTGTAAAGCACTGTGATGAAGCAGAGAAATAACATTACAAAACAAAATATGCACAAATGATTTGTGCACAGGAGAGACGAGATGCTGCGTACATGCTGTGTGTGGGAAGCAGTTGGTTGCAAAAGGAGGTAGGCAATGGAGGAGCGGAGGAGGTAGGCAATGCTGTAAACTGAAGTTTTTGTATTTTTGCTTATTATGTTTCTCATGATCTTCAACAATCTTTGTTATTTAACAAGGCTTTGTGTGCAACAAAACTCAACACTTTTTGCTTGATCGAAATTTAAGGCCACTACAAAATCATAATCAAAGCATGAGTTTGCTAAATTTCTTTAATTAATACTAAATTTCTTTAATTAATACTACATTTCAATACTAAACTGTATAGTTATAACCACAAACATAACGGAAGAATGATTTAGCAAATGTGGAAAAACTGTGGGAGATGGATTTATAACTTTTTGAAAAGTCACACAAAATTCACACTTATATTACCCAAACGATTTTGGCATTTTTTAAAAAAAAAAACCCTTTAACATGCAAAATATTGCAACATATATGCAAAATATTCCCTCTCAGTTTGCAATATTTATTGTTTCATAAATTTTTTTTCCTCAAAACTATAAAAATGAAGATATCTCATTTCGCTGTCAAACTGCCCATATATTCGGAGCAATTCCGAAGGTATAGATAAAGATATGCTACTCTGCTGTCTGCAGGTTCAAATTATCATAAGCTAATGGGGAAAAAAGTAATGATTAAACTCTGTGAATAAAATATTCATATCGCTCTGTCCACATTAATAAGTCAGCTAAATTCACAGATCATATAATATTAGCAGCAGTGTTGAACAGCAATATTGTTAATTCCCATGATAAATGTGCCGGGTGCCGTGTGTGTGTGTCTGCCACTCATGCTCCACGTGTGTGTGTGTGTGTGTGTGTGTGTGTGTAGTGCCTAACAAGGGGTGAATAGTGCTGAGCCTGTGATGGCTTCATTACGCCAGCCTCTCTTACCTTCTGGAAAAAATTAAAGCTTTAATGAAGTCCGTTACGAGATGACACCTCTTCGGCACTTCGGCTTTAAATCAGAGATAATGAAGGCTTATTAATGAGGGCTTCAGTCAGAGCACACCTGATCTGCTTCTCCCCTCCTCCCTCCCCCCATCCCTTCCTCCTCACTCATTCTTTCTCTTTCTCTCGCTAATAAATAGCACACAGCTGAGTCAGCACAGCATCTTCACCTGAGAGACAAGCTGCATCGCAAACACTCAAGCTTTCTGTCTCACATACACACACACACATACACACAAATTCATGCACACACGCCCCAGTTCACCTGGGAATTTGTGTCCCATTGAACCAATGTCTGTTACACTCATAGTACACACACACACACACACACACACACACACACACACACACACACACACACACACACACACACACACACACACACACACACAAAGACAGACAGATAGACAGAATAACAGACAATCAAACAAAAAGAAAGAGGGACAGAAAGGTAGATAGACTGAAAGAAAGACATGCAAGCAGGCAGACACAAAGACAGACAGATACAAAAATATACAAGCTCGCTGCTTTCTATTTTTGAAAGACAGACAGACAGAAGGAAGGAAGGAAAGAAAGAAAGAAAGAAAGAAAGAAAGAAAGAAAGAAAGAAATTAGGTACAGAGAGAGATACAGAATAACAGACAATAAAACAAAAAGAAAGAAAGAAAGAGATATGCAGACTGACAGACACATACAGACACAAATACAGACAAATAGAAAAGCAAGGAGGAATACACAGAGAGAGAGAAAGAGAAAGAGAGAGACAGAAAGACACACAGGATGACAGAACTATTTACAGACAGAGAGACATAAAGACAGACAGAATAACACAAACTAAAAGACATAATGGTGCACAGACCGAAAGACAGATATGCAGACATACAGACAAAATTTCAGAAAGAAAGAAGGAAAAACCAACTAGACAAGAAAAATGAAGAGAGACGAACAAATTAGAAGGGAAATAGAAAATGAGACACAGAAAGAAAGACAAAGACGACAGTCAGACAGACAGGCAGACAGATAGAAACATAGCTGATGGATGGATGGATGGATACTGAAACATCAATCCAAACAAAAGCAACAGCGTGATGTGATTTAACTCTGCAGTTTAAATGCTTTTGATCTTCTGGATGTCTAATTATGCCCTCACCACACCACACCCCCTTACCCCACCCCCGACCCTCATCATTAAGTGATTTGAATCAGGAGTTCTCCAAAAGGCCATGATCGTGAGTCACGTCCCGGGCGTCGACTCCTCGGTGCATGTAAAAAACAGATGATGAATTATATTGACAGGTGACATTTGTTGAATGTCAGACGTATCCCTGGACATATGGCCGCTGTCTTACGCTTCCGGTGTCGTCCTCAGGCCCGACTCGCCCTGGTCCCACGTGGCATCTTCTACACCTCATCTACCTCTTCACTGGCGATGCAGCTTTCTGACAGTTAACATCCTGTCTTGTGTTGGTTATGTTTGAACCCTCAATGCTTTTAACCAAACCCATTAAGCATTGAAGGGCTAAGGGAAAGGAGACCTGCTCCATGAAAGATGTCAATTAAGGAACAAGAAGGTTTATTTTTCTTGCTTTTGAGAACCAAATTAAATTCACCTTTAGAACCAGGCTGGGACGCACCATTGCAAACCTGTATTTAAGGAGCTGTCAGAGAGAAACATTTGAAACTTTAGATAAACAAAAAAGTGCCCTCTGTGCCCGCTGGGCTAAACACCACTCTGAGGCTGCAAATTAGACCGGGGGAGATCCGGAGTGCGGTGCTTTTGTTCAGTGCCGCGTCCTGAGAGCGGAAAAGCACACGTTACACGAGGTAGCTTTTGTGTGAAATACATTGTATCACGTTCTTCCTACTGGGCATATTTTATATAGATAATGACAAGAGCTAGGAGGATATCCGCGAGCTCTGACGAGCGTGCTAATTAAGAACACGAGTGCCATTAGAGGCGTCAGGGTGTAGAGTGTGCACGGCAAGGCGCCGCCATAGCTGCACACGGCTCGAACGACACGGGTCCATGTCACCTGGAGAGCAATTGATACCAATTATATCATATCATAAAATGCCCCAATTTTATCGTCAGGAAATCAACATGGGGCTCCTGTTCCAGGTGTTAGCGGGGTAACTAAAGGGTTCATTTCTGTCACCGTGTCTTCATGAGAAATGCTGCTTAAAACCAGGGGTCCAGGCATCACCAGAGGCAGGGGGTTGGCAACAGAAATGCACAAATGAAGGCCTGCAATGGTTTCAACTGGTTTTCCATTCTTCGACACTAAATTCCCACCGGGAATCAGAGGGCATTTTCATTATACACAATGTCCGAAAATTCAGGAAGCTTTGAGAATGTGTAAAACAAAAACATCAATCAGAATGTATTGAGCAAAGTCTCTAGATTCTACTTCTAGGGTCCCAGATCTTATCCTGAAATTGGGTTACTGACTCGATAAATACTGTACGTTCACATTACAAGCCACATTGTTGAATTCAGATTTTTTTTTTTCCCAGATCGGATTTGCATGGTATGATGGTTCACATTCATAAGTACAAGTGACTTTTATCTGACTTGACTGAAACGCTACACATGGACACGATCACTTATTCATTTTCAAAACAATAGGTGCGATTTTTATTAGCAAGCAAAAATAAGTTTAGGATTTTGCTCTGGAGGATGGCAAGCATTTAGTCGGCTGTATTCGTTCAAGAAGATCAAGAAGACGCAAGTAAGCCAGACGTCTCGCCTTAGCCGTTTATCAGCTACTGCTAGCACTGCTATAAAATCCTCGCACTAGCAGTTCCGATTGATGTCAACGAGAACCATTTCCATGCACAGAGGCAAAAAAAAAAAAACCTGCATTAACTTCAATTTGCACATCGTCTTTCAAGTCGCACGATCGCATATCGGATACGGATCTAATCTAGGACCACATATGAAAGTTCTTCATTCTGACGAACATAGGATTTGTGCGATCAGACAGCTCTAAAAAATCAGATCCATGTCACATTAGGGTAAAAACCATATTTGAGGAACTTCAGGCTGCAAATGTGAACGTTGCCTATGTCCTCTATAAGACATGGGTAGGTTTCCTTAGTGTTGTCCATAAGTGGGTGCTTGATGCCCTGGGTATATTGGTATCCTAGTCCTACACACCTAGCACCCAGTTCCTGGCATAGATTCCATGATCCACCATAACAGTGACCAAGTTCAAGCAATTAACAAAGATGAACACAGTTGTTCTTTGGTCCAGTTCCTCCAGTGGTGTGATGAAGGGCAGCTTGTTTTGTCTTGTTCCTTTGAGGAGGATCTGTAAATTATGTGATTTTTAGCCAACATTCTGTTGTGAGACATGCAATACTCAGTCCAGATTTTTGTCAGGCTTCATCCGAAAATATGAAAACAGGCTTCATCCGACTTCACTTTTTCCAAGTCCTCCATTTTTAGGGGATCAATTTTTTAAACTTTTACACGTCACCAAACAGACAAACCGTTTGATGCAACTGGCTTTAAATTGGAAAACACTTGCAATGCAGTATAACGAATATATTTACATAACTGCTGCTCCACACCAAAGCTTCAAGTGTCTTTGGATATTGTTACGATCATTTCTTTGTCCATTATTTGTTGTGTTCTTAAAATTAATTCAATGTGCAAAAGGTTTTTTTTTTACTCGGTTAGACTCCATCCAAAATCCTCCACAACCTCTTAAAACCTTTAAGCAAACGTTTATATAACAAACAATAGATCCTGGCACTCATTATACATCAGTTGGATTTTATGATCAAGCGTTATGCATTGAAAAGGCGTGACGCGTGAAAAGACTCCCAAAGTTTGATTGAAAACGATCGGAGACATGAGAGTGAACAAACTGTGGGCAGGGGGACAGAAAAAGAGTTTAGGTAAGGATTTAGAGTTTTTTTTTATTTTTTATTACTATTTCAAAGAAAACTTTTACGACACAAAAATAAAAAAATGGAGTCTGTGTGACTTTCGAATTAATCCAGATCCATTGTGAATGTCCTAATCCACTCCTAATCTGGATTAGGTCTCCCAGTGTGTTTTTTCCCTCTTGCTCTTGAGGCCGCGGTCAGCACTCATCCCTTTGCTTTGTCTACGTGCCGGCCTCCTTAACGTTTTAGCAGCTCCCTGACTGGCTGATCTTTGATCTGATGTCTTCATAGAGGAGATCTGCAGGTTACCTATTTAGGATGCAAATCCTCCACCAGAGCCTATTGGCATTTTGCAAGAGAGCTAGAGAGAGAAGGGGGAATCCCTAGGAGGTGGGCTCTGAGGGATTCCTGAACGAAGCTCTCGCACCCCTCCGACACCCCTTTTCGTTCTCTCTGATCCGTTCGGCAGTATAGATTAAGGTAGGGGATAACCTTTTCTTAACGCAGAAGAAAGAGTATAGTGCGGACGAGCCTGGGGTGGGCCGCCAGGGTGGGGTGGGGGTATTGGGGGGATCCTCTTATAATAAAGCAGCATGCCATAAAAGCATGCTCTGTGTCAGGAGCTGGTGAATGGAGCTCAATGGAGGCCCATTCCTGGGCTTGGCAGGGAGCCTTGCCAAAGCCTACCTAGAGCCAACTAAGCGTGAGTAATCTGCTAGCGTTCAATGGCTGGGGCCAGCTCCATTCAGCCCTCGCCGAACTTTAAGAGTTGATAAATTTATTATCTGTGGCGATTAGAGCCGCTGGCCCCCATCACCTCCTCGAAGCTGACGGGTCTAAGAGCAAAAAAAAAAAGGAGAAGAAGAAAGGAAAGAAAGGATCACAAGTGGCAGTGTGAAGAAGGAGTCTCTCTCTCTCTCTCTCTCTCAGCGTCTCTTAATTTCTCTTCCCGCACTCCAGGACTAGGCTCCCATAGCAATGGGCCTTCTAATTGCAATACTAATGCGCTCGAAACCTCTGATTTGAAATGAACCAAGGCAGAAAATTTATTTCATGCTGTGACAGTTTATATATTGCTGCCAGAAGACAAGTGGCCCGCTGAATGAGAACTGTACCTTCTAATTTTGTTTGGTGGCGAGAGGAAGAAAATATTTGCTTGGTTACGTTTGGTCGGGGTAGAAAAGTCACACGGCGATGTCTCCTCGAGATTAAACAAAGCAAAATTCCACTAATCGACCGATGACGTCGCAGGACTGAGGCTTTGTCCATTTAACAGGTTGTAATGACATGTGAGTTAAATGGGGGCCGGGCCAGCGAAATAAGCGGTACGAGCTCCGATGAGCTTTGTTAGCGGACGCTCACACCCACTCGAGCAGCTACAAAGGGTGCAGTGGTTTGGGACAAATCTCACACACCCTTCAGCACATGGACAAACAATTTTATTAGCTCCATTCAGCCAACCACTTGCTTGCACCATGTCTCTCTCTCTCTCTCTCTCTCTCGCTTTTTTAAACTCTAAGTGCTACCAAACAGATCGGGGCGTGCCATGAGACAATGTGTAAGTGTATTTGCTCAGATTGCCGCTGTGATGAGAGTAAATTGGGCGCTTATAAGGCATGTGCTTATGTCCTTGTAGACTGGCCAGCCATTTGCGCCTCACTAATATCACATTTCAAAAATACAGATGTACATTAAAGGTAATAGATGAACAATATCGCAATTAGCTACGTAAAAAAAAAAAAAAATCCAAATATGGAGTGTCGGTATAAGAGTACACAATAAGTACATATCTTAAAATATAATGCTTGGAAAAATCATACTGCATTATATTGCATTACCATAATCATGAAAACTCAATGGAAGAAGGAAAATAAGCAAATAAGAAAAATGATATCGCATTAGCAATGAGGCCAGCCGACGTTACCTGAGCTATAATCAGAAAGTAAAAATAATTTTCATTCAATAATTAGCCTGTCATGTCATTAGCATGAATGCTTGTTAACTTGTTATGCTTGTTTTTAGTAGAACTGCCAATTCTATGCTAAATAAAAATGACCCTTGTTTCTGAAATGCAACCTTTCAGCAAGGATCAACATTTCTGAATGGTTAAATGCATGTTTTCATATTTTCAGTGGTAAAAGTAATTAAATTTTAAGACTAACAAGGGCTAAATGGTGCCCCAATTATGGAATCGCCCAACTACTGAGCTGCAAACAACCGTAACACAGTCACCCCAACCAACACACGGCTACAACATCAATTTAAATCGCACAAATATACGACATATTCATGAAGAATCTCCAGCGATAAGCACAGACTGAAATTCAATTGACTGTGAAGTTATGTGTGTGTGAGTCATTATGTATAATTTGAGCTAACACACAGACAAATGTGTGTACAGAGCTTTCAATCACTTTCACGAGAGCCTCTTTTCATGTGTAAAAGAGAGCATGGAGGAGACTGACACTTAATCCTTATGTTAAGTGTATATCCCAGGGTTTTGACAAATAAGACATATTCACCTGAAAACACTGATTTACATCCTACTGCAGTGTTTGTGAGACTGATATACTATAGGATACTGGGATACCTGATTTGTTGTTGAGGAGGTCCCAATCCGGGATGTTTGATTGTGCAGAATAACAGAACACAGTTATAGGAGTAAAACTATATTTATTTCTCTATATAATCCCCATGCTACACTAATGCACTTATCCAAGTGTTTCACTAGCACTTGTATACTATCAAGGTAGAACGTTTTCTCAGTATGCTGGAGCCGTGATTGGACTGCCTGCTTAACCTCTCAAAACACTGGCCTCCCAGGAACTCCTTTAATGTATACGGAAGTGGCTTGGAGCGAGGTCAGGACTGTGTGGGGGATGAGTCTATAACTTCCAACCGAGTTCCTGTAACGTACAAGTGGTGTTGGTGAATGATTGTGTGTGCAGTTTACACATACTTCCACAATTTCAGGACAAGTTATCTGTTGATTTTCAAGGATCAGGCGTTCCACCTGATGAATGGTCACGGGAACAACTGCAGTGGACTTCGAGCCACCTCGGACGTGTCATCATCCATGTACATAGCGCATTCTTTAAAACGCCTGCACCATTCAAATGTTTGACTGCGGCTAAGAGCCTCATGACCTTACTGTGCCCGAAGTCATCTGTAAATGTCAGTCAGCTTTAAGCCTTCGTTCACAAGAAATTTCACCATAAATCCTGCTTTGACTCGAATGTCCCTCAAACTTAGTGACAAATAAATTCTGATATCAATTAATATTTCAGTTTAAATCTATTATGCGTATGGAACCAGGTTAAAATGTGGTCATGGTTTGTTTTTCTATTTAAGGACAAAAAGGTTGATTTACTGTAGCAGTATAAAACTTGTTGTCTAAGGCCTCCAATCTTCAGGGTTGGAGGGTTAAATCTCGCCTCTGGTCCTGTGTGTGTGTGTGTGTGGAAGTTGCATGTTCTCTTCGTGCCTGTAGTTTCTTCCCACAGCCCAAAAGCATGTCGTCTACTTTGATCGGCATTTTCAATGCCTGCAGTGTACGTTTGTGCTTGGAATAATCTCCAAGTCCCCCCATGACTCTACACAAGACAATCAGTCTAGATGATGGATGGATGGATGGATGGATGGATGGATGGATGGATGGATAAATGATCAGTTTAAAATTATTTTATGTATTGCATCAGAGTTTCTTTCTGTTCTTGTTTAATAGTCCAAACGTCCAGGGCACATTGCATTTCTGCAGAACACCACATGTTCCTCACTGCTCTGTTTAGAAGTTCACATTTACCAAAATAAAATAACTAAATAAAGGAAGGAAGAAAGAATAAAACCATAATTGCAACTCTAATATGCAGCACAATTCGGCTAATTTCAAACATTTTGATTTGATCCGGAGCTGAATCTCATTTCCGCTCTAATCGAACGACGTTAGATTTCAACTTGGAAAAAAACCTGCGACTCCATTCATATTTTCTTCGACTGCTAGTTTTTGTTTCATACCCGAGCGTGGCTGTGTTATCTCACCTCCAAGAATGAACCGCAATGAGAAAGAAAACATACCAGATTTTGAGTCAAATCGACTAAACCCTGCGTACTGTATGTGATGAACCAACCCTTAGGGAGCGTGAGTTTGAAGGGAGCAATCAAGAAGGAAGAAGGGAGGTGGTAAAAATGGTGAGCCTGCCTAAAGATGGTTAGAGGCTGTGTGATTTCTGAAGTACTTTAAGATTATAACATATCAAACTGTATGAGATAATCACAATAATTTTTTTTTGCCAAATGAAACAAGTGTGATATCATGCATTATTCAGTAGCTACTTTAATACAGACAGTATTTCTTCGATCTGATTGAAATCAATCATAGAGAGTTAACCTGCTCAAATCTTTTAATCAGAATATCAAAATACAACTTTTACCATTTTTTTGACATGCGTAAAGTGGTTCCGCTCACTGTAAAGCATTTAATCTGATGGGAATATAACAGAAGAAGGAGTATCGCAAGTATTTTCCTACAACTTTGAGGTTTGATTAAGCTTTACATCTTTTCCAATAAATCCTCCAAAAAAAAAAAAAAAACAGTCTCTCCTATGATTGGTTAGATGCTTTACTACATGTGAAAGGTGTGCCAATCAGTGCTCCTTCCTCAACCAGAGATCCAGTGGATGGAAGCCTACTAGTGAACTAAACACAAGTGGGAGAGAGTTGTTTGTCCCAACAGAGTTAACTGATCTGAAACAGGAGCAAAACCCACGTGGGGCAAGCATGTGCAGAAAGAACAGATTTACTATGGGCCTGGTTTGATTCCTGCCTGCGGTCTGTGTGCATGGAGTTTGCATGTCCTCCCAATGCATGGCGAGTTTCCTCCGGGTACTTTCGTTTCCTCCGCCGGTCCAAAGACATGCAGATTAGTCTAAATTGGCGTTTCCAAACTGCCCGTAGTGTGTGAATGAGCATGTAAGTATGTGTACAAGTGTGTGCCCTGCGCTGGATTGGCACCCTGTCCAGGGTGTACCCCGCCTCGTGCCCTAAGTCTCCTGGGATAGGCTCTAGGCCCCCCCACAACCGTTCGCACAGGATAAAAATATTTTGCCATTCAATTTAATGACTTGGATGTCATTTCTACATGCAAGAAAGAAAAAAAAAAACAGTTTTTTAATTTTCCAAAAGCCTTCTAAAGTAAAATTGTTTCCTTTTTTAAATTTTTTTTTTTTTTTTAATACACATGTTGAAAATGTGTTTCCCGCTCCTCCAAGCTTTTAATTGGCCGGTGCACAAGGGACGCGGTGGTGTCACAGCCTCTGGGACATTCACCTTTGGACGGCAATAACAAAATAAGCAATTGTCTCGCAGATAGCACCTTTAATTAGTGCAGTCACGTTTCCCAACACCAGCTCTTCCTCATTAGAACCGTGAGAGACTAAGGGCCAATCGGAGGCCTTGGCCTTGGGGTGTCGTGGTCTGACATTAAGGTAATGTGTGTGAAAGCGTTGATTTGCCTCATTTGCCTGGTCACTGTTATACTTTCATGCTGGCTAACGGCAGAAAAAGGGCAGTAAGTGTGTGTGTGTGTGTGTGTGTGTGTGTGTGTGCATGTGGATGGTTGAGCTGTAAGTGCCAAATGTTCGCACGATGATGTGAAAACAAATTCTGATGTGTTCAAGGTATTTTTCCGTTCTCAAATAATTGAGAGAGAAAACCTATAATAATGTCCTGTTAATAATTATTGTCAGGAATTTAGAATCTGAATTTAATATCGTAATCTTCAAAATGATAATAAGACAAGCCTGTGTCAGGTTCTGTGTGTATGCGTGTATTCACCTGTTGCTCACGTGAGGCAAGCGGGCGTATGATGGCGTGTCTTAGGGGAATACAATGCGTCTCATTCTGGTCAGGACTAATGTGGCAAAACAAGCAGGCGGATCCCTCAGGTAGATTTCCGCTGAAGCCAGGGAGAGATTAAAAGAGATTTACACTTTTGACCTTTCACGCATACACAGACACACAGACACACACGGGTCCATTGATGCTCCAGTCCCTTGATAGTCCAGTTGATAATGATTGCATTTTAGTTACTAAACCCCTTTTGGTAATCCTATTAACATTACACAAAACAAGTCAAATTCTTCAGATGTATGTTACAGAAAAATGTTCACACTACACTTTAATTATTTCATATGTTTCATTTAAAATATGATGATGATCCGTATTGATGGGACGCTCAGTGATTATATTCGATGATCAGTCGATTTCTTGTGCATTTCCCGCAATCGATTATGAAAAATTGCAATTTATATTAATTGTTAAAAATTCCAAACAGACTCTGCGTGTCTATTATGCTGATAACTGCGTATGCTCATAACATGATTGCGTATGGCTAACCAGACCCAATCATAACTAGGCCAACCAGCAAAGAAAATGTAAGTTAAATTTGTTCTAAATAAACCGTAACTTTGAGAGATACGAACTCATTTTTAACTGCAGATTGCAGAAGCTTTATACGAGTCGGAATGAGGGTTGTGGAATTTGGCCCTGATTACTTACATTGTATTCGTGTCCCGAGTGACAAACTTCACTGTCGGTGTGCAGAGCAGGAACATCTATAACGATTGATATATACCTAGTATAATGTACTTATATCCACCCCAGGTTTTATTATTATTATTATTATTATTTTACTTCTATCAAATAAGTATTGTACCCTAATTAAATGATTGCTATTATTAATCAATTATTGATCGACTCACTCAAACTGACGATCCACTATGGAATGGTTACCGACTCCCAGCACTAATGATATGCTTTTCATCCATTTACATAATTTATACAGTGCCGTGCAAAAGTATTCATACACCTTGAGCTTTAACACGATTTGTCATGCCACATTTTTTCTGAACTTTATTTGTAACAGATTTTGAAAACCTTTCATCATTTAAACTCCCAATAAAATACATTTATGCTTGTAACGTGACAAGATTTTGAAATGTTCAAGGGGGACGAATACTTTTGGTAGGCACTGTATTAGAATGGTAACAATCCATCATTTCCTCACCAAACTCCATTCTATAAGTCCTTCATTTGATGGAAAATGTGATTTAGATTAAATGGCTTAAATTTGGAGAAAAAGGATTTATTAATAATAACAACAACAACAACAACAACAACGTTAATAAATAACAACAAAAACAGGAGACTAAGTGTTTAAAAAAACATCAAGTTTATCTATGCAAATTATCAGTCTTGGGAAGTGACCCACTTTAAGCAAGAGAGCAAGCTGTGGTCTCCTGTGTCTTAATAATATTTTAGTTGAGTAATGTCACTTGTTGCTCACACCACCCTGGCTACTTAGCTATGCTATAGACAATCTCCTGATTATTTTTCCTTTTTGTTTTTACCCTACCCCAGGGAAAAAGTCTCCTGTTTAAAATACAGTTTTGCCAAAGCCCTTGCTCAATAATAAACCGAAGAATTCTCAGCTATTCACATAACCATTCCATGCATTCGCCTCGCAACAATGCAACCTTTTCCAGGCCCATATCCATATAGCCTTTCCTTCCTCAACCAATGCAAAGGAATGAAGCTCCTGTCAGAGATGCCCCAGCATCCTACAGCAATGCCCTCCCAGGCCTATTTGTATGGAAAACAGAGGTTACGCCTTGACCCCACCCTCTATCAATCAAAAGACTCACAATGCTCCTCCATCTGTCTGCCGGTCCACATCAGCACTGTGCCTCCGTCCTGCCTCCTGTGAGCGAGAGGAGGCCTATGCGGAGAGCCGAGCCCCGAGCGACAGCCCCCACTTCCATCCACCAGTGGCCAATGCTCAGGGGGGCCATTAAAATCAGCAACATCACCAAGCAGTAATGACGAGCAGAAGATCCACTTCCTCTCTCTTTTTTTAATGCCGTGACTCTTTATGCATCTCTGTGTGACTCCGGTGCTACACAGTAACCCCACGCCGTGACCTTCACAGCCCCCAGACGCCAATCTGGGGATAACAGCAAACAAAACGTTGTATCTTCAGCAGTCGGGCGTGGGAGGAATCAAAGACTGCATTGTGGAAAAAAAAAAAAGGGCGAATAGGATGATCCGAGTGGCGAGGCATTGTTAAATTGTCAGTGTGTTGTCAGATGATTAACACAGATAAACTAGGTGAAGTAGGCAAACGTTCAGTTTGTTTTCGCGGACACTTCACACATGTCGAAGAATCCTGAAAAAACTAAAATGAACAGGATATTCGCATCAATACGCAATCAATTGCTATCATTATCCTTATTATAAGAATGTTATGATTGCTTCAACTCAAGATGCACAAATAGCATAATCAGTTACAGCAAAATGATATTGTGATAAGCCCTAAATCTATGCTTTTTCGTTCTCAGACAGAAAAAAAAAAAAAGACAGATCTCAATTTGACGTCTCCTTGAAAAACAAAAAAACCTCTGTCTGCCTCTAAGGCACTTTGCCCTCAAACTCATTGATTGCTCAACTGTCTGCCACTCAATGATAAAAAGTGCCACCCGAAAGCACGGCTCCCCCGTTTCTCCCACGATCTCCCTCTTTTGTCTCCGAAATGGTGTAATTTCAGAGATTGAAGTCGTTGCTGGTGGCTTCATCTCCTGCTCTGACAACAATAGCCCATGAATGCTTTCAGCAATGATGGATAAATTGCTGGGTAGTAAAATATTATATCTAAGGTAGGTGATGGGGCACCGTCTACGGCGTCGCTCTCTCCATCAGTCTCATGGCAGCTGAGGTAATTATAGTCTGTTATTCTGTCTCTCTCGCTCTCCTTCTCGGCATGGGAGAAGCCTCTGCTGTTTGTCACCAGCTCATCTAAACGAGCAAAAGGACAGTAATGGTTCCAATTAACATCTGTTGCCTGACTGGCATTTTCAAAGGCACTGACAAGCCCCTTCGGTGACCTTTTCCTGATTATTGACCTAAAAAAGTTCCATAATTAACTGTCCGTCTAAACCCACATTCCAGTGGCTATAATTTCGATAATATGGGCCATGATTTGGAGTAGAAAAGGAAAAACAGACTGGACCGTACCCAGAACGTTCAAGTCATATCTGGACTTTTAATGAGGAAAAAAAAAAAAACACTTAAGAGAGTTAAAACAAAGTATTTCTCTATATAATCCTCTGCTACACTAATGCATCCCAGTGTTTCACTAGTGCTTGGATACCATCAAGGTAGAAAGTTTTCTCAGTATCCCAAAGCCATGATCAGACTGCCTGCTTCAATGTCTGAAAAGCTGGCCTGTCAGGAACTCCTTTAATGGCCCAAACATGTGGAAATGGCTTGGAGCGTGATAAGGACTATTGTGAGAATAACTCCCAACTGAGTTCCTAAATTGTTTGGTGAATGATTGTATGTACAGTTTCCACAGACAGATGCATTTCTTAAGCAATTTATTGACAAGTTATCAGTCTAATTTCAAGGATCAGTCGCTCCACTTGCTGAATGTTCACGGGAACAACTGCAGTGGGCTGCAGAGGATCATCATTCATGGACATAGGGTCTTCTTTACATTTGCACCGTTCAAATGCTTTACTCTGGCTAAGAGTCTCATCACCATACTGTGCCATGTGTAAATGTCAGCTGGTTCTTACAGCTATATTACCAAGAAATTTAAAAAGTCAGTATATATGATCAGTATATTTACTTCATCTATAAGATATACTTTTAGTAATTCCATGCACTGAACTAAAAACAAAGAAAAAACACTCAAATCAAGGCAATCTAGAGAAAAAGGGATCATTCAATGCACCATATGATACACTGGCAAAAGAAAGCTTACTTCATTAAATTATCTAACCAAGAATGATAAATGGTTTATGTGGCAAACTGAGCCACAGAGTGCTGGCATTGTATAAGGAATAAAACACTTAAGGGCATTCTGTTATAAGAAACTAATTGACAGGGTGGTGCATTATAGCCTGATGTACAGAACAGTTAATATACCACTTGATTAATTTATTAAATAGTAAACAGAATTTTTTTTACTATTTATTAAACAGAAATAATTGTCAGTTTCCACAAAATAAGTTAGTTCCTGTTATGATGAACATTACAGCACTTCTAAATAATTCTCTAATTAGCTTTACATACTTAAAGGCTTACTACAATATTTCAAAGCACTGGCGTTGGAGACTCCTTACAAAAGACCTTGTCACCGGAAATGTCACCATATAAAATCTATTAAAAATATCTATTTTTATATGGCTTACACTAGACTAGTCTTTGTGAAAGTTATTTCTATAGAAATGATAAGGTATTGAAAGAAAAATGACTTTCCTTTTATAATACCTTCAGTATGTTAAGTATTCACTGTGATGGCAAAGCACCTGTGCTCACTATTAGAAGAGTCAGGACACCACCCACTGTAGACCCGGCGCACCCACACACCCAGACCCAAGCCACGCAGCGACGAGAGATCCCCCCCGCTCTTCAATTTGTCCTTCCAAGGATTGTCTTTTATTGATGACTTTCTAGGTCAGCGACCCTGAGTGCTTTTCAAAGGATCTAAAAGGCACCCAGATGGGCCAGCTCAAGAAGGAGCCCTATTGTCGCAGACTTTCTATAGTGTCTTACAAATGAAATGCGCAGGAGCCATTAGCCCTCAGTGGATTGTTTTATGGGCTGGGTGCCCCTCTCATGGGGGGTAATGATGACAGTGCAGGCCACAGATCAGTCATCTCAACAATTGCAGCGAAGCCCCTTTCTTAAGACAAGAGGCTTTGGCTTCTCTTCTTTTGCCATCGCTTTTCACTGGGAATAAACTCCTGGTTAGGTTCACAATGGAGAGCCAAGATGTTGCAAGTTTGGTAAGCTGTGGTGACAGTGCAAACAATCTGTTGTTCCATCTTCGAACTGTGACTGCTTGCACCAGTTAAGGGAATATTCAAGGAACTTGTAAATCATTAACCAAAGCATGAAGTGCAAATGGACTTCATGACGGTGTCTTCAAAAATAACGACTCTCCACCATAATAAAATGTCTTTTATTGATGCCTTTTAGGACTCTTTGTGCTGTCCTAAAAGATCTCTGAGGTGCCCATACCAGCCTGTTCAGGAAGGGAGCTGTTGCCATGGTGCATCTTGCTGAATGTAGCATAATTTTCATCTTGTCATGCCAGACCTCGGGCAGGTAAAGCCTCGACCGCGTTTCCTTAAGGGACAGGAAAGGCAGGTGTCAGCTTTCCACCTCATCCACCCCAATCCATGTGCAAACTCCCAGACTGTTGGCCGTGTGAGCTCAGCAGATAAGCTTCAACTAACCCTGACATCACCTTATTGAATTAGGCTGTTTGTGTAGGTGGCCACCAGGGAAGGAACCTCCACCTTCTCTTCTCACCTGTTGACAGGTGGGAGAGAATTCAAAGCTACCTCAGAGGAAATTAGTGAGCAACTTCATTTGGGTACCAGCTGGGTTTGATTATAAATTATTTTGGAGAAGAATTTTTGACAGCTCTTTGTTAGAACAAAATGCTAATCTAATGTTGGGTACCAAATTGGTACAATGATTGATTAGCCAAAAAGATGTTAACTGATTTAAAATATATATACATACTGTATAGCACTGAATTGTCATACCTTGTTAGGTTCCAACATTCATTTATAGTTAACCTTTTGAGACTCAATTGTCCTCATACAGGGACATGAAATTACCTCCCTACTACATTATCCTTGTGCGATATGATTCTTTCAAACGTCCTTCTCTTTGTTGACATTGATTATGTTCATAGTTATCAGGCACTAATAAAGAGAAACAGCAGGGAGAAAGTGCAAAGTACAAGACAGCAGAGTCCGAGTCTCAGGAGGCTGTGTTTCAGTCTCTGTTTATTCCCATCATTGTGTTGACTTTGATTAGTTGATGTTGATATTTTTAGCTCATCCTATTTAAAATGAATGTGAGGGCAGCAGCATGGAGAAAAGTCCATGTCGCCATTCTTTACAGCTTGTAGCTCACCTGTCAATTAGCTGAAAGTTGAAATTATGTAAGTTTTATTACACTAACTTTCACTAACTTCATGGCAGTAAATGAAAGCTGTAATAAGGAAAATCCATTTTGACAATGTTATTTTTACCGCCTGCTGTTCAAGTGCTGTGCGAAAGTCTGACTCGTCAGTCAGTAAACACTGTCGGGGGAAATGAAATCTGCAATGAAAACAAAACTCGTTCCCTTGAACCCTAATGAATGAAACTCAAATATGCATACATTGAACGAGGAAATAAAGGATATAGCTCATTACAACCCACCATGGATTGTTACATAACCTCAGTTAAGGTTTGTAGGCTTTGTAAAAGTTCACAAAAGCCCAAACTGAGAAGATCTCCCGATTTGGTGACGCCACCCAGTACTGATCGCACAGATCACTGCCTTCAACTGCATTTGTGAAGCTGCTGCTTGATTATCATATGTAATTTGTGAGTTGGGGCTGAGGGACGGAGGGACTCCTCTAATCCTCTTTGGTTGGCAGCTGCCTGGACCCCTCTCCCCATGTTTTGCTAATTTGGGTCTGTGATGTGGTACACTTGTACAGAGCTGATTGTTATCAGCAGCTCAAATGCTGAGGGAGGGACAAGGGATGATCTGAGCCTGGAACATGTATCCAAGTCCTATCTTGGCATATTTGCATTAGAGACAGGGGGCTCTGATATAAGATAAGCAGGTGACGCACATTTTGCGATCACAGGCCGTGACCTTAGCCGAGGGTGGGTTTGTAGAGAACAGGGGTGTTGATGAGCATATATAAAAGATGGGATGTTTATTAGACAAACGGATTAGACGGGTGTTTTATTTATGAGGTAGCCCTCTCGGGTGGATATCAAACCCATCAGCAAATAAATGATGTTAATGATCAACTACATGATTAAAGATTATTTTTGCTCAGCAGAGGATAATGAATTAGCACAACAATTTCCCAGCTGGGTTACTCTTGTCTTTTTTGTTCTTTTCTAAAAAACATCTTTGTGCACTGGGTCTACTTGCCCTGGTCTTCGGTCAAATTCGCCTCAAATCCAAGCGGGCCCGAAACGAATGTTAACACAGCAACAATAACCTTCTCTCTGACCAGCATTAAAGCCCTTGGTACCAAACGGAGAGGTTAGTGCTTGAACGCTACTGAGTAGGGTATTGTTTAATGCCAGTAGGTGTGTTTTCAATTTGGGACCCCCTGCCTTTAAGCTTTTATAGTTCCCCAGGTTTCCCACAGTGCTGGAGTGGCCAACGAGCTCGCACTGTACTCAGACTCAGTCATTTAGCAGAGCCTTGGCTGTGCAATCCTACCCCGGTTTATAGATCCTCAAACTCAAACTGTCATTCATTGTCAAACTGCAACAAGTCAAAAGACTCTTCAATCCATTTCTGACCCTCAGGTCTGTCTGACTACTGTATTAGAATATCAAGATTGATCTGGAATGGAGAGATGTGCATGATGGAATTCCTGAGTGAAAGGCAGGAGACTCCTTGCAAGATGCTTCACAGTTGGTATCTATGGCATTCCATGAACAAAAAAGCTCTTCCATTAGGCTTTTAGACCACCTAACACTCTAACTTCCTCTCTTCCGCCCCGTTCAGTCATTCCTGAGCAAGGAAACTCAATGTTGCAAAATTTTTCATTGGCATTTCTTTGCTAAGGCCACAATAGCCATTATGGGACTTTTGTTAGTAAGCAAATCCTACCATTCCACCACCTCTACCTTTCAAAGATTTCTTTAAGGGTTTTCTTGTATTTTGACAGATCAGATGAGTGGTCTTCATGTAACATCTGCCCTCTATTTATGACAAATAATGACACCCAGTTGCAGTTAAAATGGGAGTCCTTGGGACAGTTGCAAAACACAACCAGAGCAGTGAAATTTAACCCATCATATGTGAGAACATTTGGGCAGATGTCCAGCAAGCATTAAAGCCCTGCTGCAAATGGCATCTGTACTGAATTCCTGCTTGATTTTCCAAACCCCTCAACAGACCCCCACCCAATCTGCAATTTATACCATTCACTAGTGATCAGGCAACAGAGTGCCAGCCTTCCACATATGGATCCTCCCTTGATATCATTCAGCTAGCATGTAATCTTATTATGCAAAGTCTTAATCCGTACCTACATCCCAATGCCCCACGGGTCACAATATTGCAATATCAAGGTGCTAGGGGGTCATGTTGTGTGATCCCTTTTCGATTCTTTTGAGGGGATGAGGAACTTAGAGGACAGTCCCAAGAGCCTTATGGACTGGATTGAGAAATAGAGAGAAAGATACAGAGAGGGAGAGATAACGGGTAGAGACCTGCTGTATTTTTGAAGGATGAGATTGACACACTGTCTCCAGCAAGGATTAGACTTGATTTGAAGCAGTGGGATTTTTCCAGCAGACGCATTATTGGACAGGGGAATAAGAGGCCACCAGCGTGGCGAAATTGGATCAGGATTGGCGTTCGCTGTGAGTCAGCGGTGGCAGCTAAAACAGCAGCCGCCTCACCAATTTTTCTCTCCTTTCAGGTGGAGCCACCTCCAGTGACTTGGAAAGAGAGAGGATGGGAAGAAAGGGAGGGGTGAAGAGAAATTGAGAAGAGAGAGCAAGAAAGAGTAAGAGTGGTGGGGGTGATAATTTTGAGGTCTGTGAGGTTTAGCAGCAATGTAATGAGATTAAGTGTAACACCTTTGCGAGCAAAAAAAAAAGCCACCTGGTGCTGTTACGGGCGGAGAAAGAGAGGGCACTAATCCGTTCCCATCTCTGGGACATCATTCAGAAAGGCTGCGAGTGATTTCCGCTCTGCAAGCCTCTAGTTAATTCCATCACCAGGCGAGACAAGAGAGAGAGAGAGAGAGAGAGAGAGAGAGAGAGAGAGAGGGGAAAATAAAGCCTTGAGCTCATTATCCATAACCAAAGCTCCCAAAAACCACAGACAAGTTGTCATTCCAAAGTTCAAAGGAGAGTCAGGATTCCTTCTTTAGAATAAATAAGACTTTAAAACAGTGCAATCATGCTAGTTATTGGTTTGAACCAGTTTCCCAAATAAGACTTCCCCGTTCGAACCTTATAATGATACGACACTCAGGTCAGTATCAGAGAGAGAAGAAATTTAGTTCCAACCATGGGTATAAAATGGAAGTTTAATTGTCTGTGTCTTACAATATCATTAAATCTGACTTTTTGCAGTCACATGACTACCTTGGCGTCAGTCACCACAACAGAAGGCAGAAGAACCATTGTGACATTAATCTGACATTAGGCTACTATGTATTTTCACTGATAATTATGTTTGAAGTGTATTTCAGAGCCAGAAAAAATAACAGAAAGACTACCTGATGATTTGTCACTCAGATAAAAGAGTATTGTACTTTTTGTAATGTAAAAATTGTAATGTAATTTATACATTTTATATTTTTTCACTCACTCACCCATCGTCTATACCACTTTATCCTGTATTCAGGCTCGCAGGGGGCCTCGAGCCTATCCCAGGGGACTTAGGGCACGAGGCAAGGTACAGCCTGGACAGGGTGCCAATCCATCGCAGGCCTCACACACATACACACAGTCACACACTCATTCACACATTACGGGTAATTTGCGAACACCAAATAACCTAATCTGCAGGTCTTTGGAATGTGGCAGGAAACCGGAGTACCCGGAGGAAACCCACCAAGAACGGGGAAAACCTGCAAACTCCATGCACGCAGAAACGGGAATTTAATATTTTTTACATCTTAATTGTATTTTTATTGCAACTTTGTAAATTGTAGATTTGTACATTTATCCCCATTTTTTTTTTCAAAAACTTTCTTTTTCAAGTCACAAACTGTCGTATAAGCATTTCACTGCATGTCATACTGTGTATGGTTGTGTATGTGACGAATAAAATTTTTATTTGAGTAACATAGCAATTGCTAGCTTCTATTCTGCTTATTATATTTATATTCAGCATGTTGTACATGACTTTGTAACATATTCCAAAACGAAACAGACTTTTGGAAATCAATGATGAAAGTAATAAGGATATTAACTTACAGAAGTTTGAAGTTATAGTCGTAACATTATTATATATTCGACTACCTTAGATGCTGTACAAATATGTGATTCCTCCTGAATTTGAAGGCGTTCGCTAGCAATACTGTTACCTGGATGTAAACAAATATTGACATTTCAAGCTTTCTAATTAATAGCTAACTGTCTGCTTTGGGGTTGAATCCTAAATAGTGTAAAACGGAAAGCTATTGCATTATGTAATCTCTTGTTCCACATAAAGTAGTGCCCTTGTTCAGGGGGTTAGGGAGGCATTTGTGATTCAGCCTTGTGTTAGAAGTTAGTTTGCGTTGTAGCTTGAGTTAGCCATGAACTAACATGCACAACATGGAGAAGGCGCTTTGATAAAACCATGTAAAGCTGTAACACAAGTTTACTACAATTACATCGTGCCATTAATTAATTTAAACAAACATTTTTTTCTGGTATTACCAGAAAATTTTACGCTTTCAAAAGCATTTAATTTATGTTATGTTATTTGTGGCAAAATTCTACTGTTTTAACTGGTAATTACACACAGGTTACACGCAGTCTTTGCAAAATCATTCAACATCCCTGTAAATTAAAAGTGCTCAACCTGCCAAAATAACCAAAATGTTGCTCAACCTGCCAAAATGACCAAAATGTTTAGCATGTACAGCACCTGGCTAGACTAATGTGGCCAAAAGTTTTGAGAATGACACAAATATTAGTTTTCACAAAGTTTGATGCTAAACTGCTTTTAGATCTTTTTTTCAGTTGTTTCTGTGATGTACTGAAATATGATTACAAGCACTTCATACATTTCAAAGTCTTTTATCGACAATTAAATGACATTTATGCAGAGAGTCAGTATTTGCAGTGTTGGCCCTTCTTTTTCACGACCTCTGCAATTCGACTGGGCTGCTCTCAATCAACTTCTGGGCCAAATCCTGTCTGATAGCAACCCATTCTTTCATAATCACTTCTTGGACTTTGTCAGAATTAGTGGGTTTTTGTTTGTCCACCCACCTCTTGAGGATTGACCACAAGTTCTCAATGGGATTAAGATCTGGGGAGTTTCCAGGCCATGGACCCAAAATTTCAACGTTTTGGTCCCCGAGCCACTTAGTTATCACCTTTGCCTTATGGCACGGTGCTCCATCATGCTAGAAAATGCATTGTTCTTCACTAAAACTGTTGTTGGATTGTTGGAATAAGTTGCTGTTTGAGGTTTTTTGGAGGTGTTTTGGTACCATTCTTTATTCATGGCTGTGTTTTGGGGCAAAATTGAGAGTGAGCCCACTCCCTTGGATGTGAAGCAACCCCACACATGAATGGTCCCAGGATGCTTTACTGTTGGCATGACACAGGACTGATGGTAGCGCTCACCTTTTCTTCTCCGGCTTCTTCTCTCTGGAAGCCTTTTTCCAGATGCCCCAAACAATCGGAAAGAGACTTTGCCCCAGTCCTCAGCAGTCCATTCGCCATACTTTTTGCAGAAGATCAATCTGTCCCTGATGTTTTTTTTGGAGGGAAGTGGCTTCTTTGCTGCCCTTCTTGACACCAGGCCATCTTCCAAAAGTCTTCGCCTCACTGTGCGTGCAGATGCGCTCACACCTGCCTGCTGCCATTCCTGAGCAAGCTCTGCACTGGTGGCACTCGATCCCGCAGCTGAATCCTCTTTAGGAGACGATCCTAGCGCTTGCTGGACTTTCTTGTATGCCCTGAAGCCTTCTTAACAAGAATTGAACCTCTTTCCTTGAAGTTCTTGATGATCCTATAAATTGTTCATTTAGGTGCAATCTTAGTAGCCACAATATCCTTGCCTGTGAAGCCATTTTTATGCAATGCAATGATTTCTTTGCAGGTCACCATGGTTAACAATGAAAGAACAATGATTTCAAGCATCACCCTCCTTTTAACATGTCAAGTCTGCCATTCTAACATAATGATCTCCAGCCTTGTGCTCGTCAACATTCTCACCTGAGTTAACAAGACGATTACTGAAATGATCTCAGCAGGTTCTTTGATGACAGCAATGAAATGCAGTGAAAAGTTTTTTTTTAAGTTAATTCTCATGGCAAAGAAGGACTATGCAATTCATCTGATCACTCTTCATAACATTCTGGAGTATATGCAAATTTCTATTATAAAAACTTAAGCAGCAACTTTTCCAATTTCCAATATTTATGTAATTCTCAAAACTTTTGGCCACGACTGTATATTAGATAGTTAAATAAAAAAGTTTCTGTTGAGTTTACGCATACAATAACCTATTTATGTTTAAAGATATTTACAATATTTAGACAACCACTTAATATTGGTTAAGTATTGGAAAATATTATGGCCTATTATTAAAAGAATTGATAAATAACCAAGAAAGAGACATATGTGCAGATGTGCAGTCAACTACAGGAAGTTAACTCTAAGTCATTCACACCACTATTGTTTCATAAGTAATACAGTGATGGTGTCGATCCTCTCAGTAATCACAACAACCTTTGCATCCTATTTCATAAAACCACCAATCAGCAGGATAACCAATGGTCAGTAGCCAAGTCTGCCTCACAGTACAATCCAGACCAGCAAGTCTTGGTCAGATTACACTTCACAGTAAGCATCCTTTAAATTTACAGTTAATGGCTGATAATGCACTAGCGGCCCCCCGGGACGTGAGGCTACAAAACAACGTCGGTCTTGCGAGTCGCAGGAAGCCAGTGTGTGCCGGTCTGAATGACATGAGAACATTTAGAAGCAGACACATGGGGGCTTTTCCGATGATGGGGTCAACATAATGAACACAAGGGAGGGTGTAGGGTGGGTGTGTATGTGGAAGGAGGGAGGGGAAGTGTCTACATGATTAACAATCTGGGGTTATTTTTAAGTCAGGTCCGGGCAGGTCTGGGCTTGCAGGGTGTGGGTGGGGGGAAGGGGGCACTCCAGGGCCTGTGGGCATCTCTGGGCTCTAGTGACGTTGCATACAATGGGGACACGGTCACAGTGAGACTCCCCTCTGGCAACTGCTTTCACAACAAACGTGTAAATAGGCTCTTAAACCCGAACGCTGTAGCAGACTTTCACTTGGTAACAACAAGGCATTGTTTTATAAGGCAGCACTGAAGAGTTGGCTACAACAGCAGTGATAGTGGTTTTAAGAGAAAGATGAATGTGCCTCTGGGTTGGAGAGTGTGTGTGGGTTTCGAATGTTATGAAGTACAGGGTTGCCAGGTCTCAACAAAATCTTTACCCCAAATACAATCCCCCCCCAAAAAACACCCAACACAAAAGACATGAAACTAGGCCACATTGTTCAGGCAGGAGAAGTGTTTCTTTCATTCGTTGCATGGTAAACAAGGTTGCTGTAGTGCACACGCATTTCTGATTTATAGTACCTATACAATGTCTTTGTATCACTTTTTGCACATTAGCACGATTTGAAAGACACGCTTACCCAGACTGACTTGTATTTTTTTGTATCAGGTATACATGAGAGAAGTTAAGGGTTAAGTGCGTTCCTCAAGGGAAGCTGCACCTTGTCAGCACTGGGATATGAACTCATGGCCTTCACATCAGTAGTCTAACATCTTAACCAATGTGCTCTAAAATCCGAATCTTCACAATCTTCTTCTTGTCATTTAGACCTGGCATTCTGTTGGTATATCTAAAGAAACACACAAAATACATACATAAAAAGTCTCGAAACCCCTGCACTTGCTTTTTCGGCTCACAACCTTTTCCCAATCCTTTTTCTGTAAATGTGGCAACCCTGGCAACCCTATTCAGGTTTAGAGGAAGTTAAAATTGTGTTTGGGTTCAGGAGGAGTGTGGCAAGGTGATGGTTTGATTTAATGATATTGAATCTCACTGATCACCCATCTCCAGCTTTGTCTCTCTCTCACACACACAGGTACTGAGGGCTGTTAGTGTTAGTGCCAGTTGAGTGAGCCAGATGATGGGTTGGGCAGTAAACCTCTGGCTCTCTGACACAGTGTCTAACATAAACAAAGAAACAATGAGAGTGCAAGCACAGGGCCGCCTGCAATTCATCAGCCCCCCTCACACAAACATGCATACAAACACATGTGCTTTTCAGGACATGGGCATTATACATATTGTATGTAGTATATATGATATTTTTTTTATTTAAAAAAAATATATTTATTATATGGGTACAGTATATTTGTTATTAATTGAGCACATACAAACAATGGCTTAGCAATGATGAAAAATATTGATCTTACACATCGGGAGTAATCTGGAGCCCCATCGCTAATCTTTAGCAGCCAGTAAACCATTTAAGATGGGATTCAGGATCTGCATCATCATAAGCAATACCTTTTTTAATACTCTAATGCATATCAGCTGTGATATGTTCAAGTTATTTAGTGTAGTTTGTAACATCACAAGCTCCACTTAAAAATAATATAGCTCAAACCCCCAATACAACATCAGATAAACAGAGAAAACAGTTACTTTAAAACTTTAACAAATTTGACCCATATAATCGGAAGCGTCTATCCAGGGGGACTCTGGGAATTTTTAACCAGAAGTACTTTAATTTTATTTCCTTAATACTTCCGCAGCCATTTAATGACTTTGAAGACCGATTACATCACAGTGTCGTGACTAATGCTGTCCCATTTCAAAGGCTCCTTCAAATACAGCCAAGAAATGGTTCTTGTTTCTGAAGCATCCAACAGGGGAACCTTTTGCGGCCCAACTTATCCCATGATTCTTTGCATGGCAGGAATGAGACGCTGGAGGATGCAAGACCAAATTAGTACACTTCCATATGTAAGTACTGTAACTCAATCAAATAGTTATTGATACTATTAAATATTACAATGCATTATTATTATTTTACTTTTTTCACCTCCCTGAGAGACATAAGCCAATGGCCTGCATCCAACGTTGCTAGACGACAGGAACGGTGCTTCATGACGCGATGGTAAAAGCGGAAACAACTAGTGAGGAAATTAGTAAGTCCTCCGTAGACCAGACCACTTCATTTCAGTTTGAACTTCATGGTCAATGCAGTCAGCAAAGTCCACAAGCCTACTAAGACCAAGTAGTCCTTGAATTGAGACGCAGCTAGTTTCTGCTTGGAAATCAGCACAGAAGTTTGAACTGCAATGTTGGAGACTCCTGATTTAACTGATGCCTGGTTAAATAGAGATTGGGTCATCTTTGACACAGTGATACAAAAAAAAAAAAGAAGCCATCCAAACTGATTGATTGATGAAGAAGTGGCTGGAACATGCTGGAAGGCATCACACAAGCACAAGATTTGCCAAATGATCCACATAGGGACTGAGGAGGAAAAAATATTCTTTTTTCCTACATAAAAATTCACTTCATCACAACTAAAATAAAAAAAAAATAAACACTTCCGATTGAAGATATCGTGTTTCTTATGTGCGATTAGGAAGGCAGCACCTGTCGGTTCCTGTGACGACAAACTTTTGTGCGACTAACACCCATGATCCATGGAGGAACACAATTACATTTGTAGTCTCTGCCTAAAACAGGGAAGGAATTTTAAAAGATTTGAGCTGGAATATGAACTGGAAGCTGGAGGAGGGCCCTGCTTTTGTCTGCCTGAGATTATGGTCGAGTTCAAGGAGAGAGCAAGAGGAGGGAGAACGTAAAAGGAAAAGTTCATTAAAAGAAAAAAAGTGGTTTTGCACCCCTCCTCCTCCCTCTCCGTCTCCTTCTCACTGGGCACCAGGCTTGCTTTGAAGGAAACGCTTCTCAGGGCTACCTGTGAAGTGAGTAGGAGATCAGTGAAAGCCACCAGTTCTCACTTGACGGGAGTTTAAGGTTACCGCTGCTGTTCTCTCGCTTGCACCAGACACACACACACACACGCACGGTGGCATACCAGGACTTCCACACCCCAAATGATGTGAGAAAAGGTAGTGAGCATTGAGGTCAGACTGGGATACGTTCGCCTGTGGATTAACTGCACTTTTTGATAATTTTTTTTCCCCACTGAGAAACAATAAAAGTTTAACATTAACGTGCTAAATGAGATCATCGTAGTATTTTGTTTGCAAGAAAGAAACAGCTGATGTGAACTATATCGCAAGTAGGGATGGGAATCACCAGGGATCACCCGATACAATATTATCGCAATACCTAGGTGCAGATTTGTATACATCTGTATAACGATTCTTAATATAAAAAAAATTTCCTGCAGATTTTGTCACAGTTCAAAGAAAAAAACTTATAAAAAGCAAATCATTTCTTTGTACTAGAAGGGATGCTGTGCTGCCTGCCAATGTGTAAATAATTTAGAGTGTGCCACCTGTAGGATCATAAAGGAACTGCAATATTTCACCACCTCAAATGTAAACATGTACACATGTGGACAAAATTGTTGGTACCCATCGGTCAATGAAAGAAAAACTCACAATGGTCACAGAAATAACTTTAATCTGACAAAAGTAATAATTTAAAAAAATTCTAATGAATGTTAACCAATGAAAGTCAGAAATTGCTTTTCAACCATGCTTCAACAGAATTATTAAAAAAAATAAACTCATGGAACAGGCCTGGACAAAAATGATGGTACCCCTAGAAAATACTGAAAATAATGTGACCAAAGGGACATGTTAATTCAAGGTGTGTCCACTAATTAGCATCATAGGTGTCTACAGTCAGTGGGCCTATATATAGGGCTCCAGGTAGTCACTGTGTGGTTTGGTGACATGGTATGTACCACACTCAACATGGACCAGTGGAAGCTAAGGAAAGAGTTGTCTCAGGATATTCGAAAGAAAATTATAGACAAGCATTTTAAAGGTAAAGGCTATAAGACCATTTCCAAGCAGCTAGATGTTCCTGTGACTACAGTTGCACATATTATTCAGAAATTTAAGATCCATGGGACTGTAGCCAACCTCCCTGGACGTGGCCGCAGGAGGAAAATTGATGACAAATCAAAGAGACGGATAATCCGAATGGTAACAAAAGAGCCCAGAAAGACTTCTAAAGAGATCCAAGGTGAACTTCATGCTCAAGGAACATCAGTGTCAGATCGCACCATCCGTCGTTGTTTGAGCCAAAATGGACTACATGGGAGACGACCAAGGTGGACACCATTGTTGAAAACAAATTTTTTTAAAAAGCCAGACTGGAATATACCAAACTACATGTTGACAAGCCACAAAGCTTCTGGGAGAATGTCCTATGGACAGATGAGACAAAAATGGAACTTTTGGCCAAGGCACATCAGCTCTATGTTCACAGACGGAGGAGGCTCTGTTATGTTCTGGGGCTGCTTTGCTGCATCTGGCACAGGGCGTCTTGAATCTGTGCAGGGTACAATGAAATCTCAAGACTATCAAGGGATTCTAGAGAGAAATGTGCTGGCCAGTGTCAGAAAGCTGGGTTTCAGTCGCAGGTCATGGGTCTTGTAACAGGACAATGACCCAAAACACACAGCTAAAAACACCCAGGAATGGCTAAGAGGAAAACATTGGACTATTCTAAAGTGGCCTTCTATGAGCCCTGACCTCAATGCTATTGAGCATCTTTGGAAGGAGCTGAAACATGCTGTCTGGAAAAGGCACCCTTCAAACCAAAACAACTGGAGCAGCTTGCTCATGAGGAGTGGGCCAAAATACCTGCAGAGAGGTGCAGAAGTCTCATTGACAGTTACAGGAATCGTT
Source organism: Clarias fuscus (assembly GCA_030347435.1). Classification (NCBI taxonomy): domain Eukaryota; kingdom Metazoa; phylum Chordata; class Actinopteri; order Siluriformes; family Clariidae; genus Clarias; species Clarias fuscus. The sequence continues at coordinate 30,243,520 of CM059214.1, read as the reverse complement.
TGATTGCAGTGATTGCCTCAAAAGGTTGTGCAACAAACTATTAAGTTAGAGGTACCATAATTTTTGTCCAGGCCTGTTCCATGAGTTCATTTTTTTAAATAATTCAGTTGAAGCATGGTTGAAAAGCAATGTCTGACTTTCATTGGTTAACATTCATAGAATTCTTATTTATTACTACGTTTGTCAGATTAAAGTTATTTCTGTGACCATTGTGAGTTTTTCTTTCATTAACCGAAGGGTACCAACAATTTTGTCCACGTGTGTATAAATTCAGCGTCAGTGTGGTGATGCATGAATTGCACCACAAAAGGATCGTGATACAGTACATCACTGAATTGATTCTCCTCCATCTTTAATTGTAAGACTTGATTACTTCTGGTGTGTGCATGAGGGATAAATTCACTTTGTCACAAATTAATTCATTAGAAAGATAGAAAAGTTCTATTGTCTGTTTGTGCAAAATGTACTTTTATGGGAACAACGTGGTTAATAACTCTTATTATCTCCTTTGAAAAATATCATTTAGAAAAAAAATTCAAAATAAAATATTCACATGCGCCCTGTCAATCGCAGCTGATGACGTGTTACGGATATTTGAGACATATCAAACGAAAAGTGTTTTACTCTACCTGAAACTCATACACTGCAGGAAGATACAGTCTGGTCTAGAACAAGCTCAGCCCCAGACGTCTTCACTATTCCGCAAAAATCCAAAATGCATAGACATTTGTGAACAGAAAAGAAGTCTAACAGCTAGATTGTTCATTCCAGCCATCCCTGGGTGCCTTTTATTTTATTTCTTCCTCATTGATAAACGATAAATGTGACTACCTAGTGCTGACAGAATGATAATTTCTTGAGTCTTGATCCTCTTGATGGTGCTTTCTCTCCCTCACCCTGCCTCTCAGTCTTGATCTAAAACTTGCATGGTAATCTGTAAACCACACATTTTAGGCAATTAATACTGAATTTTTAATCTGCATTCACAAAGCTTATATCTCTACCAGGACCTATAGAAAAACAATAAAAACCCATTTTGTCACAAAAATAGCAAAAAATGTGTCCATTACTGGGTACAATGTACTGTAAATCCTGTCTACACCTATATTTTGTAAGGGTGTGTGAGTGTATATGTGTGTTGGGGGGTGTACTTGGGTGGACAGCGCACTTAATTAGAGCTTTGACAAGCCCACTCTCTAAAAGTGATGAGATTATCCCTAATTGATGTCAGTATGGATTAGGGTTCGGTCCGCTGCAGGCCCACTGGCAGGTCCGGCTTCAGGAGGGGACGTTGATGAAAAAGCGAGTTTTTTGTTTTGTTTTGTTTTGCTCTGCTCGAGCCGCTTTTTCTACAAGAGGACAGTTTTTTTTTTTTTTTACCAAAAAGCCTAATGACTGCATTTGAAGTCTTAATCAACCCGTGACCTTGTTTTTCTGAAACTCCACGAATCCCTTGATTACTGGGGAGAAAAAAAAAGTGACACAGGACCAAACAAATCCAAGCTGGCTTTTTTTTTTTTGCAAACAAAATGCTGAGTAAATTCAGGACTTCATTACAAAATGTATTTATTTACAAGTAAAGTTATTAAGAGGTTGTGAGATGTGTCTTTACAAACCTTGGGGTTGAAAAGGGAGGAAGGGAGGGTGGGGGATTGGGACGCCATATTGTTCTGAGAAAAAGAGCACGAAGAGCTGGGAGGAAATAACCTGAGGGCTTTTAGGAAAGAAAATAACATGACCCACTTCCTAAAAGAGTTAGGGATACATGATAATTAAGGACATAGTTCTTCACAACAACAACAACAACAATACATAAACACCCCAAAATGATTCCTCCTTTATTTCTAGTAGTTACATTCTTTATATACTTCAGTTTCAAAGCATGTTTGAAGGACCTGTTTGCTCAGAGTTGTGACAGAATTTCCAGGAAAACTGACAAAAGACACATATGTATATAATTTTCTGTTTTAATAAATACACATTGAGTGGAATAAAATTAAATTACAATACTGGACGTCAATGTACCTAAAAATATTAGTGCGTGAATATTCACCACTAAGTGATTTCAAGTTTATATAAAAACTATTAACCATTAGTCTGCCGTTCTGACAAATGTTTTGTTTTGCTTTTTTGGATGAAAAAAAAAAACGTATATGAATTCCCTCCCTTACAAATTTTCACTTTAACAATTGAAAATATTGAAAAAAAATTACATCAGCATACAAAGCATTTTTGGGATATACATGAACAAACCAACCTGAACGCTGTCTAAGTTGCGTGTACATCCAGGAGCCGTTTAACACTGTCAGTGAAAGCAGTTTTGAAAGCGTTTACCCACGATACCAATTGCCTTCACATTGCGTTCAAAAGCTATGTGATTTTTCGTTCTTTTTTTTGCTGTTGTTGTAATTATTGGTAATATTGATATTATTTTTGGGTGGCTGGAAATGATTCCCTGCATTTACATTACATTATAAGAAAATTCACATCATGATACAATTTTTTTTTTACCTTAAGAAGGAATTAAGTTAAACATATGCTAAGGTTCCGCTGTAATGTCCTATAATTTGCATACATTGAAGTCCGAAATACTAGGTACTACAATACTGTCCCCAGCAATGAGCTCAAAATTAAGAATGAAACTAAAACACCAGCTTGATGAGCTCACTGCTGAATGCTTACATCACCTAGCTCTCTTCACCTCGATGCTAAGTGAGCACGTGTCGCAGCACACGACGGCATCTTCGTCGCCCTCTGCGTCTTCGTTCTCCAGGAGAAACTCGCCGCCGCAGCGGCAGCTGTACGAGTAGCACTCGTTCTCTGGAATGGAGGTGAGATATCGATTAGAGCACTGCGGTCTTCGCTGGGCAGCAAAAGTCAATGTCAAAGCACTGCGGGTAGCTTGGCTCTGCCGAGAGCACTTCTTTCTTTAAGAAGTCAAAGCTGGTCTGTTATGACTGTGTTAGGAAGTCATGTGCCTGTTGCCTAAATCTGAAATTCTAACATCTCTAAGTGTTGGTGAATGGGTGTGTTAATAATCACCCGCTATTAGATTATATATTAGAATTTCTTTATTATTAAAAATATATATAAAAGTCTTGAGCCAAACTTCTTTTATTCATAATAAATTCAATGATGTAGAATTAATTGAAATGGGAACAACTGGAGAAATGGGAGAAGAAAAACTAAGATAAGGTAGATAAGGTGTGTGCACAGGACATAATTTAAGTAAAAAAAGAAACAGCTACACATACATGCTATTGTTACCCATTATATTATTCTACACTGCCTGGCCAAAAAAAAAATATGAATATCACACAGATGTAAAAAGCCGCTCAATCAGTACATTCAGGTCGTCAGCGGACTTAATTTTATTGCCACATCAAGTTGTTGAGCCTGGACCTGACAAACTGAAGCAACTCCAGATCATAACACTAGAGGCTTGTACAGTGGACACTATGCATGATGGGTGCATCACTTCATGTTCTTCCCTTCTTACCCTGACACGCCCATCACTCTGGAATGAGCTCAATCTGGACTCATCATATCACATGACCTTTTCCATTGTTCCAAAGTCTGATCTTTATGCTTTCTATCAGACTGAAGCCTTTGGTTTTCTTATGGCCACACAGCTGTTTAGTCCCAATCCTGTGCGTTCTTGTTACACTGTGTGTGTAAATGATTTTACTTTCACTATTAAACACAGCTATGGTTTTTACTGTTGTTGAAATTGCATGTTTTTTTAGGTGATCTCCTTTCATGTGGCTTTTTTTTTATTTTATTTTTTTTACCACATTTCTTCCACAAAGTTGATGACTCAGCGCTATTCTCCCAGGTTTTCATAATGCGTTGAAGGGTTCTTAATCCTGTTCCGGTCATTTCAAATATCCTTAGTGTTTTCTTTGCTTGATGCAGCCCAATAGTTAAACCCTTCTGAAATGGCAATTTTTTCATCCAGGTAGTGTATACCATATACAGTACTCAGCTGTTTTCCTCATTGAGGGTTGGGGGTTTGAATTTTGCCTCTGGACTGTGCGTGGAGAGTTTTCATGTTCTCCCCGTACACGATGGGTTTCTACTGGGTACTCTGGTTTCCTTTAATAGTCCAAACTATGGACAAAATTGTTGGTTCCCTTCGGTCAATGAAAGAAAAACTCACAATGGTCACAGAAATAACTTTAATCTGACAAAAGTAATAATAAATAAGAATTCTATGAATGTTAACCAATGAAAGTCAGACATTGCTTTTCAACCATGCTTCAACGGAATTATAAAAAAAAAATGAACTCATGGAACAGGCCTGGACAAAAATGATGGTACCCCTAACTTAATAGTTTGTTGCACAACCTTTTGAGGCAATCACTGCAATCAAACGATTCCTGTAACTGTCAATGAGACTTCTGCACCTCTCTGCAGGTATTTTGGCCCACTCCTCATGAGCAAGCTGCTCCAGTTGTTTCCGGTTTGAAGGGTGCCTTTTCCAGACAGCATGTTTCAGCTCCTTCCAAAGATGCTCAATAGGATTGAGGTCAGGGCTCATAGAGGGCCACTTTAGAATAGTCCAATGTTTTCCTCTTAGCCATTCTTGGGTGTTTTTAGCTGTGTGTTTTGGGTCATTGTCCTGTTGCAAGACCCATGACCTGCGACTGAGACCCAGCTTTCTGACACTGGCCAGCACATTTCTCTCTAGAATCCCTTGATAGTCTTGAGATTTCATTGTACCCTGCACAGATTCAAGACACCCTGTGCCAGATGCAGCAAAGCAGCCCCAGAACATAACAGAGCCTCCTCCATGTTTCACAGTAGGGACAGTGTTCTTTTCTTGATATGCTTCATTTTTCCGTCTGTGAACATAGAGCTGATGTGCCTTGGCAAAAAGTTCCATTTTTGTCTCATCTGTCCATAGGACATTCTCCCAGAAGCTTTGTGGCTTGTCAACATGTAGTTTGGCATATTCCAGTCTGGCTTTTTTATGATTTGTTTTCAACAATGGTGTCCTCCTTGGTCGTCTCCCGTGTAGTCCACTTTGGCTCAAACAACGACGGATGGTGCGATCTGACACTGATTTTCCTTAAGCATGAAGTTCACCTTGGCTCTCTTTAGAAGTCTTTGTGGGCTCTTTTGTCACATTCGGATTATCCGTCTCTTTGATTTGTCATCAATTTTCCTCCTACGGCCACGTCCAGGGAGGTTGTCTACAGTCCCATGGATCTTAAATTTCTGAATAATATGTGCAACTGTAATCACAGGAACATCTAGCTGCTTGGAGATGGTCTTATAGCCTTTACCTTTAACATGCTTGTCTATAATTTTCTTTCAAATCTCCTGAGACAACTCTTTCCTTCGCTTCCTCTGGTCCATGTTGAGTGTGGTACATACCATGTCACCAAACAACACAGTGACTACCTGGAGCCCTATATATAGGCCCACTGACTGATTACAGGATTGTAGACACCTGTGATGCTAATTAGTGGACACACCTTGAATTAACATGTCCCTTTGGTCACATTATTTTCAGTATTTTCTAGGGGTACCATCATTTTTGTCCAGGCCTGTTCCATGAGTTTATTTTTTTTAATAACTCCGTTGAAGCATGGTTGAAAAGCAATGTCTGACTTTCATTGGTTAACATTCATAGAATTCTTATTTATTATTACTTTTGTCAGATTAAAGTTATTTATGTGACCATTGTGAATTTTTCTTTCATTGACCGAAGGGTACCAACAATTTTGACCAGGTTTCCCAAACTGTAGTGTATAACTAGTTGTGGAAATGTGCACAAGATGTAGGTTGCCTTAGGTTGAGGTCTTCAGCAAGGTAACGCTCCCTACTGTAATGATGGCTGATATGAAAGTCATAGGACATTACAGCATCGGTCAATGATGTCAGCTTAGACAGACGGACGGACGGATGGAGTAAACAGAACATCATTTTGGGTTCAGGACAAATATTTCTGATGGACTCGGCCGTACTCACCACTGTCCCTGTTCATGTCCTCCAGTGTAATGCAGGCATCCACCGGCCAGCGTTGTTTCAATTCTTGTGCTACACACACACACACACAAGATTATAAGAATGATTGGGAGAATTAAATCTGTTGATTAAAGCTTTGGACAGACATTCCACAACATTAAACACAACACTTCATGACATGCTGTTGTAGGAAAATAATCACCGTTAGGGTAGTAACACGTCACACATGACATGTTTACGGATTATTGCCCGTCATGGCGAAAAATCAAAAATGGTTTTGCTTCACACGGTTTTCAACTAGGGGCCAATAAAAAAAACTTGAACATGTAAATAATCCTTGTATAGCCAGAGTGAACAGAGGAACTGTTGTAGTTCTCCTTCTAAAAATTCTGTATTTCCTGAAAAGAAAAGCATTGTGAAACATCGTGTGCTTCTTCAGTGCCATTCATCTGAATGCACCGAAAACAAAAAGAAGAAAAAAGCCACAGGATGAAAAGACAGAGAGAGAAAGGACAAAACCAGGAGCCTGTACAGAATCCCAAAAGGCTCTGCGCCCCCCAAAAGAACTGTCACAAAATCTGAATATATATTGATGGTGTGAAAGATAGCATCTTGAATATGGAAAAAGTGAAACATGACAATTAATTGTCACAGGAGCAACGGAAAAAAACGAGAAGGAACCAAAGCCAGAGATGTAACACGTCCTGGAAATAAAGCAAAAAAAAACCCTCAGCCGTTGTGAGAGAACGGTAATTAGCACGTCCTGTGCCACTTTTCAACATGTTTGCCTTTAATTAGCCCGGAGAGTGCCCTGAGCGCGTGCCATTACAGTTTGGGCTGCATATCATTTTTAAAAGTATGGCGCAGATATTTGCACCATTAATTCCCAGGCCGTCAAAAAGAAAAAAGAAGAAAAAAAAAAGAAGAAAGTGGTTTGACGTGCGGATAAGAAAACGTGTCGAACAAAAGGCTCGTCAGAAAAAATGTATTTCGCATGTACAGCGCTCAAATTAGTCAGACGTACTCGTTATCCCGTCAAGGCACGGTGCATATTTATCACCCTGGATATACGGTATGGAGAATATAATGATTCATATACGCTAAACTATCTCTGGCAGGATTTTCCAAACATTAGTATTTTAAAGAAAACAAAATGCTGATACTGGAGACTCCTTTTCTCTGCAGAGAAAATTAATAATTCCCCCCTCCCTTTTTTTTTTTTAACCTTTTAACAAGAAGTACAGATGTTTATCATTAATCATTAATTGTTTAATTGAGTCAAGGATTGAACTGATTTAAAAATTAACCGACAATGTTTGTTTGCATAATATTTCTCGATATTACGTATCTACAAGACAGAGCATGTGCAGTTCAGGCGATGTGCAGTATACGGTCCTATTTTTGAATGAGGATAGAGTGAGTTGATTAGCCTTTTTTTTTACAAAAAGAAAAATATTATTATTCTGTTTGTTTAAACAATTAGACACACATTTTTAGGACTGTACTGTTAAAATGTTATAATGTTAATAAAGGTTAAGCTGAGAAGATGTGCGCTTTTTGTTATTATTACTGACGAGCTAACTATCGTTAAAAAAAAATATCTGATGCATCGCCATACAATTCTCTGTGAATTAGCTATTAGTGTAGAAACGATGATGTATCAGGACAAGCTATGTAATACAATAACTGTAACAGTGGACAGCTTTTTATTTTTATACACCAAAATAAAAGTCTTTAAGCTAAAATGATGTAAACGGTAGAACTCAGGACAGCATCAGGATGAACTTTAAACAACATAAGAGATGTACAGACCTGAATAAATAGCCATTAAAGTTAATGAGAATGTCGTACATACTATATTCAGTACATGAGCCTGTACCAATCAAGACAGGCTTTCTAAGCTAAACGTGACAGACAAGAGAGAGACCATTAAACTCCAATAAGAGGTTTGATGGTACAGTGGTGTCAGCGCGGGTCCACACGGGTCAGTGAGTTCTGGTTCTGGATGAGAGCGATCATAAGAAATGGGCCCGAAGCGGAGCGCTGTCACAGCCTGTGTTTATTTAGCGATGAGACGATGCTGACAGCTAAAACGATGAGTAATTACGAAGAATGAGTGCGCAATAGCCCGAGATAAAAAGAGGGAGAGAAAAAAGGGCTTGGCCGAGCTACCCGCTCAAACCAAACACATGTACACGCAGAGAAATAAATAAAAGACAACCCTGCATCATTATATACATAGTACTAGGGTTCAGAAATCAGATTCAGTACTACATTTACTCATTTGAAAAAATATATTATATGACCAAAAGTATGTGGACACCTAGCCATCACACCTTTATGTATCGTCACAAAATTGTCCAGGATGTATGGACACTGTAGAATTTTCCACATCAATGAAACCTCCAGGCTCAAACCTGCTCCAGCATGACAGTGTCCCTGTGCACAAAGTGAGCTCCATGAAGACATGCTGTGGAGGAACTTGAGTGTTCAGCACTGAGCCCTGAACACAAACCCGCCGAACACCTTGAGGATGAATTGGACCTGGAGCCACATCAACATACCAACTCCAGAACCTAACATCACTAATGTTCTTGTAGCTGAATGATCAAAGTCAGCCTCCTAATCTAGCGGAATCCAGGTGAGTGGAGCTTATGATAACACCAAAGAGGAAATAGATCTTGAATTGGATGTTCAACAAGAAAAGTCTCACAAGGTTATAATGATCAAAAATAAAAAACTTAAAAACGCTGTGCTTTTATCAGGGAGAAGAATCAATTTGGTTATCACAGAGTGAGGAAACCAACAGGCAAGTTTACAGGCAAGAAATCACTTGGAGGAAGAAAAAAAAAACAGGAATACAGAAAATTCCTGTACACAGCAAAATCCTTAGTCTTGAATTAACACCCAGAGTGTTGATTTAACACTTTCGGAGTACATTAGTGACCATTAGGTCATATATAAACACTTGGGGTGTTACAGTAAATCAACACTGGGAATTTTGCAGTGTAGGTTGAGGTCTCTTTGCAGTTTTTCCTTAATAGTGCCTCTTTCCAAAAGAGTGTTGTCATACTGCGCTACTGGCTTAATACCACAGTTCCACATGGAAGATGAAGTCTGAAATTTTTACACACAACAAGACCTTTTGCTCTGCCAGCACAAATAAACCCTAAGAAACCCATACAGTAGTTCTGAAAAAGTATAATTTGCCATATCTGCTGATGACATCACTGACTCTACTGTAGTAACTTAAAAAAAAATGGGAGCAAATGTTTAACTGCGACAGGCTGCAAAGTCCCTAAAGATGTAAAAACTGGTTGTTTATTTAACCTCAGCAGCGACCTCATTTCCCCTCTCCTCTGTTCCAACCAGCCCTACTACATACATGCGGTGTACAATACTGTGCAAAAGTCTTGAGCAAGCCCTCATTTCTTCATATTTTGCTTCCAAAGGGCCAGACTTTCTTGTATTTTTAATTTAGTCTTGAGGAATAGTTCTCCAGATGTCCTGGAAGACTTTTTGGCTTTTATTTTTGGCATGTTTTTGACTCTCATTTTCAGTCCAGTCCCGGTACCTGAGACATGTTTTTTGTTTCTTAAGCCACACAGTGACCTATGAATAATTCAAGCATCTAATTTAAGGCATGAACCAGTGAGAAACAGGTGCAGATGATGACAGATGATCAGGCCGGTGATTAGCAGAGTTGGGTATAACTGTGTAGACTAGTAACGCGTTACTGCAATCTAATTACTTTTCCTGATGATGCAGTAATGTAATGCATTACATTTTAAATGCATGTAATTTGATTACAGTTACCAATGTCAATAACATTACGTTACTAGCATTACAAACGTAGTGTTTAAAAATTTATCAAAATGCATTTAATCAAGTTTAAATCACGTTTTGCGCGGCAGCATCAGTTAACGAGAATGTGCTTTAATCACTCAACGGAGAGCTGTGTAGTTTTACATTTGATGTTGTAAAGGGTTCACTCTTTTTGCTCTCTTTTATGGGAAATGGGGGGATTTTATTTAGATAAAACGGGGAAGGAGAAGGGAGGAAAGGAAAAAAAAAGGAGAAAGCCTGAGACCCATTAACATTAATTACCGCCAGCCGGCTGGACCTGGCGGCCACGCCCCACTTGCAGAAGAGGAGCTACAACAGCTTGAGGCACACGCCCATCACAGGCACAGATGCCATCAAGGTAACTTGAAAGTAACGTAATTAGTAATCTGATTACTTTTTCCATGTCATAATCAGTAATGTAATCAAATTACAATTTTAAAAGTAGTAATTAGTAATTTGTAGTAGATTACTTTTTTTGAGTAACTTCCCCAACACTGGTGATGCTGAATGCTTGGAACAGACGCTGCTGAGGTTGTTACATAAACAACCAGTTTTTAAATTGTATCTTTGTGCACATTGCAGCCTGTAACAGTAAAAATGTGTTCCTGTTTCTTTAATTTAATCTACATCATTTCATTCAATATAATACTAAGAAATGAAACAGGTTGTTTAAATGCGGCATTCCATTCCTTGAAATTCATCTACAGTGAGCAGCTCCTTGAAATATTTGTGAGTGAATATTCACTGCTTGCATAAATGAGTTAATATTAGATTAGTGCTGTAAACAATGTTGAAGCTTAAACAACAACTCTGTGCCCTTCTACTCGAGTCACCGAAGCTGAGATCAAACAGTAGCAGGTCGATAACTACTCACATTTAGTTGTGGAGAAAAACCACTGCAGGCTTCGGTTAGGCCCGGATTAGCACGCGCTTGGAGCGCGAATCAATCGGAGCGTTAATTACAGCCGAATCCATCACACGGTCGCGGAGCTGCGATCAGAATCGTTACTACCTGTAACCTTTAGACTGATACCTCAGAGTGGGACAAGGAAACTTTACAATAATAATAATTATTATTATTAATTTAAATGATACAATTAAAAATAATTGCAATTATTAAAACATTACATAAGAATACTATTTTAATAATAATGATAATAATAATAAAAATTATTATTATTATTACTATTATTATTAATATTGTTATTATTATTGTTATTATTACACAATGTTTATCAGACATTTTATCACATTTTAAAAACTATTTAAGAACAATTCATTAATACTGAATTAAAAAATTTTTCCAACACATTTAAAAAACCTCAATTAAAAACATTAATTTAAAAATTATAAAAATAGGACACTTGGAGCATGCTCATCCTAAAGACGGCCCCCACCCTACCGCCGCACCGCACCCTGCGTGTACATTTATTGAAGCTCGTAATGGAGGACTAGGGGAGTTCTTTCCTCAGGCAAGTAGGGAGAGACACAGCCTATCACTTCATATAAGAATAGGCCATGTGTGATAGACCTGACCTACATTTCCTCTCTCTCTCTCTCTCTCTCTCATTTCCCCCTCCCTCTCTCATCCAGAGGGAGCCAGAGCGACTGTTATGCTGCACATCTTTAAATGTGTTATGTTTCCCATAACCCTCAACCTTTCTCTCTTTTGCAGTCTTTCATTTGTGGCTAGACGTCAAATTCTTGCTCATGGCTTTGCTAACTCAACTTAAAAAGACACGGAAGCTGATTATAGTGCTTACATCTTTGCTGCATTAACAAGAACAACAACAACATTTAATAATTTTATTATTAGAATTGGCCTATTTACCAGCGTGGCCTTTGTCATCTGACTGCTCTGAACAAGCGACTCATAAATTTAAACCAGACACGGTTTTTCAGTTTATCGTGTCTTTGGGCGCAGTTACATCGACCCTAATTTTCCACTAAGAGGTCAATTGTAATAAAAACTAATCAGCTTTTTTTCAAAACCTAATGATCCAGCCCAGACTGAATGATTTTATAATACTGAATGAGTAAAAAGGAAATTTTAATTCTATTCCTGATCTGTAACGTCTGTGAGAACAACTCTCTCTTTCTCTCTCTCACACCGGTCTTTACTTCAGACATCCACTGGGTGCCTTAAAGAGACACTGATTGGCTCGCATGATTCACACGTAGTAAAGCATCTAACTAATCATAGATGAGACTGAATTCTGGTAAGCAATCATAATGCAGAAGGTGGGATTTGTCTGAAAAGATGGGAAGCATTAAACTTTGGGGGGGGGGGGGGGAAACCAAACCCTTTTTCCTCGGTTATACTTCCAGAACACTTCAAAGCGACCATAACGACTTTACATTCTGATTAAATGCTTTGAGCATGTAAAAACACCTCAGATCAGCTTCCATAGAAACTGTTACGTTGGAATCTCTAGTTGGATTTCCATTTGATTCAGTTTGAAGAAATATTGTCGTAGCTATGGATTATTTTCCTACAGTTGCATGTGAATTATTTATTTCTGGGGGCGCGGAGACAATCAAACTATACACCATCTTCAAACATCACGGCAACATAACACCAGGAAGCTGAGGAACCTACCACGCAGCTGTAGGTCAAATTGTCTCCTGCTCTCCTCATCACTCAGGATCTTCCAGGCCTGATCCACATCTATGAACCTCTGAAGCCGAAGCCCCGCCTCCTCTTCTGATAGTCCAGGGTCTTGTTTATCAGGGTGAAACTAAGAAAAAAAAAAAAAAGTATTTAAACTAATTATTGAGAAAGACACTAATTAGCGTAATATCAGATTACTATTACAATAACTTTAAAAAAAAGACTATTAGTTTTTTGTATACATGAGCGACGTTCAAGTCAAACCGGGACTTTGACTAATGCACTTATCCCACCGTTTCACTAATGCTTGGATACCATCAAGGTAGAAAGTTTTCTCAGTACGACGAAGCCACGATCACACTGCCTATTTCATGTCCGAAACGCTGGCCTCCCAGGAACTCCTTTAAATGTTCCCAAACATGTGGAAGTGGACTGTACGAGTGTCTTTTGGGCAAGTATGTGAAAAGTTATCCGTCGAGTTTTAATTATAAGTTGCTGGCACAAGTCCCAGTTTGACTCGAACAGGCCAAAAAATAAAAAAATAAAAATAAATAAATAAATAAAAACACGTCACATACTGTATTATAATCATATACAGGTAAAACCTTTTGGGGTTTGGAGATTAGCACGCAGAGTTATAATTTTTGTTATAATTTTATACAGAATTTATAAATATAAGAATTTATATGTAGAGAAACATAGTTTTTGCGAAGCCTTGATAGACCAATATCATGATCACGGTACTATGAACACAGTTACATACGACACAAAGTCACATTGTAGGCTTTAAATAAATGTGAGGTAGTTTCAAATATCTTTCTACTTGTGCTATGGATGTTGGCACAGGGTGGGGACGTTTTGCTCCTGATGGTCACTTTCTTTTTTCCTCTGGTTCACTGCTTGTGTGTTTGTGTTTGCTGTAGTTTAGAAGCTGAAGCGCTGCCAAAGTCAAACAATGCTTCGTGGCAACTACAACGGACTAGATTAAGCCTCAGTCCCAGGCTGGCCAATTACTGTCTGCCCCAATCATATTTCTCATTTTATGCAACCAAAAATTTTACAAATAATTGTGAGTAATTACTTTTTAAAATAAAAATAAAAAAATCTTATAGCGACTGTGTATTCTAATGATTTTCTTTCTCCACTACCTCACTGCATTTTTGGTGCATTTTTAAGCGCCTTTAGCGTACTGGGTCAATACAAGGTCTTTAGTTGTCCACCTGAATGGACTTCCTTGACGGAAATGACATCAAGACCAGACTCGAATTTCTCCACTGAATAATGAACGAGAGCTGTGCAGTGCATTTCTGAAGCGTTGAGGGTGAACGAGAATCGAGGAGGGTCTTCTCCCTGCTGCCTCTGCTGAGCGCTCACCTGCCTGCTTTAGACCATCACAGAAATCATGTGATACAGTCTGCAAGAGCAGGGGGAAATAAAAAGAGGGACATGAGAAAATAAAAGAAGAACCCTGGAATAGGTGAAATAAAACGTGAAAAGAAAAGTGGAAAAAGTACATAAAGAGAAGACCAGAAGAGCAAAAAAACAAAGAAGTCATAAGCCATAAGAAAAAAACAGGACGAAATGAGAAGACACGAGAAGATACAAGAAGAAAAGAGTAAACAAGAAGACAAGAGATGAGACGTGAAGAGAGAAGAACAGAGAAGACATAAAGGAAACATCAGAAGAGAGAAGATGAGACAGAAAAAGGAAATATAATAAATAAGGAAAGAAGAGAAGCGGGTACTGTATAAGAAATGATAAATGAAGAAATGATATGATGTGGGAATACACAAGAAACAAGAGGTGAAAAAACTGAATAATTGTGAAAAGAGTAAAAAAAAAAAAAGAGAGAGAAAAGACCAGATGAGAAAAGATGAAAAGAGAAAATACAAAAGAAACAAATACAAGCGGAGAAGAGAAGCAAAGAGAAGCGAAGAGAAGGCCAGAAGCACTGAGAAAAGAAGAGATGAAACAAGATGAAATAAAAAGAAACAAGAAACGAAGTGAAGAAACAGGAAGAGAAGACAAAAAGAAAAGAACAAGAAGAAAAGAACAGAAAAAAAGAAGAGAAAAGTCATGAAGACAGAAAAAGGAACAAAAAATAGGAAGATACAATAAAAGACCATAAGTAATGAGAAAATAAGAGAAAAGAAGAAATAGGATGAGATGAGAAGACACAGGAAAAGTAGAAAGGAAGTGAGGGGAAAAAAACGAGTAGAAGAGACACAAGAGGAGAAGAAAAGAGAAATAAAAAAACAGAAGACTAGACATGACGTGAAGAAGCAAACAAAGTTAGATGAAAAAGAGAAAAGATGTGAAGAAACAGGACGAGATTGAAGCACACAGGAAAGGAAGCAAGAAGAGATGACAAGAAAAAAAAAAGAAGCAAAAGAGAAACACGGAAGAGACATATAGAAAAGACCAGAAAAGAGAAGATAAGAAGACAGAAAAAAAAATAAGGAAAGGAATGAAGTGATGAGAAGACGAGAAGTTTCCTTTATAGCTTTATATTTTGTGCTGCTGGAACAGGAAGCTCCACCACTGCAGCTTTAACCTCTAGCAGGTGATTAGAACTCTTTCCTCATGTTCTTTTTTTTTACAAAGTGGTGGTGAAGCGATCCATCACCAACATTTGCAACTCTCAGAGTGACACCAATGCAAATCAACACTAAGTTCTAGGTCATCGTACAATGTAACCTGGTGGGGCATGGCCTCTTCCAAGACTCCGCCTCCATTCATGTGCTAGGAGTGACTAAATGAGGATAAAGAATGGAGAGTTTGGAGCGATGTCTCAACAGCGTCCTGCACCAACAGCACCAACTGAGGGAAAACCTTCTGGGTGAATGGTGTTCATCGCTCCAGGACACTTCCTGATACCAAATAGAACTGACACTATTCAGTTATAAGGTTCCCCAATAAAATTAACGCTGTAATTTTGAGTTTTCAACAAACTAGCTCCATCACGAGTCATCCATTTTATAAGACGTACCCAACCACGATACACTCCATGTGCTCATATTGAAACAATCCGTCAATGCAACGTCGATACCGTTCGCTAATTCGGCTAAAAGCGTCCACTGATTCGGACATCCATCGCTCATCTTTTCAAAGCGACACCCTCAGCCTTTAATCCATCAAACATCTTCTTTTGAACTGGAGCTGCATTTGAACGCAGCGGAACTCGGGTCTCGAGTTAAAAGTTACCGTCTCAAAGCTCTTCTTAATTAAAGCTACGAGAACGGTCCGATCACAAGCACCTTTGATTCTGTTGATCTCGGATACACGGGATCCCTGCAGAGAGGATTACACTGACTTACGCTGGGTGTGGGAACCTGCTCGCAGATCAGAGACTCGGAGCAAGCTGTAGGCCAAAAGGCAGGAAAAAATTTATGTCCGGGTTCGGGAGAGATATTGGGACTGTTGTCTGTGGGTAGGTAGCCTTCAGGTTGGTCGGACTCTATATCTATAACACTGGGTACATTAAATCTGGAATATTGGACAACGATCAAATGGACAGTTTGTACAGAATCTATACCACTTTTCTAATTCACCATTCATTAATTCTCTATATCGGTTATCCAGTGTACAGGGTGATGCGAAACCTGGCGCCTATCCCAGGGGACTCTGGGAGCTAGACGGGGTCCACCCTGGACAGAGTGCCAGTACACATACACTCACAAGAAACACTATGGCGATTTGAAAAAAAAAAAAAAGAAAACGCCAATTAACCTAAGCTGCATGCACGGGGAGAATATGCAAACTTCTAATTATTAAATCTATTTCTAACAAATTTTCTAATTAATTAAATTTCCAGCTAATAAACAGCAACTCTGAAACAGTGGCTGTAAATCCTCTTAATGACACTTCCTGTGATTTGATGTTGTTCAAAACCAGAGCTCAAAAATCATTTGTGCAATCATTTTATGATGAAGATCTCTTTGTGAGGAGACATTTATTAAGAATTTACAAAATGAGTCTCCAGTACCAGAGCAGTGCGGCAGTCTGAGATAAAGTAATAAAATGAAAACTCCCGTATGTTTTATTCCTTAACCGCTTACTACTGTTTAATCCTCACACACTCAAGTTATTTTTTACTTCCTTAAAACTCTAAGAAAATCATTATAACCCCATATATATATTATATGGATACACCTTAATAAAATGGGAATGGTTGGTGATATTAACGTCCTGTTTGTGGCACATTAGTATATGTGAGGGGGCAAACTTTTCAAGATGGGTGGTGACCATGGTGGCCATTTGGAAGTCGCCCATCTTGGATCCAACTTTTGTTTTTTCAATAGGAAGAGGGTCATGTGACACATCAAACTTATTGGGAATTGCACAAGAAAAACAATGGTGTGCTTGGTTTTAATGTAACTTTATTCTTTCATGAGTTATTTACAAGTTTCTGACCACTTATAAAATGTGATCAATGTGCTGCCCATTGTGATGGATTGTCAATGCAACCCTCTTCTCCCACTCTTCACACACTGATAGCAACACCGCAGGAGAAATGCCAGCACAGGCTTCCAGTATCCATAGTTTCAGGTGCTGCACATCTCGTATCTTCACACCATAGACAATTGCCTTCAGATGACCCCAAAGATAAAAGTCTAAGGGGGTCAGATCGGGAGACCTTGGGGGCCATTCAACTGGCCCACGACGACCAATCCACTTTTCAGAAAACTGTTCATCTAGGAATGCTCGGACCTGACACCCATAATGTGGTGGTGCACCATCTTGCTGGAAAAACTCAGGGAACGTGCCAGCTTCAGTGCATAAAGAGGGAAACACATCATGTAGCAATTTCAAATATTCAGTGGCCTTGAGGTTTCCATTGATGAAGAATGGCCCCGCTATCTTTGTACCCCATATACCACATCATACCATCACTTTTTTTGTTCCAACAGTCTTGGAGGGATCTATCCAATGTGGGTTAGTGTCAGACCAATAGCGGTGGTTTTGTTTGTTAACTTCACCATTCACACAAAATCTTCTGCGTGAACTGAGGGTCCTGTTCCAATTTTTGTTTTGCCCATTCTGCAAATTGTGTGTGCCGATCTGGGTCATCCTCGTTGAGATGCTGCAGTAGCTGGAGTTTGTAAGGGTGCCATTTGTGAGTAGCTAATATCCACCGAAGGGATGTTCGACTAATGCCACTCTCCAGTGACATGCGGCGAGTGCTACGCTGTGGGCTCTTGCTGAATGAAGCTAGGACAGCCACTGATGTTTGCTTCATGCGTCCACATTTTGGCAAATCCAACACTGAACCAGTTTCACGAAACTTAGCAAGCAGTTTGCTAACTGTAGCATGGGAGATGGGTGTCTTGGATTGAAATCTGCTGCAATGACCCGGTTACTGCGTTCACCAGATATCGACACAATTTCGATCCGCTCATCACGTGTTAACCTCTTCGACATGTCAATGGCTGTGAACAAAGAGAAACTTGTAAATAACTCATGAAAGAATAAAGTTAAGTTAAAACCAAGCACACCATTGTTTTTCTTGTGCAATTCCCAATAAGTTTGATGTGTCACATGACCCTCTTCCTATTGAAAAAACAAAAGTTGGATCCAAGATGGCCGACTTCCAAATGGCCACCATGGTCACCACCCATCTTGAAAAGTTTGCCCCCTCACATATACTAATGTGCCACAAACAGGACGTTAATATCACCAACCATTCCCATTTTATTAAGGTGTATCCATATAAATGGCCCACCCTGTATGTGTGTGTATATATATATATATATATATATATATATACACACACACACACACACACACACACATCATTAAACACCTGCTCTACGGCCTATTTTGTTATATAAAAAAAAAGAAATTTCACTCCTGAATAAAGCTGGCATTCTGTAAACACACATCTTTCCAAGCACAGCGGTGCCCGTGTCACACCTACTAAAGGCACAACGCAACATCCTGAGAGGGAAAAGGCGTCTGTGTTAAAGGCCAGTAAGAGTGGGAAGCGTCAGAGCAACACTAGCAGCACGAGTCTCTGCTCGCTCGGCGAGGAGGTGAAGTCTGCAGGCTGAGGGTTCCTGACTCTCTGTGCAGTCAGAGATTCCCCTGCAGTGCAGAGATGAGACAGAGGAACACAAACAGCTCCCCGGGTGCTTTGTGTCCAGCCGGAGTGGACAGGCCATGCTGCAGCTAGACAGGAAGCTAACATTTTTCCTTCTTCTTTTTTTTTTTTAATGGCTCTTTTAGTCGTAATTATGTTCATAATAGGAGGAGCAGATTGCCGTCCTGAAGCAGTTCTATTTAAGGAAATTAAAGTAAGTTGTTAAAGAAACTACTAATAACAGTGACATCAATTATGCATGATGGATCCGTGAAAACAAGATTTGTACCCGCTCATGCGTACGCTTTAACATATGTTAGGGCAGAAATGGCTTCTTTAATGCCTTATATTAGAGTCGAGACATGTGATGTGTCAATCCCCAGCAACCCACCCAACCATCCACCTACCAATACCCCCACGTCTTCCACTCCGCTGCTCTCGCACCTTCACCTGACGCAGTCCAGGTGCTCACCATAAATACAGTGCTGAACAAGACGCACCGTTTCTGCCCTCTCCCCCTCCTCTCTCTCTCTCTTCTTTCCCTGCTTCTTCTCCGGAGTTACACGGTTTAATTGCTGTCCCTTTGCACGCGTTGTAAAATATTCATTTACTGGGCCTAATGGAGCTTGGAGAGCAGAAGCACAATATAAAGGGGCGGCCAATTTGGAGCGCTCGCCGGCGCGGCCCATAGATCATCACACGGCGGGGAAACACTCGCGCGCTGCTCTGGGGCCGTGGTAAAGGCCAGCAGCATCACGCTACTGCCACCTAATGTCAGTCTATACATACACACATACACAACATACAGGCACTCTGTGTGTGTGTGTGTGTGTGTGTGTGTGTGTGTGAGAGAGAGAGAGAGAGAGAGAGAGAGAGAAAGGGAGAGTGAGAGGGAGTTGATGGTGTTTTTGCACCATGTGGTCTGATGTTCCTAGAAATGCTGCAGTATTTTTAAAGAGGACACAATAAATACCATTTAGCTCCACAGTAACGGCGCACTTCAGCTGTCTGCTTTTGGGGGGGGGGAAAAAAAAAAAAGCTTTGACATTCAGTCAAAATAGTGTAAAAATACACCAGAACACCAAACATGAAGTGGCTTTCTCTGACATACGTCGTATCCTTAAGTCAGTGTAAAGACTGCTGCTTAAAATTCACTACGTATGTTTTTGGTTTAATTTATGAAATTCATTCGCACTCGGGTTATATAAAAACTTCTGTTCTGTAAGATATACCTTAGCGTTTTCCGCTCAAGGCTACAGTCTCCCCAGGCGCGAGTGTGTTACATCAGCTCATTTGTAACTCAAAGCAAAAATGGATGCGACATTTGTGATTTGTAATAAAGAAGAATAGCGTGCAGTGATTTTATTCTTTTTTTAACTTGGTGCCGAAAGATCTCACGGAAGAGCAAAACCAGAAGCTTTTGGATATCCGCAAACAAAAAAATTAGACTGATATCCTAAGGAAAGTGAAAGTTTCGTAAAAAAAAAAATCACTACTGGTGATGAGACACGGATTCATCACTACGAATCTGAGAGTAAACGGCAGAGTATGGAACGGAAATCCTCAATCACCGACTGAGAAAAAAAAAAACATCAGCTGGAAAATTCATCAATGCTTACTGTTTTCTGGGAATCTCAAGATCCAGTATTAAATCTTATCAGAGAAAAATATTTTACAATCGACAGTATTTGTTACAGTGACACGTTTATTGAAGAGCTAAAGACTAAACATCTGATTAAATCCAAGTGCGTCATGATATTGCGCAACAATGACCGTCCGCACACTTCTGCCCGCACTGTCGATGCTCTCTGTAACTTGAGCATCCTCCCTATAGTCCTGATGCTGTTCTATCAGACTTTCAACTATTTGGTCTCTTGAAAGCAGCCCCATGAGGACGAAGATTCACTTCTGATAAAGCATTAGTGGCTCGTAGGTGAGCCAAAAACATTTTTTAATGAAGGAATATGAAGTAGCTTGTTGACAGATAGACAAAGTGTATTGAAAAGCATGAAGACTATGTCAAAAAATGATGTATTTGCCTTTTCTAAAAGCAAAGTAAAATAAATTCTACAGCCAGAATGAGAATAATTTTTGACTCACCTTCATAAACAAATGTACGTAAGAAATCTTTCTGTTCTTGTACAAATTAAAAAACTACTACTCTCTTTGTTTAACTGATTATTATTTGTCTCGCCTTAAAGAAGTGACTGCATAAACAGCAGATCTATAGAGGAGCATGAGAATGTGGATGATTTGGGCAAGGAAAAAAAATAAAAGGAAAAAAAACACTGACATGACCGGCCGTTGTTTTTTAAATGATCTTAAAAGCACTGCGTTTACACTCCATGCTGCCCTGATGTCCACTTCATCTCTGTAAACTCGTCCGGAGTAGGAACTGATGCTTTCTGTCCTGTGCAGTCAATCGAGTCCATTTTTCTGACAGAGCCATTGTGTTTGCCAGCGCAGCATCCACCTTCCTGTGATATTCCCCTCCGTATAGGTTTAACAGACTTATTATCAGAAACTGCTCACTGCAAAGATGTATTTTTTCGTCCAAATGACAAGATAAGTATAAGCTGTAACCTGCTGACCACGCCTGATGGTTTTGGTCACCTGGAGACCAAAGCAAAAACTGGTAACTGATATAAAGATGCCGAAAGTATTTGGATGCTGGATATTCTCATTCAAAATTGAAATGCACGACTGTACTGAGTTACTCCGTACATTGTGGAATTAAGTTTTCCTTGAACTCAAATGCAAACCTGACGCCAAAGTAAAACAAACTGCATACTAGACCTCCCGACCTGACCGCAGTAATGCTCTTGTAGTTGAATGATCACAATCCCAACAGCCTTCGTTCCAAAATCTAGTGGAATGCTCTCTCAGAAGAGTGGGGGTTATTATATGAGTGAAAGTGGACAACTTTGGAAAGGAATATTCAGCAAGCACATGCAGGTTGGATGATGGTAGAGGTGTACAAACTTTGGGATATATAGCATGTTAAAAGTCTGGGAATACAATCTGGGATTCTAAGCTACTGACAACCACCTGTGCACCTCTGACGTGCATCATGGCACTTAAAGAGACTATTTATATACAGTTTCAAAACCCACATAAGCAAGACTATTTGGGATATTGAGCTCCATATGGTTTAAGGAATTAGCTGATGTGTGTGAACTAGAATAACGTGCAAAAAGTCACTTTAAAAGCATTAGTGATTTTAAAAAGATATATGAGGAGTGTTAGAGTCAAACCAGGACTTGTGATTAAAATTTTCGTGAACAAAGGCGTACAGTACAACCCGAGTGACTTCAAGCTCAGGACGGTGATGAGCCTCTTAGCTGTGGGAACCGTACACACAATTCTCCACCAACACCACTCGCACATTACAATTTAGTTATTGCCACATCCATACAGTCCTGACCTAGCTCCAAGCCATTTCCACATATTTTAGGGCTTCCTGGGAGGCCAGGGGTTTAAACTGGTACCCGAGAGCCCGATCATGCGTCCTGGATATTGAGAAAACTTTCTACCCTGATCGTATCGAAGCGCTAGTGAAACACTGGGATAAGTGCATTAGTGTAGCAGGGGATTATATAGAGAAATAAAGGGAGTTTTTGCTCTCATAACTGTGTTCTTTTATTCTGTACAATCAAAGTTCCTGCTTTGACATATATTTTATATATACAGTGGAACCTCGGATTGCGAGTAATGTGGTTTACGAGTGTTCTGCAAACCGAGCAAAGATTTTTAATAATTTTTTATTCGGAAACCGAGCAAGTATTAGTTTACGAGCGCCGAGTATCATGCTTCACACATGCGACTCTTATTTTGACACCGAGCGTCACTCTCTCACCTTGGTTTAAGAGTGTTTTGGAATACGAGCCCACTTCCGGAACGAATTATGCTCGTAATCCTAGGTTCCACTGTATTACTCATATATTTATTAAATCAAATACACCAATTAAGGGAAAACAGGTGCCACTGGACTAAATATTTGAAATCTGTCTAGGATTCCTTCAGAAATCCTAATTATATGAACCATAAGAGGAAGGAACGTACCGTTAAGACGAGTCTTTGATATTTCTGCTTCAGCTCTTGTAAACTGTCAGTGGGAGTCGCACCGAGTACAAAGTACCAGTTCCTCTCTAGAGCCCCAGCATTCGACATAATCCTGCACGACAAATATATATATAAATTTTTTTATAGCAGCTATATAGGATCCTCTGGCTTTAACACTGTCACAGTTTATTTGTAAAACAAGAACTAAACCTTTAATAAACCTTTCATACTGGCTTGTGATTTAGGCATTTTTTATCACTTGTCTCTGTTGGATGTACAGTATGACTGAAAAACGCTGAAAGCAGCAAAAAAGATGTTAACATTTAGTTTTTTCAAATTCTGAAAGAATTGTATTTGGATTATATTTTTGACCATTTGCGTATAAAATCATTCACATATGCAGGCATTAAATAAAAGTTTTTTTTTTTAATCCCTCTCTCTCCCTTTCTTAAATGAATCCTACAGATTCTTATGTCATGAATCACAGGAATGCCATGATACAATTTATTTATTTAATCATTCATTTATTGGGCATATCATGGTCATATATTAACATTTAAGAATAGGAATATTTTTGCATCAACATTTATAAATGCATAAAAATATATAATAAAAATTTCATGCATCATACAGCATAAACAAGTTAAATTATACAGTACTAGTCAACAGTTTGCCCACACCTTCTAATGCATATGGCATTAGGTAATTAAGTAACAACAATAACAATCAGCTGTTATTTTAAGACACGAAGGTCAGCTCCTCTGGAACAGATAACAGTATTATCAAGTGCGTTTGCAAAACTCATCAAGCTCCATGATGAAACTGATTCTCATGAAGACCATCCCAGGAATGCAAGACCAAAACTTACCTCTGCTGCAGAGGAGAAGTTCATTTAGAGTCACCAGCCTCAGAAATCACCAATTAACAAACAGCACCTCAGATTAGAGTCGTTATGAAGCTTTACAGAACAAAAGTAGCTGAAACATCTCAATAGCAACTGTTCAAAGGAGTATTTTGGACGCCTTCAATCACTGTTTTACAAAAAATAAAAATCAGGAAAGACCATGGAATTAGATGTGTCCAAGCCTTTGAATGGTAGTTGAGGCTTATTACAGCTTTTAGAAGATGGAAAGCTATTTTTCAAAACTACCTCATTCCTCAGGTGCAGCGCATGGAGCGGATTTGGAGCAACTTGCCCTTATGCATATGTCATGCATGTCATCGGCAACATCTACTCAACAGAAAGTAAATCATTTTGGGTTCCTCTTAAGGTTTCTTTTTAGACCATCCTGCTCATCAGGGACAATCTGATCATTTTGATTAATACACATTTTCTCACATTTCATACATATTTTCATATTTTCTTTTGATTCTGTAAAGCTGCTTTGCAACAATGACTATTTTTAAAAGCGCTATACAAATAAAATTCAACTGAATATACTTGCCACCAAACCAGGCCAATGTGATCTCAAGACATTAAAAATGTAAAGGTATTTTACATATCATTTTAAACATATTCCAAAGAGTGGCTAATAACTTCCTTAATTATATATAGTTATTACATAATATATGTTATGTAATATAATACATGTTATTTCATAATGGTATTGATATTTTCCCTTTTATTGCATGTTTCTTTCCGGTGCGCCCAGGTGGCAAAAGAGATGGTGCTCGGGCCTGAACATGTTTTGCTTTGCAATTATGCAAAGCAAACTTTAAATGCAAAGTTTTACATCCTCATTTGGGTGATAACGGATAGCAGGGATTGCTGTGCAGTTTACTGTGTGTTAGGCAACTATATCAAGGAGTATATCAAATTCAATTGGATGTGTTTTGCAAACAAACCAAAATAACTGACCTCCTGTTGAGGAGAGCCCATAACATGCATGATATATGCATAAGCGCAAGCTGTTCAGTTCCAGGTTTCACATATATACGTGCAAGCGTGTATGAGCTATGCAGCAAAATCTAATGTGAGCTCAGGTGTCCTAATGGCAACAGATTCCAACCTGTGTGCTAACTTTCAAGACTTTTTGAGCAGGTTAAGACAAAAGCCCTGGATGATTAAAGAAAAAAAAATCATAAAATGAAGAACTAGAGGGACCTTCACACACTATGATGTCATAAAGCTTGCGCCCTAAAAAGACAGCAACAGTCTCACAAATCAACAGGGAGCGTTTAGTTAATCTATCGGCCAAAACATGATATCTGTCCTAAAAGTGTCCCACCTATGTGAAAAAGTGGATGTTCAGATACAATCATATAAAAACATTTTTCACTTAGCGCTTCGTGTCTCCCAATCCGTTTTGCATAAATATGCAAAAATTATGCTTTTTTTTATTATTAGATATACAGGATTTTTTTTTATTCAAATTTTTCAATGATTTCACTTGTCTTTCACATGACACTTGGTCAATTTAGATTTAACATGAAAAGACACAAACCTGAAAAGTAAAAGTGTATTATTCAAAATATAAATTAAGAATTTTAACTTATTATTGTTTGAAGCAAGACAGTATAAAGCTAAAAAGAAAAAAGAAAAAAAAACTTTAAAAAATAATAATAAATTGTCCATACTCTCTCTCTCTCTCTCTATTTTAGACACAGCAGAACACACAAGCTATACTAGCCATGATGCTTATTCCCTTGGCAGATAAATTAATGAACTGCTGATGTCCATAACTTGTAAAAGAAAAACATGACCGTCTTAAAATTTTGCAAGCAAACTGACATCATTTAAAGAAATTACTAGAATGTACCTAGTTATCATTTCTCCAAAGAGCCGTAATACATGAGAAACTCCAGAGACAAACTCTTGCTAACTGTAGGGATTAGCAGGCTAAGATAACTAGCTAGCGCAGTAGCTCAGCCAACAACCCATGCATTAGTTTAAAATATACTTAAAACAGCATCATACAAACCGTGACAGTGAACTCAGAGTCAAAAAGCGAAGCCCATGTCAAGAAAATGTCCGGTGTTTCTCCTGAGCCTCAAACTGCACATGCACATGCTAACGCTAACCAGCAGCTTAGCTTCTCGAGTGTCCCACTATTTTCGCCTCGGCAGAAACACTGATATCGTTCATATAAACTACACTTCTTTGTTACTCACAGCACGGTACACAATAACTTAACACTCTTTCAATGTACGTATTTATTTTCCTCTTTGAATTATGCGCATTATTCTTCGTAATTTAACAAAAAAATATATAGTGTAAATTTAATTTTCACCCGAGTGAGCTAGAGAGCAACACAGGAGCACGCGGTTTCCATGGAAACAGTGTGCCAGCACATGGCATGTACAGTAATTGAGTGATGTACTGTATTTCTGTTTAAAGCCTGCTGTACTAAATTTTTGAGAGTGAGTCACATATTATCTACACTCTCACTGTAGAGTTTGTTTTAATAAAATTTCAGGAAAAACACAATGGCTTTTTCTTTCCAACCCACTTTGTCTGTCAACAAGCATTAAAAATGTTTAAACACTAGTGCACCACTGTCTTTACTTCTTCATCAGAAGTAAATTTTCGTCCTCGTAGGGCTGCTTTCAGGGGACCAAACACGTGAAAGATGAATCTTGAAGGAAGATCAGGACTATTGGGAACATCTAAAAACAAAGTTTATATGGAAATGGTCTTACTTTCACTATCAAAGATATTAGAAAAGATAGTATCAGCCCAAATATGCACATTCTTGCAGGAAAACGATATCCTCGAGGAATTTCAGTCAGGTTTCAGGCCCCATCATAGTACAGAAACTGCACTAGTTAAAATTGCAAATGACTTGTTTTTAGCTTCGGACCAAGGCTGCATCTCAATTCTTGTCTTACTTGATCTTAGTGCTGCATTCGACACTATAGATCATGATATTCTCATAGATCGCTTACAAAATCACATTGGTATTCCGGGACAAGCGTTAAAATGGTTTAGATCCTACCTGTCTGATCGATTCCATTTTGTAGATCTGAATGGAGAACAGTCTGGTGTAATGCCAGTGAAATATGGGGTGCCACAAGGGTCAGTTTTAGGACCTCTGCTGTTCTCAATATACATGCTCCCCTTGGGTAACATCATTAGAAGACATGGGATTAGTTTCCATTGTTATGCTGATGATACTCAGTTATACATTTCCACAAAACCAGACGAAATACCCAAATTGTCTCGACTAACTGAGTGTATTCAAGATATAAAAGATTGGATGACCGATAATTTTTTTTTACTAAATTCAGATAAGACAGAGATGTTATTTATTGTCCCAAAACCCAGTACACACCAGCTCTCACAATTCAGCCTGCGTTTAGAAGGATGTACTGTTACCACCAGCTCGACAGTGAAAGACCTGGGTGTAATATTAGACAGTAACTTATCCTTTGAAAATCATATCTCCAACATCACAAAAACAGCCTTTTTCCACCTTAGAAATATTGCCAAGCTTAGGAATATTTTATCTGTATCTGATGCAGAAAAGCTGGTTCATGCATTCATGACCTCCAGACTGGACTACTGTAATGCATTACTGGGTGGCTGTCCTGCATCCTCAATTAACAAGCTACAGTTAGTCCAACATGCAGCCGCCAGGGTTCTCACTAGATCCAGAAAATATGATCATATAACCCCAATATTATCATCCCTGCACTGGCTACCTGTTCAGTTTAGAATTAATTATAAAATAGCATTACTTACGTACAAGGCTCTAAAGGGTCTAGCTCCCACATACCTAACCAGTCTTCTGATACGTTACAATCCACCACGCTCCTTAAGATCAGAAAACTCCGGACTTCTGGTACAGTAGTTCCCAGAATATCAAAATCTACAAAAGGAGGTAGGGCATTTTCATATGTAGCTCCAAAACTTTGGAATAGCCTTCCTGACAGTGTTCGGGCTCAGACACAGTTTCCCAATTTAAAAGTAGACTCAAGACGCATCTCTTTAATCTGGCATACACATAATTAATTTCTTTACCTCATACTCCAGTACATCTATCCTGAATGGCAACCACGCTAATTCTTTTCACCTGCTCTTTATTTTTCCACCCATCCCGAGGCATCTGGAGATTGTGCCAGCTTCAGTAGACAGAGGCCAACCCTCCGAGGTTCCTGAGGCATCCAGAGAAGGACCTGCTCCAGCTGGATTCTTCTTCATGTTGGTTTGTAACTACACATGCTGCTCCTGAGCTCCCAGTGATCCAGACCCCCATCCGCCCTCTGCACCTGCTGACTCATCCCTGAGCTGAACTGGACTTTGTGTTAATTTAAATAACTTCTGTTATATCGAACTTTCAGCTGCATAACACACATGATGTTATACAATTTCTGTTATCTGTCATCACCCAGATGAGGATGGGTTCCCTGTTGAGTCTGGTTCCTCTCAAGGTTTCTTCCTATTGCCATCTCAGGGAGTTTTTCCTTGCCACTGTCGCCGTCACCCTTGGCTTGCTCATCAGGGACAATCTCATTATCTAGACACATTTTTCTTACACATATATACATTTCCATAAGTCTTCTTTTCATTTTCTTTTCATTTCTGTGAAGCTGCTTTGAGACAATGACCATTGTTAAAAGCACTATAGAAATAAAATTGAATTGAATTGAATTGAATATTAAACATTGCTCTGTCTTTTACTGTTTATTTTTTATCATGCAATTTCACCAAGTGTTTACGGGATCTTCATTCATGATTTTTTCCAATCCAATTTTCACCTACAAAGTTTAACACTATCCTTCTGGTTTGGTGAATGTGTTGAAGGCTTCTTAACCCACTTCCAGTAAATTCAAATCTTCTTACTGTAGGTGTTCTCTTTGCTTGTTACAGCCCAATCATTCAACCCTTCTGAAATAGTGCCATTTTTTGGCAGGCAGTGTACATAAAGAAAAATAATAATAATAAAAAAAGGAAAAAATAAAAACATTTAATTTCAGGAGAGTCTGTAATATATAATAGGAAGTGTCTGCCCAGCAGGAATTTTTGGTTGTTGAAACATTTGACAATGTTACTGTACACACATTGGAATAAAACTGGTTTTCAGTATTTTAAGTTAGAATTATAAGAATAATAATAAATACATTTCAATGAGATATGTTTGAACAGGTAGTCCTAACAAAATGCTGCAATGGGCAACGTCATTGCAATGTTGTTACAATTATATTACAATTATATTATTATTCTATTACATAGAACGTTAAGGTTCCTGCCGTGTAAATATCACTTTGTGAAGAGTTTTCACAGAATGATGTATAAATATTGCATGACACTCAGATACCTAAAAAAAAGATCATGAAACATTAAATAAAATTGAACAGTAGGCGATACGGTGGTGTAGCAGTTAGCACTGTGCATACAGACCTGATGTGGTATTCAAATCCTCTCCCTGGAAGGCACAAGGGTTTAAATCCTGCCTCGGGTCTGTATTCATGGAGTTTTCCAAATGTATTCCAAATTGCCATAGTGTTTTGTGTGTGTAGTTGTGCCCTGTGATGGATTGGTACCACACCTTGTGCCCAAAGTCTCCTCGGATAGGCTCCAGCCCCCAAGACCCAGGATAAGCAGTATAGAAGATGAATGAATAAGTAAAAAAGTAACTTCTCTTATTTGTTGCAGTACACAGATTGCTATAAAAATAAACAAATAAATAAATACATAAATAAATAAATAAAACAGAAACATACTAATTATTCTAATTTGAAAGAGGTTCATTTTCCTTTTGTTTCCACGAGGAAGGTATTTATGATAATCACTTTTTCCAGTACAAACTAAGAAACAGATACTGTAGCTAGATAGATAGATAGATAGATAGATAGATAGATAGATAGATAGATAGATAGATAGATCGATCGATCGATCAATTTATGACATGAGAATAGTGTGAAATGCTGTCAGGTGGTTGTTGTTTTTTCTCTTTTAATTGTGAGTATTATTCCAAAATAAACAATCACACCAACGGGTCTTGTAGAAGAACACATCGCCCCCAACACACCTCAGCCGCTCATGCCTCCTGCTGCTAATTACAAAAATGTTTTAATGAGCATTTTGATAACTGACACATGTGACACAAGAAATATATTGTTACTGTACCTTTGGGCTTTATTAGAAATAATGATTCACATTCTGTTTATATATATATATATATATATATATATATATATATATATATATATATATATATATATATATATATATATATATATATATATATAATGTGTATATATATACATACACACACACACACACACACACACACACACACACACACACATTTTGTCCCTTCAATTGTATTGTTTTTTAATGTAATTATTATATTTGATTGAATTATACTACTTATTAATTTTATCAACAATAATAAAATAGACAAAAAAGACGATGGACAAGATCAAATGAAAACAAAAGATAGATAGATAGATAGATAGATAGATAGATAGATAGATAGATAGATAGATAGATAGATAGATAGATACATAGATACATAGATACTGGTGCCCCACAAGGTTCAGTACTTGGTCCTCTTCTGTTCTCCCTCTATACCTGGTCTTTGGTAGTCATAACCTCACATGGCTTTTCATACCATTGTTATGCTATATCCCAGATGAGGATGGGTTCCCTGTTGAGTCTGGTTCCTCTCAAGGTTTCTTCCTATTACCATCTCAGGGAGTTTTTCCTTGCCACCGTCGCCCTCAGCTTGCTCATCAGGGACAATCTTTTTTTGATTCATACACATTGCATACAAACTTACTTCTTTTGATTGTGTAAAGCTGCTTTGCGACACTGTCATTGGTTAAAGGTGCTATATAAATAAATTGACTTGACTTGACTTGACTATATACAATATATATTGTTACATACCGTCAACCATCTGATCAGTAACCCAGAGCCTTCACCTGCTGAGCTACCACTGCCCCACTGTGGTAGGTTGCAGGAAAAGGACTATAGGAACTGGGAAGCACAATGTCCTAGTCATCGTTTCTGGTTTAAAAGGTCACGGGTGGAGCTGGATCTTATATACTGCAACTCCTTCTATATGCCTAAACCAAACACTAACCCCTTACCCCAACCCTAAAATGAAACACATACATTCTATGTACAAAACTATTTGGCCAAATCTGGGGTCAGAGAAAAACATGGGTCAGAGAAAATGTGTATGAATCAAAATTATCAGATTGTCCCTGATGAGCAATGCTGAGGGTGACGGTGGCCAGGGGAAAAACTCCCTGAGATGGCAATATGAAGTTGGTCCCCCTTTTGCAGCTATAACAGCTTTCACTGTTTTTGCAAGGCTGTCCACATGATTTTGGAGTGTTTCTGTGGGAATTCGTGCCCATTCATTCTGTAGAGCATTGAGGATAGGCACTGATGTTGGATGAGAAGGCCTGACTCAGAATCTCCAGTTCCAGTTCATCCCAAAGATGCTCAATGGGGTTGAGGTCAGGACTCCAGTCAAGTTCTTCCATACCAGTCTTGTTGGAATAGAAAAGGTCCTTCTGTCACGGGTCGTGGTGCGAGGCATAACTGCAAGAGGCTCCAGGTTTTAAAGGGAAAACGATGTATTTTTTATTTAAACAGAAAAACAGGGAAATCAAACAAACACTTAAACTTTATAATGAAACAAACCAAAACACGAATAAAGACAACGTTAGACATGAACTAAACATACAGACATTTACTCATGGAGAAATTAACAGACGCAAGACAAGAAACTAAATGAAACCAAACTATTTATAATAAAACTAATAACCAACTCGGTTCAGGTGAGCGCCCCCTGGTCACCTGACCGAGTTGCCACATGGGAACTGAAGTTTAAACAAAGGAACTAGAAACAAAATCACAGGGCGCTTTGGCGCCCTCTAGGGGTTATCCCTAACATAACCCCCCCTCAAACTCCGGGGCGCCACAGGAGGTCCAGGGCATCCCCCCCAGGGTCCAATGTCCGCCCCTCTCACCCAGAGGCTGGCACCTATGTCCTGTGGGCCAGGTGGCTTCATGCCCCCGTTGAAGCAGGGCGGCGGAGACGGAGGAAGCTCGCCGTCCTCGTTGACGTAGGGCGGCGAAGGCAGTGGATGCTCGCCGTCCTCGGTGACGCAGGGCGGCAGAGGATGAGGAGGCCCGCTGTCCTCGGCGGCGCATGACAGCGGAGGCAGAGGAGGCTCGCTGTCCTCGGCGGTGACCTGAAGGCGGCGGCGGAGGAAGAGGAAGCTCGCTGTCCTCAGCGGCGCATGACGGCGGCGGCGGAGGAAGAGGAAGCTCGCTGACCTCGGCGGCGCATGACGGCGGCGGCGGAGGAAGTGGAAGCTCGCTGACCTCGGCGGCACTGTGCAGCGGCAGCAGCTCGCTGTGCACAACGAAGGCGCGGTGCAACGGCGGCAGCTCGCTGTCCACAACGAAGGCGTGGTGCAGCGGCGGCTGCTCGCTGTCCACAACGAAGGTGCGGTGCGGCGGCAGCTCGCTGTGCTCGGCGGCACTGTGCAGCGGCGGCAGCTTGCTATGCTCTGCGGTGCGGTGCAGCGGCAGCAGCTCGCCATGCTCGGCAGGCACGGTGTAGCGGCGGCAGCTCGCCATCGACGAAGCAGCTACGCGGCAGAATATAGAGCTCGCTGTCGTCGCCGTCGCTGCCGCACTCATCGTCGAGACTATACAGCATACAGTAGCGCTCACCGCTGTCATCGTTGAATGGCACATAAAACAGCTCACTGTCGTCGTCGCTGTAACACGGGAAAGGAGCTGGCAGGTCTGGACCTTCCTCGAGGCGCAGCTGCATCAGCATTTCCTGGAGGTCAGCTACCTGCTCCTGCAGGTTACGGATGCGCCCTACATTCCCTTCGGCGCTCCGCCCGACGCTGCTCCAGTCTAGCTGGGAGGCTGCTCCCGGCTGTGCATACCGCCCACACGCCGTTCCTTGTAGCCGCACGCTGTGGGGTGCCCCTTCCCCCCGCTCACCTCTGAAACTAGACCTCCTGGTCTCTGCCTTCCGGCCGGTGCGGGGGCCTCGAGCTGCGCCACCTCTGAATGGCGTGCGCTGTATCGCCAGCCGGCAGCCATCCCAGTCACGCTGCCGTCTTAGCTCCTCTTGCTCCTTCCTGTCCCGTTTCCTTCTCCGCCTTCCACTACGCCGTTTGGTTCCCCTCCTGCTCTCCGCGTCGGTTTCCCAAACTCCAAACATCGTTGCCCCCCCCAAAAGAATCTCTCGGGGGAAGGGCTCCTCTGCTATGCCTCTTTTGTGGTCTTGCGTTCTGTCACGGTTCGTGGTGCGAGTCATAACTGCAAGAGGCTCCAGGTTTTAAAGGGAAAACGATGTATTTTTTATTTAAACAGAAAAACAGGGAAATCAAACAAACACTTAAACTTTATAATGAAACAAACCAAAACACGAATAAAGACAACGGTAGACATGAACTAAACATACGGACATTTACTCATGGAGAAATCAACAGACGCAAGACAAGAAACTAAATGAAACCAAACTATTTATAATAAAACTAATAACCAACTCGGTTCAGGTGAGCGCCCCCTGGTCACCTGACCGAGTTGCCACATGGGAACTGAAGTTTAAACAAAGGAACTACAAACAAAATCACAGGGCGCTTTGGCGCCCTCTAGGGGTTATCCCTGACACCTTCCTCAAACTGTTGGCACAAAGTTGGAAGCATAGCATTGTCCAAGATGTCTTGGTATGCTGAAGCATTAAGATTGCCCTTCACTGGGGATAAGGGGCCTAATTGAATTCAATATTTAACAGGTTTGGCTAATACTTTTGTCCATATAGTGCATCCAGCCTGAAGTATGCATAGTTGTTGAAACTCATTGGTTCCTTTTGGAGCTGTATCGTGTCCGACTCCACTCCTGGGACTTTTTCATTGTGCATTGAGGGGTACTTGAGCAAACCTTCAAATGCTCAAATGGAATTGTGTACTTGATAATGTGCTCAGGTTTTGTGCTCCAAGATACAACTCATTCAAGACAGACATTATTTATATATAATTTTGTAAATAATATTTATATACGTATTTATACTATGTATATTTGTAACAATTTTAGTCTATAGTCGTTTCTTGTCTAGCTGTCCTGATACAGCACGTAATTCTGCCAGTTAACTTTACTTTTAACATTATTTGCTGAAACATCAATTCATTTATTTATTTTTTGACATGATGTTCTTTGTCTCAGCCGTACCAACTTTTTGAAAGGCTAGTCAGGATCTATTAGCACATTTCGCATGATGTTTGTTGAAACACACAAGGTGTTAATCAGGCTTCTTCTCAAAAGCACAAACAGCCGAACGTTTTTTCCGTGACACTCCTGGCCCACCTCGAGCTCGGCAAACGATAACCCGAGACTTAAAGCAAGCACACAAGTAGAGCCAGTCTATAAATATGCACGTGTTAATTACTGATGAGGAACAAGCATCAAATTCAACATGCTAATTAACAAATTCCAAAGTGATTAAAAGCACCATGTTTTTCTGTGTGTGAGTGTGTGTGTGTGTGTGTGTGTGTTTGTGGGTGAGTGAGTGGGTAGGCGGGTAGGTCAGCGTGTGGGTGTGGGTGGATGTGTGTTGGCGTTTACTGAATATGAATGAATGAGGGTGGAAATCACATCGTTTTTTTTTGTAGTTGTTTTATACATTTATAATTATTATTTATTATTATTAAATTTCCCATCATTTTGTATTTCAGGGCAGGATTGTGAGGTGTTTGCTCTCGAGTTGGATGATGGACATGATCAGAGATCAACTTGCATGGGACCAGCAGCATTGACACATGGCTAAGAAACCGTTTTAGGCCCCATTGCTGTTTAATAAAGATCTGGTCCAACACAGAACATTTTGTTAAATAAAATAGTTAAATAGTCTAGGTTAAGCTGTAGTTTTTATTCAGCATGCTCTTGGCTGATGTTCGTGCAACACTGTGTACGCCAGATTATCTGAGTGATCGTTTTTCTCCTGGAAATTTGGCTTTACCTGGTTTCCCCTGGGGCTTCTTAACCTCCCAAGGGTACATTTGTTAATGTCTTGGGTCAGAGGTGGTGCAAGGAGGGGCGGGGTTGTGTGTGGGCTTCACTGCACTGCGCTAATCATGTCCACACGTATGCGTCTCATATCAGTCTGGGAAAGATTTTAATATCTTGTATGATTTCTGCTTTAGTAATCTTGTCTCACACACACACACACACACACACACACACACACACACACACACACACACACACACACACACACACACTTACAGGTCATTAGCATTCGGTTAAATCCCTTTTTAAAGGAACGAGACATGGAACACAGAGATGTTCTCTTGATAGATCAAATGAATTCTCTGAAACTCTGGAAGCAGTTCAGATAATAGCTCATATTCTGTATGTTTCAGGTTACAGCTCAGACCTGGAGGGTTGCTTAAAGATATGAGAGAAAGAAAGAGAGAGAGAGAGAGAGAGAGAGAGAGAGAGAGAGAGAGAGAGAGAGAGATCAGGTGCAGCTCAATGTGACCTTCTCCCCAGAGTGAACGTCCCAGTTGCTCTCTCCAAAACTTCTTCGCCAGCGAGTGTGTGGGTAGCTGGATACCAGCGATGCCAAGCCACTAATTAAAGACGATCCACAGCAGTCTTTTGTTGAGGAATGGATAATGATGAAGAACACAGTAATAAAGAACGAGTTATGACATGGATGATATCCAATGGTCAAATTGGTCACGCGGAAAATGAATAGAGACAGAAGGTTTAGAAATGAAAGAAAGGAAAGAAAATGATTGTGTCCAATTGAGTCATAAGAATTTAACAAATTCTTTTCCAACTGAAACGAAACAATCAGGCTAATCAGTTTTAAGTTTATGTTTGTTTGTTTGTTTGTTTGTTTTTTCACATAATGTACTGTGTAAAAGTTTTGACCCCCTTCATTTCATCATATTTTGCTTCCAAAGCTCTCGATTATCTTGTATTATCAATGTAATCTTGAGAAATACTTCCACAGGCTTTTGTCTCTCGTTTTCAGGTCACTTCCTGTACCTAACCATTTGCACTGATCTATGAATTATTGAAGAAAAAAACCTTACGTTAAGGCATGAACGAGAGGGGAAATGAGGTCGCTGCTGAGGCTGTTACATAAACAACCCATTTTTAAATGGTACATTTTCAATTGTATGTAAATTTTATGCAGCCTGAAACAGCAGAAAAAGTTCCAGTTTCTTAAAATTCATCTACATAATTGTATTTAATTTAATGTGGCACAAGAATTTTGGCACAGTATTTCATGTCTTAAAATTGTTCTGGATAAGGAAGTTAAAATAGTTCTACCAAGTGAAAATTATTGTAAATAAAATTGTTCCAAAATAGTAAAAAAACAAACAAACAAACAAACAAACTACATAACCCTATTAGCTTGTCATAACGGCTTTGCCAGTTTAAAATATTTTATCTTGCATGTTTTTCCCATGCTCGATCCATTTCTTGGTGCCTCTTCCAAAAGTCCAAAGACATGGGAGTCTGTAGGGTGACAGTTGTTTCCAAATGGTCTCCAGTGAATGACTGGGTGTGCCAAACAATGATCTGGCAACCCATCCAGGCTGTACCCCACCTAGTGCCGTGAATTCTCTGGAGTAAGATCCAGGCCCCTGGATGAGGCCCCCATATAAATGGACATGAGACACAATTGAGAATCTGATCAGTGACAGAAAAAGCAACGGACGCGAGGCAAAACATCAAACCATAGCCGACATGATGATGTAAATACGGAAGCACATGGAGGATGAGTTAAAAGAAACATACAATCAGCGCTGGTTGGGACCTGAAGCACACTGCATGCTCTGGTTTTGTACCCCACACCAAACCAAAAATAAATTTCTGAAATGCAATTTTTTTTTAAATGCATGTATCGGTGTGGCTTTGCCAGTACAAGAAGTTTCTTACTGGGTAGTGTGAAGAACGTCGTACCTCTGTGAATGACAATCCCGGCCGAGGTGGCCGAGAGCTAACTGCACTCGTTCCCGTGAACATTCAGATGTTTTTAGAAGTGATTACCCTGTACATTCCCTGTACCTCACTTCAAGCCATTTCAACATGTCTGGCCTGTTAAAGGAGTTTCTGGGAGGCCAGCATACTGAGAAGACTTTCTGCTTTGATGATATCCAAGCACTGGTATAAGTGCATATAGAGAAATAAAGTGTGTCCTGTTATTCTGTACAATCAAAAGTCCCAGTTTGACTTGACCGCCTGTTGTAGGGTGAGACATCGGCTGATACCAGGTCTATTGGCCACTTATCACTTACCTAATAGTGGCTATTCAAAGTAAAACAGTGTTTATTCTGGGATAACTCAGTGGTTAAGAAGGTCAGAAGGTCCCAGGTCCAAATCCTATGACTGCCAGGTTGTCCCTGTCGGGCCCCTGAGCAAGGCCCTTAACCCTCAACTGCTCACATGTGTAATGAAATACAAATGTGAGTCACTCTGGATAAGGGTATCTGCCAAATGCCTAAATGTATCCCATCCTGTCTCATAGGTACCGCGTGTTAATTTTCCCGTAATGACTTCATAAAAATTGTACATTTAGGGAAAAGTTTCCTACTGAGATCTATTCCTTGGGCAACTATGACATGCTTGTGCTATTGTCTGTGATCTGGTGCGTGTTGTCTAACATCAACAATGATTACATTGTGGTCTATAATGTCTAACAAAAAGAGTTGGCACACATTGTGTGTGAAGTGTACAGAACTGAGGCGGTAATTAGTATGAAATTCGCTCGGAATACTGTTTACAGTACACTTCAGTGCTTCACTCAGGATGTGTGTGCATGCAGGAGAGTGTGTGTGTGTGTATGTGCGTGTGTGTGTGTGCGCGTGTGTGTTTGCCCATTGCCTTTACCCTGGGTGAGGATCCACAGTGCCCCTTGAATGGTCCATTGAAACACGCTTTATTCTCCACGAGTACCAACCACTTGTAATTCAAGTAGAGTGGGCAGCTTTGTCCCCGATGTCGCGCCATTGTTCCGCCTCGCCATTCGTGCCCTCGGCAAACAGAGTGACCTCGCTGACACCAGCGCGGAGATGAGAGAAAGAAAGCATGGCATGAAGACAAGCAGGAGAAAGAAGACCCAGGGGAAGAAAGGAGAAAACAGTCTCCGTGTCTCGGCCCCCGCTGCAGGAGGACGGAGGAATTCGGGGCCTTGAACCTCTGCCAAGCTTCACCCCGCTGTCTCAGCCTACATGGGGGGTCCTCTGGTTCGCTGTTACAGTCCAGCGAAAAACATTTCAGAACACGCCAAATGTTTGCTTTGCAGCAGGACGCTTGCGCCACCACCGCCTCGTACCTGGGACTACAA
Source organism: Clarias fuscus (assembly GCA_030347435.1). Lineage (NCBI taxonomy): Eukaryota > Metazoa > Chordata > Actinopteri > Siluriformes > Clariidae > Clarias > Clarias fuscus. Next base: position 30,205,662 of record CM059214.1, on the reverse strand, counting down.
CGAGACGGAGCGCACGGCCTAGAGAAAAGAGAGTATGTTTAATCACGGATTAAAGAGTTACATCTCAGCACGACACGCACACTGTACTCACCAGCCAATGCAAATCTCTCACAATGGCCTGCGCCATGAAAAAGGGTAGGAGAGCGGTTTGACGGACAGCTAATTGGCAGGGTGCCACGGTTTACGCCAGCTCCCCCGCTAACCAGCATTATCCTCGGGGTGAATTCCCCTCCTCCAGTGCCCGTCTCTCCGCGAGCATCGAGTGCTAACCGATAGCGTTTGTTTTTCCGACGGGAATGCCAACCACATGGGGACCGTCGTCAAAGAGCTTCACGAGGCCCAGACATTTGTGAGCGTTCCATGTGTTTAGAGACTCGGCCAAAGAGAGGGTGTTTTCTGTTCAATTAAGAGCAAGCAAGACCAAATAAGCCCTTTATTTCTTTTTCGACTCGGGGTCTTTTAATTGAGGCCGGATCGATCAAGCGGAAGGAAATCGAGCTGAGGTAAATGCTAATATAGGTGAATATTTTCCTAAGATAGACAAAACTTAATCACTGGTTTAGATCAGACTGACTGCACATACATTCATCCTTCATTTAACACGCAAGCCTGAGGCTGGCATTTAAAGCATCTGACATCATTTTGGTCCGAAAATTCATGCTGTCAAGACGTCAACTAAAGAAATTAGTTTGGAAGCTGACAAAACTACAGTAGTATATGAATTTTGTATATTTTAATTATATGAAACATATATCTCACATGTTTTATATCTTTATTTTAAACTTAATAGGAGTAAGATGTGCCTTTAAGAGCATTATGTGAAATTAACGTTCATAGTTTTAAGATAAAAAAAAAAAAAAGAGGAAGAGGACTGTATACAGTACAGACCAAAAGTTTGGACACACCTTCTCATTCAAAGAGTTTTCTTTATTGTGTTCTTTATTGTGTTCTTTAGCCCAAACGCGTCTCTTCTGCTTGTTGCCTGTCCTTAGCAGTGGTTTCCTAGCAGATATTCTAGCATGAAGGCCTGATTCACACAGTCTCCTCTTAACAGTTGTTCTAGAGACGTGTCTGCTGCTAGAACTCTGTGTGGCATTGACCTGCTCTCTGATCTGAGCTGCTGTTAACCTGCGATTTCTGAGGCTGGTGACTCGGATGAACTTATCCTCCGCAGCAGAGGTGACTCTTGGTCTTCCTTTCCTGGGGCGGTCCGCATGTCAGCCGGTTTCTTTGTAGCACTCGATGGTTTTTGTGACTGCACTTGGGGACACTTTCAAAGTTTTCCCAATTTTTCGGACTGACTGACCTTCATTTCTTAAAGTAATGATGGCCACTCGTTTTTTTCTTCACTTAGCTGCTTTTTTCTTGCCATAATACAAATTCAACCTCTTTGAATGAGAAGGTGTGTCCAAACTTTTGGTCTGTACTGTACACAAAAATGTATATATACAATTTGTACTGTATTTACAGACAAACTCAGCATTAAGCCCCATCCTGAAAAGAGGAAATCAGGAACAGGGTTAAAAAAAAGTAAAAATGGAAGATAATGGAAGACCATATTGCTCTACACCAGGTTCTACTAAAATCGTTAATTTACTATTAATAAACAAAATTAGCTTATTATTGATTTCCAGGAAGCTAATAACCTAACTAAGGGGCGTTCAAGTGAAACCGGGACTTTGATTGTGCAAAATAACAGACTAAAGTTATTAGAGTAAAATCTCCTGTCATTAGGTCAGAAGCCATGATCAGACTGCATGCTTCACATGGCCTCCCAGGAACTCCATTTAATGGTGTACCAAACATGTGGAGCAAGGTCAGGACTGTATGGGCGGTGTGGCAATTACTCCCAGCCAAGTTCCTGTAATGTGCAAGTGGTGTTTTTGCGAATGATTGTGTGTTCCCACAGACAGATGCATCTCTTCCACATGTTCGAGACAAATTATCCAACGATGTCCAAGGATCTCGCTCAGTGTACACGGGAACGTCTGCGGTGTGCTTCGGCCGAGATCGTCATTCACGGACAAAGAGTCTCATCACCGTGCTGTGCTCGAAGTCTTCTGTAAATGTCACTCATTTTTACACCTCCATTCACGTTTTCACAGAGAAATTTCTCTACAGGTCCCAGTTTGATTTGAACGCCCCTCACAGCTAAAATGATACCTAAATAGTTACGGAGTTTGATTTAACATCAATGCAGAAGCTACTTGAGTAGAACAGAGAGACGTTTTTTGCTGTCCATTCGTTCTCCCTTCTAAGCACATCTATAGTACATTGCTCTCAATATATTTATTTCTGGGATTAAGATTTGAAAAATTTGAATTTATGAATCTAATAATCTAATTCATTTGTTTAAAATTAAATTAAATTAAATTAATTACAATTATAATTAAAATACAATTCAAATATAATTAAAAAGTGGTTAGCACTGTCACCTTGCACCTCCAGGGTCAAGAGTTCGAGTTCCACCTCGGGGTCTGTGTGCACGGAGTTTGGATGTTCACCCCGTGCATGGTGGCTTTCCTCCGGGTACTCGGGTTTCCACCCACAGTCCAAAGACATGCAGATTAGGCTAATTAGTGTTCCCAAATTGCAGATTGTGTGTGAATTGGGGTGTGTATGTGTGTGCCCTGTGATGGCTTGGCATCCTGTCCAGGGTGTACCCCACCTCATGCCCTGGTATAGGCTCCAGGCCCCCGCTACCCTATATACAAGATAGTATACAAGAGGTATAGACGATGAGTGAGTGAGTGAGTGAGTGAGGATTATTGCAGTTATTAAGATTGTATGCGAATAGACATTCTTTCTATAGTTCATCATGATGTCTGCTTTCTGATACGCCAAACTCAGTCGCTAATCTGCTGTCGCAGCTTAGAGATGAATTTGTGATGAACTTGACAGCTTATGTGGTATTTCTTAGTGGGCTCCAAAGAGTGCCAATAGTTGGTATCAACTATTTCTGATTAAGGGGATTCAAACAGGAAGTCATGTGCGCCCCCCCCCCCCCCCCCCATCTCCCCCACCCCAAAAAATAGTGGGTGATATCTGGTAGAACAAATTTTTATGAGAACCTCCTGATAAACCCCCATGAATGTTGAGAAATGTATGCGCTATTAAGCTAACACTACTTGCTCCATTAATCTAGACTATACCGTAGCTGACAGTGAAAGCTAACACACACATACCCAAACAGAAATAAAGTGAAATATCATGTTATATTTTTAGCTCTTCTCTTTGGAGAGCTTGAAATGTCTGTCTTGAGGGGAAATATACCTGGAAATCCAGACAAGTACCAAGGTTAACTACTAGCTTTGGCAATCATTTCCCTCGCTTCACTCCGAGCACGCTCTGTATTGAGATGTCCCTCCTGGAAAGGGCAGTGCAGGAGTTCAAATGCTATTTCTCCTGGCCGGGGAGACGGCGGAAAACGGTGCCATCCAGCAGCCATGTTTATTTATGAGCCCGTTGCTGAGCGCCAAGTTTCGCAGGCCGGAACTTCTGTGCCGCAGCTGTGTTTCCTTGGCTCGCTTTCATGGTGACACGCATGGCTGTTCTGTGAGCATCGGGTGCGGGTTGGCACGGCCTGGCGTAGCCGTGCGTTCTCGCTCTTTGCTGGATCAGCAAGCTTAACCCAGTGAAATCTGCCGCTAGTGCCATGGGCTTTGACTGATAATCAATCTTGCGTGGGCTGCTCGACAGTTGTCGCCGGGACTGGGACACACACACACACACACAAACACACACACACACACACACACACACACACACACACAGGCACAGGAGAAGGAGGAGCAGGTGGCAGATGGGGCCTGTCGCCTGAGAGAGGAACCACTAGGTGCACCAGGCCTGCCCCATTTGCAGAAAGGAGTGTGTGTTTGTGTGTCTGTTTGTTTTTGCCTCCTCTACCTATGCCCGCATGCCAAGAGAGCTTGTTATGTGTGTGGATGTGGATGTGTGTTTTCCTCAACATCCTCCTATCCGCCTTCCTATTGCAGAACCCGATTCTGGCATGAAAGCCTTAGGAACAATGCTGCGATGTCAGTCTGGCTCTTCAGCTCAGAATAAGCCTTTACCCAAATAATAGCAACCTTTCATTCACAATAATATGTACAAAGACATACTATATTTCCCAATTTCCCACTTACAAATTGAATACCTTTTATTTTTAATTGCTATATTGCTAGGAACAGATGACGTTAACAGAATAGCCAGAACCTTTACTATGAGTCAGCCAAGTTAGACCCAATCATTTTATTGGAGAGACGCCCTAGGGTAGCGCAAACGCCTAAACCTCATCCATAAGTAAATGATATGCCACATGTGTGATGGAATGCATCCACCTAAGCAACATTTGTTCAACATATCATTGTTACATCTTAAAATTTTAATATTATTTCCTAACATCATTTTCATTATGGTATGTGTGAAAACATGTGACTAGTGTCCTCCGACCTAACCTTGCTTTGTCCCTGCATGACACTGACAATCCTAATCACTGGGCATCCATTAAATTACCTTTTAAACTTTATCCTTGAAAATTGATGGATAACTTGTCGCCAACTTTACACACAATCATTCACCAATACCACTTCCACATTACAGGAACTCGGCTGGGAGTTATCGCCACATCCCCCATACAGTTTGACCTCTAAAGCAGTTCCGGGGAGGCCTGTGTTTCAGACGTAAAGCAGGCAGTCTGATCATGGCTTCGGTGTCTTGAGAAAACGTTCTACCTTAATGATGTGCATTTTTTAACTTTCTTAAATTTGTTCTGTTATTCTGCAACATCAAAAGTCCCGTGTTGACTCGAACGCCCCTTGTACGTTCAGATGTGATTAAAAAAAATTTTTTTTTTCTATTTTTATACATGATTGTTCATTGCCACACAAATCACTTCTTTTCAAAAGTGATGTTCCCTTTCAAAAGCTACACTCGATGCTGCGTGAAAACGCTATGGGAACATCTCTTTGTTGCCCGGTTGTGAAGCTTGTGCATGTCAAACCCGCCGAATACCTTCGGCTTATAACCTGTGCAGGCATGACGTCACCGAACAAGGTGCACCTGCAGGTTATAAATAGGAGTGAACCGGAAACATCCTCAGATCTTTTTGTCTTCAGGACCGCTTTGTGTTTGCGCGTGCATGCAAGCCGTAACGAAAGCGAAATAAAAATAACAGCATTAACTCACCGATATGGCGGAGTTGCTTAAGAGATGCGTGCCTCCGTGTGATAGATCTCTTTCGGAGGGCGATCTTCACGAGTTGTGTCTCGAGTGCTTGGGGAAGAACACGCTCGCCTCGGGCTTCAGGGAGAATGTGAGTACTGTGATCTTCTCCCTATTAAGGTGCTTCGCGCGGCTCGCTTTCTTTAAAGAGAAACCGCGAGCCGCGGCGCATTCCTGGGGCTCGCGTGCTGATCTGGCAGACGCGCACGAGACGGAATTTCCCCTTTCTCTCGCGCTCTCTCCGGATCAGGAAGTTTTAGCTTCCGCTTCGCAAGCGCGCTCCGGCGCTTCTTGTGAAGGAGCGGAAGAATCTTCCTCTCTCGCTTCCATGGAAGTAGCCTCCTCACAACGCTCCTCCAGTGCTGACAGAGCTTTTGAGGAATTATTAGAGGTTATAACGCGTGCGGTCGAGCGATTGCATATCGACTGGCCGCAGCAGCGAGATTCCCCCAAGCGTTCGAGATTGAACGACAGGTGTCTGTCGGGTGGCCGGGGGGAGGAGCCTCAACGTCTCTCTCTCCCCTTCTTTGGTGACATCCATGATGAATTAACTCTTTCATGGAGCAAGCCGTATTCATCGCGTGTTTTTGTACCATCGACTTCGACTTATTCGAATATCGTTGGTGCGAAAGCACGCGGTTATATGATGATGCCCAGATAGAAGAGACGCTTGCGGGCTATCTCTCTCCTGGGACATCATCCTCCCTGAAAAAGCCTATTCTCCCCTCCAAGCCGTGCAGATTGACATCTGCTTTGGTGGGTAAAGCTTTTCAGGCAGCAGGACAGGCTGGTGCTTCACTGCACACCATGGCGGTTTGGCAGGTTACCAGGCTGACCTGCTGAAGGACCTGAGCAGCGGCGGGGCTATTGATGACAGGGCGTTTGCAGAGCTGCGCCGAGCCACAGACCTGTCTCTCCGTGCAACCAAGCGGACGGCCCGTGCTGTGGGCCGTTCCATGGCTGCCATGGTGTCCACGAAGAGGCCTCTGTGGCTGAACCTCACGGGCATCAAGGATAAGGATCGTGTTGCCCTCCTCGATGCCCCCATCTCGCCTTCCGGCCTTTTGGCGACGCTGTTAATTCCGCCGCCACTAGGTTCGGGAGGCAAAGCTGTATGAACAGGCCGTTGGGAGGTTCCTTCCCCGCCGTGCTCAAGAACCGGGACCGTCGGCCACCCGGCCCCGGCCAGGTCTGGCCCCTATCAGGCGTCAGGTGCAGAAGGAGAGTGTGACCAGCCGCGCACCCCCCCGTAAGGCTGGGGTGGGGCTCGCCGCTCTTCTCAAAAACCTGCTTCGAAAAGACCGGATCTGAGGAGCTTCCTCTCTTCAAGAAGAAGCCCTGAGTTCGTGCGCCTGGGGCTGTGGGGGTGTCTCCCCCCGGGGAGGGGCGTCTGGATTTTCATCACAAAACAGGGCCTCCTCCCCGGCACTCCCGGGAGGCCGGTGTTCAATCCCCGCCACCACTGGTGTTTCGGGGAGCGCCGGTCTCCAATGAAGAGTTGGGTGTTTGGGTATCTCCTGCCATACTTCAGGATACCCAACACCTAACACCCCCCCATCCAGCCGAAGTGTCAAAGCTCGTGCCCCTTTCGGAGAAGCTGGCAGCGTGGAACTACTGCCAGGCATATCTCCTTGGGTAGAAAAGACTGTAGGCACAGGCTACAGGATTCAGTTTGCACATCGTCCTCCGCGTTTCAACGGCGTGGTCTCCACTTCCGTGAAACCGGACCGAGCACATCTGCTGGCCCAGGAGTTAAAGACTCTGCTGGGCAAAGGGGCCATAGAACATGTTCCCCTTCCAGACAGAGAGTCAGGCTACTACAGTCGGTACTTTTTGGTGCCCAAGAGAGGGGGGGGGGGGGTTGCGTCCGATCTTGGATCTTCGCGGCTTGAACCGCTATCTCAGGAAATCCAGATTCAAAATGTTGACTGTCAAAATGATTGTTTCTCAAATTCAACTAGAGGATTGGTTTGTGACAATCGATCTCAAGGACGCATATTTCCATATAGAAATATTGCCACAGCACAGGAAGTTCCTGAGGTTCGCCTTTGGGGGCGAGGCTTACCAGTTCGGGTCCTTCCATTTGGCCTAGCTCTGTCACCCCGCACATATACAAAATGCATGGATGCGGCTCTGGCTCCTTTACGACTCCAGGGCATCCGTATTTTGAATTACATAGACGACTGGCTGATTCTGGCCCGGTCTCAGGAGCTAGCGCTTCGACATCGGGATGTCGTCCTAGCCCATCTTCATTCTTTAGGATTGAGACTCAACGCCACGAAAAGCGTTCTCCTTCCTGTTCAGAGGACAACATATTTGGGTGTCACATGGGATTCGGTCACGATGCGGGCACAGTTGTCTCCTGCTCGTGTCGAATCCATTCTCAACACCCTGAAGGAAATCAAGCTAGGCCAGAAGGTCACTGTTCATCACTTTCAGAAATCTTTAGGCCTCATGGCGGCTGCGTCCACGGTGATACCTTTGGGCCTTCTGCACATGAGAGCGTTTCAGCTGTGGCTTAGAGCCAGGGGGTTTCATTCAAGGGCCAACCCCCAGAGGCTAATAAGGGTTACGCGCCTGGGGCTTCGTACCCTTTTTATGTGGTTCAGACCCCGGTTTCTGACTTTGGGTCCCACTCTAGGTCCGTCTTGTCGTCGCAAGATGCTAACGACAGACGCTTCCCTCATGGGCTGGGGTGCGGTCTTGGATGGCCGTCCAGCACAAGGGAGCTGGAGAGGTCATCTTCTCGCGTGGCACATCAATTGCCTCGAAATGATGGCTCTGTTTCTGGCCCTGAAACACTTCCTCCAGCAGTTGAGAGGCTACCATGTCCTAGTGCGGGTGGACAGCACTGCGGTAGTCTCGTACATAAATCACCAGGGTGGACTGCGCTCGCGCCGCTTGAACAAGCTAGCGCACCAGGTTCTGCTTTGGGCACAGGACAAGTTCCTGTCCCTCAGGGCGATTTACATTCCAGGGCACATGAATGTAGGAGCAGACTTGCTATCCAGACAAGCTGTAGAACAGGGGGAATGGAAGCTCCACCCCGAAATAGTCAGTCAAATCTGGGAAAGATTTTACGTAGCAGAGGTGGACCTCTTTGCCTCACAAGAGACAGCACAATGCCCCCTTTACTACTCTCTGACTCCTCCAGCTCCCCTGGGTCTGGACGCAATGGCCCACACGTGGCCCAGGTTACGCCTTTATGCGTTTCCGCCTATAGTTCTGCTCCCGGGAGTCCTGGCGAGGGTCCGTCAACAAGGGTTGCGCCTCTTATTGATAGCGCCCCATTGGCCGACCAGAGTGTGGTTCTCGGATCTAATATCTCTCCTCGACGGCTCACCCTGGGTGATTCCAGTGAGGAGGGATCTTCTGTCTCAGGCGCAGGGGACAATACTTCATCCCCGGCCCGAGCTCTGGAACCTTCACGTTTGGCCCCTGAACGGGACCAACTGAGACAGGCTGGGCTTTCAGCCAGCGTAATTGAAACCATTTTAAGTGCCAGGGCTCCCTCCACTAGGAGAACTTATGCCCTCAAATGGAGTGTGTTTGAAAATTGGTGCATGACAAGACACATAGACCCAGTTCACTGCCAGATTGTTTCAGTGCTGGAGTTTCTGCAAGAAAAGTTGTCCTCGGGCTTATGCCCTAGTACGCTCAGAACGTACGTAGCCGCTATTTCGGCCTGTCACGCTCTGAACGACGGGGTTTCTGTGGGCAAGCACCATTTAGTTGCCCGTTTTATTCGTGGAGCTAAACGGTTGAAGCCGCCCACTAGAGCGACGGTCCCTTCGTGGGACTTAACTATCGTACTCGAAGGCCTGGCTGACACCCCGTTCGAACCACTAGAGTCAGCGCCTGTCAAGCTTCTGTCTCTTAAGATGGTTTTTCTGATGGCTATTACTTCTTTGAAGAGGATTGGGGATCTGCAGGCTCTGTCAGTCTCCCCATCCTGCCTAGACTTTGCCCCTGGGCAAGTCAAAGCTATTCTGCATCCTCACCCGAACTATCTTCCCAAGGTTCCATTCTCAACCATGCACCCAGTTGTTCTCGAAGCCTTCTGTCCTCCGCCTTTCACAGCTCCGGAGCAGGAAAGACTTCACTTACTGTGTCCAGTACGTGCTCTTCGGATCTACGTCCACCGCACTAGCCAGTGGCGTAAATCAGAGCAACTCTTTATTTGCCATGGGGGTCGCAACCGGGGGGCGGCTGCCACTAGACAGACTCTGTCACACTGGGTGAGAGATGCCATTGCCCTAGCCTATGAGGCGCGTGGTCACACTTCGCCTCTGGGAATCAGGGCTCATTCAACCAGGGGGATTGCCTCATGGATTGCCTTGGCAAGAGGCGTACCCCTGCAGCAGGTGTGTGATGCGGCGGGCTGGTCCTCTCCACACACGTTTGTTAGATTTTATAGTCTGGATGTCAATGCTACTCCAGGTTCGCGGATCCTTGAGTCAGCATCCCAGAGCTAGGTCTGAGACCTCCTCGGCTTGTGCGCACACGCTACACAACCTGGGGGTCCAGACACTTGCAGTGCGGCGGCGTTGGTATTCTCGTTCCCATAGCGTTTTCACGCAGCATCGAGTGTAGCTTTTGAAAGGGAACGTCTCGGGTTACTTGGCTGTAACCCTGTTCCCTGATAAAGCGGGAACGAGATGCTGCGCTCCGATGCCGCACTGCTGGCGTGCCTGGACGTCCTTCAGACAAAATTGACCTGAGGATGTTTCCGGTTCACTCCTATTTATAACCTGCAGGTGCACCTTGTTCGGTGACGTCATGCCTGCACAGGTTATAAGCCGAAGGTATTCGGCGGGTTTGACATGCACAAGCTTCACAACCGGGCAACAAAGAGATGTTCCCATAGCGTTTTCACGCAGCATCTCGTTCCCGCTTTATCAGGGAACAGGGTTACAGCCAAGTAACCCGAGACGTTTCCCCCCCTCACTGGAATCACTTAAAGAAAACACTTTTTTTTATTGTCACATATGGTGCATCATATAAACTTTTTTTTTACACTTGATTTTTTTTTTTAAACAATTTTTACATCGATTTGTTTCCAAATTAATATTTTTGTTCTTATCCATGTTTACAATTTCACAGGTGATTTTCCCTCTATTTTACTTGTGAACTGCTCTAAAAACACAGTTTATCTGTTTTATTGTAGGTTTGGTACTGTATATGCATTTTCACATTTTTTTTTTTTTTTTTTTTTTTTACAAGTCATCCCTTTTCATCTTCACCTGATATTCAGGTTTATGTGCAATTTTTTTCTGTCATTCTTTATGATTTATTTTCACTTTTTTTTGTTTTTTGTTTACTGATTATTTATTTATTTGCACATTTTGTGATTTCATCTGTTTACATATGCGCCATTGTGCAACAAGATCCATCTTTGTTTGGTCAGATAGTTAAAAAAAAAAAAAAAAAAACCTTGCATGTATAAGGATTGCCCAATTTAGGTAGAAACTTGCACAAATCACACACTCACATGCTCAACACTGCTGACCAGTAACCGCCAAAGCTGTAGCTAATTCATGCCAGCGACTCAAATCCAGTTAGTCCACATGGTGAACTAATCATATCTGGATTAAACATTCTTCCAGACAATGCTTGTCAAACATGAACCCGTCAAGCGCTAACCGCTGTCACCCACGAGCTCATCAGCACGAGACGCGCCTCTTTACTTTCTCACGCGCTCAGGTAAGGACGCGGGAGCTCGTCTGCCACAGGTGTGAGGGGTGAGGTGTGAGAAAAGTGCGAGCTGTCGGCGCGAGTTTTCCACGGTTTGCCTCGCGCAGCCGATGTGTTGTGACGGCCGGTGATTGACACAGGGGAGGTGTGATGTGAGAGGCGCGGAGGATGTTGGGTGGGCGGCGGCGCCGTGTTTACATCGCTCTAATTGCTGACTTCTCACGCGGACAGGTAGCGCGCTAACACTCGTGCTCTAAAGCGCTTAATTGCGCTGTCGTTTTTCGGCATTTCACGAGCAACCTTGGGCCTCTGTTAAATAAAGCATCGCCAAGCCGGGTCCTCAAGCTGCAGAACAAAAAAACAACAATAATTTTAAAAAAACAACATTTAGACAATGAAAGAAGTCATTCTGTCTGATCCGTGAGCACACACACACACACACACATACTCAGGCTCGTGAGCGACACTGGAAAGGTCGTGATCTGCTTCCTCAACAGAAGGCAACCATTAAATCTTTGGATTTGCTGTTAATTAATCAGTTTTATTAGAAATCTGGGTCACTTCTGTCCTAATTAAAGAGCAATTAAGATGAAAGACAAACAATTAATATATCCTTATACAATAGCGTGTTATACTAGCTATAGCCTAATTAGCTAATAAACAAAATCTTGCTTTATTATTGCTACAATCTGTCGTCTGTTGGATCCAATACTGGACTATCTGTTGGAATTTTAGGGTTAGCAACCTCACACAAATCTCATGGTGTACCTCATTAGCATTATCGCAACCAATCATAACATAATGACCTTACACTTTTTGTTGTCGCTTCATGATTCAGTTGAATTTCATCGCACAATGGGCACTGAAAAAGTTTTTTCTTTAAGTGAACGTATACTGTATGATAAGGTCACAGGGGGCCTGGAGCTCCTCCCAGGGGACTTAGGGCACGAGGTGGGGTACACGCTGGACAGGGTGCCAATCTATCGCAGGACGTGCATACACACATACATATGCTCATTTACCTTTTACGGGCAATTTGGGAACGGCTATCAGCCTAACCGGCATGTCTTTGGTTTGCGTGGACAAGCAAACTCCACGCACACAGACCCTGAGGTGGCAATCAAACCCAGACTCTGGAGGTAAAGTACAAGGTGACAGTGCTAAACACTAAGTCACCGTACCGCCTCATGGTAGAAAAAAAAAAAAAAAGCTAAAACCATTAACCTTTTTAATCAGAAGAATTTGACATGCTGCCTATGTAGCTACTAAATATTATGCTAGTCAACCCTGGTATTAGCAAAGAAATCATGCTAGTTAAATGCAGCCGCTTGATGTTAATCAATGAGTGAAAAATCACCTTAGCGTGTGTTTTCAAAATGAATGAAGTCATGTTTTATAATGAAGCAAAGAAGACAGCGACATTTATCTACAAGTGCTTGGGTATTCCACTGTATCGAAAACATTTTATTTAGGCTAATGGCTTAACCAACATATGGACAGCTATAATGCTAACTACATTGTGTAGCATGAGAAGGTTACCACAGCTGATGAATTAGTGTGATTCTTGAGATTTTTTTTTTTTTTTTTTTAAGTTGAAAAGACTGGATGGTATTAATTGTGAATGTCAATATTCTGTACAGCATGTGTAAGCACTGAATAGATCAAATAATTGTAAAAAGGTTGTAATTTATAACAAGTGATGTCTAATTATAACTGGAAAAGATCAGATGTAGTATTTAATATATGATTTGTTTTGGAAAATGAGCTTACAAAAAATAAAAACAAGTATTTAATTTGAAGAAAGAAGAAAAGGAGGAGGGACGTTCAAATCCAACCAGACCTTTGAGTGTGAAGAATAACAGAAGACAGTAATGAGAATAAAAACTCCCTTCAATTCCCTGCATAATCCCCATCCGCACTAATGCACTTATCCCAGTTTTTTCACTGGTGATCGAATACTATTGAGGTAGAAAGCCATGTTCTGATGTGATCAGATCATTTCAGATGTGAAGCCATCACATCAAGTCTTTTTTACCCACCTTGGTCTCTAACATGCAAGAACCTGGCTTGGATTATTTCGAATAGTAGAAAATGTATTTAAAAGACAAAAATAGATCTCTAGTCATTCATGCACGCTTTAAATTAAATCATCCACGAAAAACAAGCAGTGAGATTCAAAGGGGTTTATGAAGCGGATTAGCTACAATCGTCTACAGGAAGCCTTTTTTTTTTTCCTGATTGTTGACTCGTTGACTAGGCAGCACAGTACTCCAGCTTTGTGGTTAGCATTGTTGCCATGCACCTCCAGGTTCCGGGTTCGATTCCCACCTCAGGTCTGTGTGCATGTTTCCTACAGGTAATCCGGTTGCCTCCCTCAGTCCAAAGACATTCAGATTAGGCATTCTCAAATTATCCATAGTGTGTGAATAAGCATGTGAATGTACTGTACGTGTGCCCTGCGATCCATTCCACACTCTGTAATAACAGCCAGGGTGTGCCCTACTGTAAGTCTCCTGGGATAGGCTCCAGGCCCCCCCGCGACCCTGTATACAGGATAAAGTGGTATAGACGATGAATGTCTGCGTGATTGTTGACTCTACTAAAAAAGCATCAAAAATAATAATTTGGATATGAGGTCCACTTGACCTCGGCACCAGGACGAATGATTTGTTCACATTTATATAAATGTATATAAAATGCGTTTTATTAGTCATAACCCGGCTAGACTACTTAACATGGAAGGAGGCAATAAATTACCAGAAACATTACTAATAAGGATTAGTGTGTTTGCTTATTCGTGAAATGTCTGTTTGGTTTTGGCAGTTTGTTATGTCGTAATAACATTGACACACCCACATAACCAACAACAGGGAACAATATGTACAATAAAACAAGCACAAAGCAAACATTCTGCATGGTCAAAGTGCTATTTCTTACATACGGTTAACACACAGTTCACTTAAAAGTGTGAACAGCTGTACAGAGGCTTTAGGGACTTCATGTCCATGTGAGTTGTGTGTGTGTGAGTGAGAGAGAGAGAGAGAGAGAGAGAGAGAGAGAGAGAAAGGGGCCTAAAGCTGAGGCCCACACACACCTGTCTTGTAGCTTGCAAAGGGCTGGTCCGGCTCATCACCAGGGAAAGCCATTGACAAATTTGTGCATGTGTGTGTGTGTGTGTGTGTGTGTGTGTGTGTTGCGTGTGTGTGTGTCTGACAGCCTGACTGGCACAGTTAATGGGCCTTTCATAATTCAGGTCCGAAGGCGCTGTCTGTCACATGACATCCGTGCCAAGTTATCGCACTCCTCCCTATTGCAAGCTCAGACACTTTCATTCCAGTGAAAAAATTTCCTGTTCGTCCGTGTTTATGGGTGATCAAAATAACAGCTTCAATTAAAACGCACACACATAGGTCAGCGTTTTAACATATGCCTTTATGACGGTGCTGCTGAATTCTCAAATCTGATTGGTCGACAGTGGGAGCTCTGACAGTAGGTCTGTCAACTGGGCATTTTGGAAACAAAGTGCTAGATACAGTTTCATAGGTTGCGGTTTCTGTTGTGGCAAAGAAACACACAGGAGTGTACAGTGTGTGTTGGGCAGCAGCATTTCAAATTAGAAAGAAAATCATCAAATTGATGTTAATGTGACATTTTGCCGAATATTTGTGAGCTGGAAAGTTGTCGTCAAACTGCTGTGGTGCAAGAGGAATAAACCACTTGAGCACGCTCTTTTCTGAGCGTTAACACTCAATTCCACATCATCCCGCGTCACAAGGATAATTCCTTCCATACCCCTCGACGGAGCTGCACGTACACTGCTTATCCATGTCTATTTGATTGGGAGCCAAACGTTTTTGTTATCTAACGAGCTCATAATGAAGCGGCACCCGGTCAGTCAGATATCTCCACAGCTTTGCGCTCGGATTGCATTCCACCTCACTTGTACTTGTACTACGTCGCAAACTAATTAAAAAGCACCTGCCAAATAGAAGAAGAGGGAAAAAAAAAAAGATGTAACATAAAATAATTGTTATCATGGTATCCTGGAAGACGAAGCGTCCCGAATACGAGTACGAATGGAATGGTGGCTTGATTAGTCACAGTGGCATGCTAAGGTGAGTTTTTAATGATGGCTAAATTGTGGGATTAGTCGCTCCTACCCTCACGGCATCTGCTCCCTTCAGGAATGTTGATTTATGATCTCTGTCAGGCAGGGCAGACGGCTACAGCTTCTGCTCACAGACACACAGGCTGCAGCTATGGCTGTGTGACAGAAAGGTGCATACACGCATGCATGCATGCACACACGCTCACTCAGACGCTGGAGCTAATGCATCCATTTACATGAACTGGCATGAATATCTACAGACGCATGCACGCACACGGTAGATATTATGCCGTCATGACAGTGTGACAAAAACCAGAGAATACTGTATATAATTAATTTAAATAAAAAACGACAAAGCATGCTGTTATAGTAAAATTGAGTTGGTGTGTTTTGAGCCTAACGCCACTTTAACCACTGGAAGCAGATTATTTTACAATATCAGCAATTTGCAACAGTTTGAGAGAAGAATTTTCAAAATGTTTTGGCAAATTATTCTTCTCTGACACACAAAGTCGTCATCAACATGATGTGTAATTTGTTTTATTTTAGTAGATTTAAACTTCCATATTTTGGGGCAAAAGCCCTTTTCTGTCACATCACATGATCAGTGCAGCTAAGATACGTCCTGTTCAACACAGTGGCTGCTGTGAGTGGTTTAAATGTGTTCAAAGGGATTTTGGAGAATGTTGAAACCCAGAAAAACGTTTGCACTCTGTTACTGCTGATGCAAGCACTCAAGCAGTAATAAACGACGAGTTATGCATTGCTAAGTCTGCAATAGGTTCTGTGAAATATGACATTATGTGATTTGTTGTTCAAACACTATACTTCACAAAGGTATGTGGGATACCTACAGTAAGTGTAAGCATTGTAGTAAAGCGGAGAAAAAAAACATTATAAAAGTATGCACGGGCAATCTGTGTACAAGAGACATGAGATGTATCCTGTGTGTGGGAAGCTGTTGGTTATACGCCATATTCAATATCTGTACTACGACAGCAAACTGTCGACAATTTATTATTATTATTATTATTATTATTATTTATTAATTAAAACTCAACCAATATATTATTGATACAAAATTTCATACTTAACTACTAACAAAGACAAGTTCAAGCTGATTTATCCAATGTGCCAAAACTGTGGGAGTTGGATTTATAGCTTTTTGAAAAACAACACTAATTAAAATTATCTTAACATTAATATCATTTTTGGGTTTTAGATAGATAGATAGATAGATAGATAGATAGATAGATTGATTGATTGATTGATTGATTGATTGATTGATTAATCCTAATGGGAAATTGTATCATTACAGAAGCCAGTTCACAGATTTACAGATTATATGACAAGTAAGCAAAAATCGCAATGACAAAAGGGTAAAGTTTTTTTTCTCCTTTTTAACAAATCTCTATCAGTTTGCAATACTTCCTGCTTCATTAAAAAAAAGTTTTTTAAAACTGTATATTTCTTTCTTTCTTTCTTTCTTTATTGTACTTAATTAAATGATTATATATTGTTTAATTGGATCCATTTATTTATGCAAAAAATAAAAATTTCCTGTTCTAGCTTAGGTTATAGGAGCATTCCTTCACCCCTCTCACTTGTACTCGTTTTCTTGAGATAGATGTGACAAAAATGCATAGATAGATAAATAAATAAATAAATAAATAAAGGGAACAGCAGAGGACAATGTACAGTGTGAATAATGTCATAAATGACAAAAAAATATGAAAAACGACAATAAGAGTAGAACCATATTGCAACCTTTTTTTTTTACAGTACATCCACACTATACAGCATCTTAACAAACACAACAGAGTTGGAGGAGCTTCAACTTGTCAAAGGTGCTAAGAACAGATGATGTGCAGAAAGTAACAGACTTAAGGAGAACAAAAAAGGTACCTTGTCATGCTACTACGTGATCACAAACTTTCATTTTAACTTCACACCTGCAGTTGATGTCCGAGCTGCTATTTGAAAACTAATCCCCTTCTGACCAATGACAACATTCATTCAATCATTCATTCAGCAGTAGGAGATAATCTAAATATAACTGGTATAAAAATGTATAAATAGGTTTTTGCTGCTATCTAAGAATGTATTGTATGTGGAATGAGACTCTGCTGGTCATATTCCTCTAGCCTGCTGACTGTGGTTAATGTTAGGCAGCAGGAGAGAGAGTGTGTGTGTGTGTGTGTGTGTGTGTGTGTGTGTGTGTGTGTGTGTGTGTGTGTGTGTGTGTGTGTGTGTGTGTGTGTGTGTATGTGTGTGTGTGTGTGTGTGTGTGCGCGTGCGTGTGTGTGTGTGGTGTAAGGGATTCAGGTGAGCTGAGAGGAACAGGAAGCTTTGATCACTGGAGTGGATCTGTTCGGTTTGGGCTCAGCCGCTCTGCCTCGCTGTGTTTGGGTGAAACGATTCATGTCCTGTTCACTAATCACATCTGAGCCTAATCGGGGGCCAAGAAGCAACCAGGGGAATCCAGGTGGAACTAAGAAAGTGCATATGTGTGTGTGTGTGTGTGTGTGTGTGTGTGTGTGTGTGTGTGTGTGTGTGTGTGTGTGTGTGTGTGTGTGAGAGAGCAGTAGAGAGTGGGACAAGAATAGAAAGGTTTCTTTTATTACACTGATAAGAATCATCCTCCTACATGTTCATGAATATTTTTTTGTGATACATTAATTAATAAATGAATAAATAAATAAAAGTTGACATAATGCACATTTTAATACATCGTTAAGAAAACATGTCCATAGAGTCGATTAAAAGTGTTAGTTTTGAGGTACAGAGATACTGGGAATTACTGAAACTATGCCAAATTTTGACGTGGATTGACAGACATACAGGACAGGACACACCTTTCTTTACTGGGACTTCCCTTCATTTAACTTGAATTGATGCACATAAAGGCCACACCCCTTTTACCAGACCGAATATAATTAAAGGCTTTATATTGACACTGGGAGTGGCAGACACAAGGCCATGTAATCTTAACCAGGTCCTAATAATGTCTACTTCACTCAGACTGACAGAAACATCATCAGGTGTGCCGAGCGGCAGGTTTCATTATAAAAAGCTTCTAGATGGAAGTTCAGATCAAACCACAGGTGTGTGCTTGAGCTACCTTCAAAGGGGAAATATTTTTACAATAATAAATGAACCGTAAGCTGTGGTAGGGGTGGCTCAGGCTGTTATGTTTAAGATACAGGCAGTCCCCGACTTACAAACATTCAAGTTACGAATTTCTGCCGATACGAACGGACCGCGGCTCTACTACCGGTTCAATCGCAGAAGTAGCTCACGTACTGTATATTGTACAAACAAACCACCGCAGTGCACCAGATACCAAAATTTACAATTCTTAAAAGTGTTATACAATATTTTAATGTATAAAAATGTATAAAATATCTACAGTCTGTTATATGGTGTGTATGTGTGTGTGTGTGTGTGTGAGTGTAGGGGTGCGGGAGAAATGAGTCGGACTCACCGGGTTCAATGAATCAGTCCGGGAGCATGATGATAGAAAATGTCTGTCCTGTAAAGCTGTCCTGATGGTGAATAAAGTTTCAACAAAAGAGTTCACAGTCCAATACAGTGGAAAACAGCCCTGAGACAAAATGCCATCCGGGATTCCCCTCTCGATTTAAAGGTGCAGAGACAACACTGTTACATTTCACCTGTGAGATTCAATTCCTTAAGCGAGGTTATAGTTTTTGACCTCATGTTGGCAGTGTGGGGACATATTTAGTCGAGTGGATTGGTATTCTTTACACTGTGTATTCATGTCAAAGGTGTATAAGACTCATTTTGTCTGACTTAAGAACAAATCGGAGTTACAAACGTGCTCCCGGAACGGCACTCGTTCATAAGTAGGTGTGTTATAAAACTGCATAATCTGCTTCCTTAAACCAGTGTGTCATGCATTTCTTTATTCCAACACTGCACGTTTATAATGCAAGTAAATCTAAGTATTTTAAAATTGTGATTAATCACAGACTATGACTAGATTAAAACTAGTCGATTACACTCCTAGTCTGTGATTAATCACAATTTTAAAATACTTAGATTTACTTGTATTATAAATGTGCAGTTATTTCATTGATATCACAAATTCTTTTTTTTTTACAAAACCAGATAAAACAAAAGCCATTCTAGAGCAAGGTGCAGGTCATAAAATTCACGTCTTTAGTCTCAGTCCATGACTTGAGTGTTACATCACTGGTCTGATTTGACTTCGTTCCATTTCCAGTCGATTTTCAGGTCCATTCAGTCCCAAGTACTTTTACACCCTCCTATGAGGATCCCCCTCCCCGTTCCTCCATGAGTTAAAATCGAGCAGAAAATGCAAGTCCGACACCTGATCGTCTGGTACACCAAATTCTTTCTGCAACACTAGCTGGTTTTAATTCCTGCCTGTCTGGGTTAGCTATTCCTCTACTCCTCTGATATCTTATTCATGAATTTCAAAAGATCACTTGTGCGATTCTTCCATGCAGCCACACGGCGAGGGCTGAATTAGGTATTTCATGGAAGGCAGAGCCGTTCAAAGGGAACGGGAGTCCCGCTGCTGACACCGACATGTCACTTCCATCTCCACCGGACCTTGAGGGCAGCGAGAGCTCGCGGTGGTTAATTATAGAACGAGATCGGTATTGCGGCGGCCTCTGATAACCGAGCACCATTAAACCCTTCATGCTTCTCTCTCGACTTGCTTCGTGTGTGAAGAAGAGGATTGGGTTCTGACATGGTGTGTTTGGCACAGAGATGTTAGATATTACATGAATAAAGCAGAGGAAGAGATGAAAAAGAAAGCACTCGGATCATTAGGTGTTAGGTATCGAACATAGAACTTGTCCTAGGTGGTGATATTAACATTACGAATGACGTTCATTAACAAGCATTCTCAGAATTATGAAAAATTAAGAAAAAGATGGCAAATGTTACATATAAACTCACTCAATCTCTATATCGCTTATCCTAGACAGGGTCAAGGGGGGCCTGGAGGCGACACCGGGAGGACAAGGCAGGATACCAATCCATTGCAATCAATCCAATTTTTTTTGTCTATACATATATAGACAAAAAAAAGAATAGTGTAGGCTAGTGTAGAACGGCTGTTATAACGACTGTACTGTAGAAATTCACAAACAGCTATAAATGGCGCGAAAATCTTTGAGCTGACATTCTTTTATTCATAATAAATGTAATCATTGACAAACTGCAGTAATTTAAAAAGCATAAAACGCCATGTGGGTGGCATGGTGGCATAGTGGTTAGTTCTGTGTGCTCGCACCTCCAGGGTCGGGGGTTCGATTCCCACCAAAGGTTTCTGAGCATGAAGTTTGCATGTTGCTCTGGTTTCCTCCCACTGTTCAGAGACATGCAGATTAGGCTAATTTGCATTTACAAATTCCATGTAGTGTGCCCTAATATAGTTTTGCACCCTATCAAGAGTGTACTCCACCCTAGTGCCCCAAGTCCACTAGGTTAGGCTCCAGGGCCTGTATTCACAAAGCTTCTTAAGCCTAAAAGTTGCTCCTAGTGACGAAATTCTAAGAAAAATCTTAGAATTAGGGCATTTTCTTAGAATTTCTCCTTAAATTTAGGATGAAATCTTAGTAAAGATTCACAAAACATCTTAGCCCTAAAAACAGCCCCTAAGATAAAAATTTGTTAAGAGTAGAGAGGAGGACTTTTAAGAGGCTTAAGAGTTTCTATATCAGAGGACAAAATGGCGGAAAGATGAAATATTCTCCAAACACTGGACGTAAAGCTGAAAGTAAACACTGCTCTTCTCTCCAGTCTGGTTTTCTTGTTGATTTACTTCCTTCCAGCTCTCTTGGATTGTTGGCTACTGTACATACCATCCAAACGTGCAACTTAAATAAACTGTCCCGCAATCATGTAAATTGTAAAAGCTGAGACATTTTGCTCCCATCAGTCTAAAATAAATTACAAGTAATAAAATCGGTACAGTAAATAAATGTGAGAACTTAGATATAGTAACTACTGTGTGGGAATTGGTTGCTACAAAAGTCGACACATTTTCAACATTTAGCTGTTTAATTATCTTTAAGATATTCAGCCTATAACAGAAACTTTGCATAAAGTAGCATAAAATCGCTCCCAGCCCTTGACTTGCTGCATCATCCCTAGCAACGGGGTCGACCACACCTCCTCACTAAGCTAAATGTTTTTCTACTTTCTTTACTCAGAGTTGCTCTAAAAAGTTTCCGAAATCACTTTTAGTCTAGGACTCCCAGCAAGGACTTTTTAAGCTAAGATAGGAGCTCTCTGAGAGAATTCTAAGAAGCTTTGTGAATACGGGCCCCGGTGTCCTGCAATCCAGTACAGGATGAGTGATATACCATGGGACATCTTGTCATGTCTGAAACCACCTTGCCATCGATTACTTTCCTCTAACTGTACCCCTCAAAATGTTTGATTCCCTACAAACTAAATCAAATCCCTGGGAATGAAACACGGCCCAGGATGGACATCCTCTACACGGCAGGCGTTCGTATCCGCAACCCGGTACAGCGTTTGTCAGTCATCCATGACGCCGTCCGCCTGTCTGTCTGCGCTACTCCGAGTCTCTTAATTAAACCTCTTTGCCCGACATGATTTTCAGTGTGTTGCATTGTATGTTAATTAAGCTTCTAATTAAAGATCGAGCGCAGTATGTTGTAATTAATGTGATGTTAAAGCACTATGAATTATTAATCCTTGGCTGCTTCCGTGCCACTTAGCTCTTTGTCTACGTTTTACTTCAAATATAGAAATGAAAATGATTAAATGCAAGGGAAGTAATTTCAGTAAACACGAGATGTGCAATATGTGTGTGTGTGTAGGCAGGGCCTGGACCTCTCCAAACACAGAGACTCTGAATGGAAGTGGAGGTTTTGTTCTGCTGTCAGATTAACTCAAGCTTAACTCATGTTTGAAGTTAATTATTTTATATCGTAGAAAGAAAAGCTTAGATTTCATGGTACTTGTGTGTTTCTCCTCCGTTGGCCTTGGTGTTTTTCCTCGTCTTCTCTTGATGCCAAGGTACCAGACACGAGGGACGGCCCCGTCTTGGAAAACTCTCCTGATTTCCAGTCTCTTTTTTCCCTTTCACACACGCACACACACACACACACACACACACACACACACACACACACACACACACACACACACACACACACACACACACACACACACACATTTACACCCCTGTTCCAAATCCTCTGCGCATTCTTTGGCTATCACCTGCTCGAGACCGTTTCCCGTTTGCCTTCCCTTTACACGCCCGTCTCTTGAAAATTAATCAGCGAGGACGAGCCAAAATGGTGCATTCTGAGTTCACAATGAAAGTGACAAAGAAAAATGACATACAGTGAGAACAAAGATGAATAACGAATGTAAAACAGAACAGAAAATGTTACAGAGGTAGTTTGTTTATTCTTTTTATCCAAGGTGACTTACATCGGAGACGGCATACAACCCGAGAATATTGATGAACCAATGAGGATTTGGGAATTAAACAGCGTTCATAAGGAACGATGTCTCTCTGGATGTGAGGGATTACAACTCAAGACCTTTGACTCAGTAGCTGAGCATCACTTCTGCAGGACAGAGAAGCTCTGGAGGTTTGATTTGAGATATGGCTTTAATCTGAATAGAATTCTTCTAATTCATTGGAAAATGTCACAGCCAAAGAAAAAATAAAAGGGTTAAAAAATTTTTTAAAAAACTTCAGCTCACATCACTAGTTGGTGCTGGCGTTTCTGCTCCCATTTTGGCATTCAGGTTTAAAACCAAAATACAGATAACAAAAAGATACAGATACCAACATGTGGACCATCAAAGAGTCACAGATCTTTTACAGTCACAGTCCAGAGCAACATGAAAAAGAAGTAATTTCTAATAAATGTTTTAATCATGTATATCACAATTGTGTTGACAAAGAAAGAACGAAAGAAAAAAGAAAGAAAGAAGTTGAAGTGCAAAAATGAAATAAGAAAGAAAGAAAGAAAGAATGAAAGAAAGAAAGAAGTTGAAGTAAAAATGAAATAAAGGTATGTTGAAAAAAGAAAGAAAGAAAGAAGTTGAAGTGCAAAAATGAAATAAAGGTTTGATGACGAAAGAAAGGAAGAAAGAATGAAAGAAAGAAAGAAAGAAAGAAAGAAAGAAAGAAAGAAAGAAAGAAGTTGAAGTAAAAATTAAATAAAGGTTTGATGAAGAAAGAAAGAAAGAATGAAAGAAAGAAAGAAAGAAAGAAAGAAAGAAAGAAAGAAAGAAAGAAGTTGAAGTAAAAATGAAATAAAGGTATATTGAAAAAAGAAAGAAAGAAAAAAGTTGAAGTGCAAAAATGAAATAAAGGTTTGATGAAGAAAGAAAGAAAGAAAGAAAGAATGAAAGAAAGAAAGAAGTTGAAGTAAAAATGAAATAAAGGTATAATGAAAAAAGAAAGATAGAAAGAAAGAAAGAAAGAAAGAAACAAAGAAGTTGAAGTAAAAATGAAATAAAGGTATAATGAAAAAAGAAAGATAGAAAGAATGAAAGAAAGAAAGAAGTTGAAGTAAAAATGAAATAAAGGTATAATGAAAAAAGAAAGAAAGAAAGAAAGAAAGAAGTTGAAGTAAAAATGAAATAAAGGTATAATGAAAAAAGAAAGAAAGAAAGAAACAAAGAAGTTGAAGTAAAAATGAAATAAAGGTTTGATGAAGAAAGAAAGAAAGAAAGAATGAAAGAAAGAAAGAAGTTGAAGTAAAAATGAAATAAAGGTATAATGAAAAAAGAAAGATAGAAAGAATGAAAGAAAGAAAGAAAGAAAGAAAGAAAGAAAGAAACAAAGAAGTTGAAGTAAAAATGAAATAAAGGTATAATGAAAAAAGAAAGAAAGAAAGAAAGAAAGAAAGAAGTTGAAGTAAAAATGAAATAAAGGTATAATGAAAAAAGAAAGAAAGAAAGAAAGAAAGAAAGAAAGAAAGAAAGAAAGAAGTTGAAGTAAAAATGAAATAAAGGTATAATGAAAAAAGAAATAAAGAAAGATAGAAAGAAAGAAAGAAAGAAAGAAAGAAAGAAAGAGATGATTTCCGCTCATGGTCTGGAGCATCCCGGAGCAGGCGAGTGTTGTGACGGAGCAGTGAGCTGTTAGCATGAGGCTCAGGGAATCAGTACACACCGGAATAATAACGCGGAGGCCGTTCTGATCTCAGCGTAAAGAAAAGCTCAGACTGTCACTAACACATCTCCATCCTGTGTACGAGCCACATAAAAGCGCGACATCTCTGCGGCGTGTCTCGCGTGTCTGCGTACAGTAGTGTGCATTATTCATGAGGCTTTCTGTGTGAAATCAAACAGGCCAGTGTGTGTTTTTTAGCGCGGCCCCTGTCCACCCACTCTCTGTCCGCTCGAGTGGATGTGTGCGCGGTAAACGATATGAATATGTCGGGGGAGAGACCGGCGCGGCCCGTGCAATTTGGGTGCCATTGGAGTTCAGGGAGCGTATGATCAGCCGAGTGCATCTGAATGTCCTCCTTTAGAAGCCGTGCTGCTTGTAGGCAGGGCCGTGATGCACCCCCCCATACACACACACACACACACACATTGTGCACATATAGCAAACCCCCTTCACTCTCAATTTAACCAGAAATCGGATGAGCCCACACTACCTCATCACTCACACACACTCACATGTCTCTCTCTCTCTCTCTCTCTTACACATATATACACACACACACATAATGACACTAACACCAGATTTCATGGGAGAAAGAGTAGATATATAGTCACGAGCTGATCAATCAGCAAGCGTGAACCGGAGCAGCAAGGCATTAACGATTCACATGCACTCTCAATCCACTCGCCCGAGCAGAAGAATATATTTAACATGCCTGCGTTCGGATTCTCTGGACCCCCAGGAGCGCAGGGAAACAGGTGAGGGACGCGGAGCAATGGCCGCTCGGTGCACCGATGCTTCACCTCGCTTGCGCACGATTACAGCGCGTTTTAGAGGTGTCATTCAAAGCCGCTTATCTCGCAGGTCTCTCCACCTGTCTTCTGTCTCTGCTGTTCCGGACAACACTTTCAGGCTTCAGTGTGTAAACCAGAGGCTTCACCAGGCCCCCTCAGGTGACACGTGTCACTTCAGTGGAATCAGGCGTGGGATAAACAGCTGGGAGAGAGAAGTCACTGTTCTCACGTGTCAGTCACAAAAAAGCCCTCCTCATCAGAGCTATTCAGTTTAGCATCAGGATTTAAAGCAAGCTTCAGGATGCAGAGAGAGAGAGAGAGAGAGAGAGAGAAACAGGGCCATGATGAGGAGCTCAAGCAGGGACTGGTCAGTAATAATAATTATTATATTTTTAAAAAGTAAATCAGAAAGTAAAAAAAAGAAAGAATTTAAAGGACAAAGAAAGAAAGGAAGAAAGAAAGAAAGAAAGAAAGAAAGAAAAGTTTTAAGTGCAAAAAGGGTATATTAAAAAAAAGAAAGTTATGGCCAAAGAAGGAAGGAATGAAAGAAATAAAAGAAAGAATGAAAGAAAGAAAGAAAGAAAGAACAAAAGAAAGAATGAGCACAAAGTGTAAAAAAAAGGTCTGAACAGGGAGGGAAGGAAGAAGGAAGGAAAAGAAAAGAAAAGGAAAAGGAAAGGAAAAAGGAAGAAAGAAATAGTAATATATAAATATATATAGTCTGATAAATATATAAATAGTCTGATAAAAAAAGAAAGAAAGAAAGAAAGAAAGAGAAAGAAAGAATGAGCACAAAGTGTAAAAAAGGTCTGAACAGGGAGGGAAGGAAGAAGGAAGGAAAAGAAAAGAAAAGAAAAGGAAAGGAAAAAGGAAGAAAGAAATAGTAGTATATAAATATATATAAATATATAAATAGTCTGTTAAAAAAAAAAGAAAGAAAGAGAGAGAGAGAGAAAAAGAAAGAAAGAAAAAAAGAAAGAAAGAAAGAAAGAAAGAGAAAAATAAAAAAGAAAGACAGAAAGAAAGAAAGAAAGAAAGAAAGAAAGAAAGAAAGAAAGAAAGAAAGAGTTTGAGTAAGAAAAAAGTCTGACTAAGGAAGGAAGAAAGAAAGATTTTTTTTTAATAATTAAATAAATAAAAAGAAAGAAGAATTGAGGCCTTGAAAAGAACAAAAATCAAACACACACCTCACACTTTTAACGCCAGACGAGCGTGTAGCTCTCGGCCCAGGCAGGGGGTTTGCCTGGCTGAGCTCACGCGCTCGGTCCTGCGCTTGGTTAGCATGCTGGTTAAGCGTTACGGTTCACTGTGACTCTGTTGCTCGGTGACTTGTGAAGCTGACATAATCTTGCTTTTTTCAGTTTTTTCATATCTGTTATCTCTCTCTCTCTCTCTTCTCTCACCTTGCTGCTCTCGCCCTCGCTTGCCTGGAGGCCCCTTGTTCGGCTGCTTCGCGCACCGTTTTTCATCCCCAACAATGAAAGGAGCTTTTCAGCAAGGCTGGTTCCAATTCATCTGTGATAAATGAGACGATAAGGCAATCAGAGCACACCGTGACACTCGGTGCAGTTAGTTAGGCACACTTCGAGCCCATTCAGGTGTGCCGGTGCGTCCTGCCGTCGGGGGGGCTGTTATATATATGTGCCCAAGTCCCGATGGTGCATGGCTACTGCTCCTGCAGGAGTGCCGGCAGCCTTCCTCAGCAGAAACTTCTAACTTTGAGCAGATCAGGTAGACACCCAACAACCAGAAGCGTCTATAAATGCTATGTGCTCAGAGGAAAAGCTTTGAACTGTGCCATGCGTTCAGATGGATGGATGGATGGACAGATGGATACTTGCACTGGTGAAGAAGTGGACCTGGCCATGATCTTCTCTCTGGAGTTTCCGAGCAATCAATGGATGAGGAGCATCTGATACAGGTATGTGAAAGAGAAGCATCTTTAGCTTGATTCATGTCCATCTGATCAGCGCTTAAAGCTGCTAAGCAAGGCCAGGGTGCGTTCAGGTCACTGAAGGGTCAATTTAGTGCCGAACAGAATAGAAACGCTTTCAGATTAGCGTCACCAAATGTTTAACTCCGCCCATAGCATGTACTAGCACTTATGAATACCGCACCCTGCTGAACGATGCCTCCTTAAGGGTCAGGCTAAAGGTTCAATAAGGGAGTCTAGGGCGTCTAATCATTATTTATTTCGCTCTATGAGTAAAGAATGTTTTTGCTGCGCTAGTGTGTCATAACAGCCTGGTAAACACTACAGCTTTAAAAAAAAAAAAAAAAAAAAATTATGGCAGATTTAACTCTAGCAATTATTAAGACATGTACAGTATGTGAGTTCTACTGTATACAGTATAACGTCTTTAACCATCGAAAGAAATCGTCTCTGCTGTCATCCATCGCATGTGTTCGAGACTCCGAGTTAGCATATAAGTGCGCGCCAAAATAAAATCAGTTAACACTTTTCAAGGAGTGTTCTCTCACATTAGCGTTTCCATTCGGATTGCGGTGTGGATGTGGCATGTGTGTGAGTGTGTGTGTGAGTGTGTGTGTGTGTGTGTGTGTGTGTGAGAGCATGCAAGGGTATGGGGGGAGCCCGACAGAATGGCATTGTGTTGGTTGCTTGTCAGTGTTTAGGCACAAACAGGCCTGAAGTGGGGGAGGTGTGAAAGGGCGCAGGGCCTCGTCCTGAATGGAGGGGCCGACTGGAGCGCCCCTCGCAGACTAGCGGCCTGTCACTCAGTGTTTTCAGAAAGAGAGGAGAAGAAGAGAGAAAGAGTGAGCGAGAGAGAGAGAGAGAGAGAGAGAGAGAGAGAGAGACAGTATTTTCCTTGTCAACAGATGGACAGATGTGTTTTGACAAATGTGCGACAGTGGATTCGTACAATCTGTTAGCGTTTAACGGCTAATTATGTTTTGTGCGACTTCTGTGTATTCAAAACATTGTCCGAGTTGTCCAAAAAAGGACAGACTCAGCAATCCCTTTCGCTTTAATGTACTGTAAGCAGGGAACATTTTTCCAACTCTTGACTAACTTTAAGGAAGTACTTAAGCACGCGCGATCACGATCACGCTCATGTACGCACGAATGCACATACACGCGCGCGCGCGCGCGAAAAGGAATCAAGAAAAGGAGGGGGAAAAAAAAGCTTTATCTTTAATCCGTGTCTTTGTGCAATTAGACTTTCTAATAGCCCCACGCTTCAGTCTCTCCCATTTTAAGCCTAATTAGAAAGTTTTTTGAATGAACTCCGCGCGCGCGACGCCAGATTGACAGCATTAGTGCGTCCTAAACCTCTCTCTCGGCTCTAAGTGCCCTAAGTCCCCGTGTCGACTTAATGAAGTGAAAATTGCATTCTCCTCGCGCTTGATATGAAAATGGAATACGCGTTCATGAAATATACACAGTTGTCACTTCTTAAAAAGGTGTCAGCAATTTGCTTCACTGAGTAAGGTGAATATTAGCCGTGACAGCAGAAGAAGAAAAGGTTTTTCGAGAGAAAGAGGAGACGGAGGGAAAGAAGAAGAAGAACAAAAAGTGTTATGCGCGTGATCAATGAAAGACTGCATCGCCTCGCGCTTCACTGGAGTTATAGTAAGAGAAGCGGAGAGGAGCCCGAGGGTGAGCGCGCGCTGACGGGGACAGGACAAGACTGCCACCTAGAGGAACGCCTCTCTCCCTGTCTCTCTCTCTCTCTCTCCTTTTAATGTATGATGTGTGTCCATAATTACTGTATATTATACCCGTACATATAGTAAGAGATCAAAGGTTTGGATACTCCTTCTAATTTAATGTTTTTCCTGTGTGTAGTAGTGTCTACATGAACAATACTGGATTTTTTTTTTTTCAAAACTGTGAAATAACACATATGGTATTAAGCAATTAAGTAACAACAACAACAACAATAGCTACAGCTGTTATGTTAAGACATGAAGGTCAGCCTTTCTGGATCAGTTCTTGCAAGAACAGTATTGTGTGTCGAGTGTATTTGCAAAACCCATCAAGCTCCATGATGAAACTGTCTCTCATGAAGACCTTCCCAGGAAAGCGAGACCAAAACTGAGCTCTGCTGCAGAGGAGAAGTTCATTTAGAGTCGCCAGCCTCAGAAATCACCAATAAACAACCAGCACCTCAGATTAGAGCCGTTATGAAGCTTTACAGAGCAGAAGTAGCGGATATATATCTCAATATCAACTGTTCAAAGGAGATTATTGTGAATATTGGACGCCGTCAGCTTTGCGTAGAAAGAAATAAAAATCAGGAAAAAACTTGTATTGTAATTTAAAACTTGTACCGAATTATGGTGCCAATGTGTAGTATTACAGTATGTTTCCTTTAAAGATGTCAGTAGTCACACTACACATTGACGCGATCATGTGACTATGATTTTTTTTTTTTTTGTGCATACATCTTTCATGTTGAAGTGTGTATGTGTATATATTGTGTATAGTGTGATTTTGTGGGTGCATGGTATATATGTGTGTGCGTCTGTTAATGTTAATAATACTATGAATACATTATGCTGTATTTGCACAGGTTTGTGTGTGTGTGTGTGTGTGTGTGTGTGTGTGTGTGTGTGTGTACAGTAAGCTATATCTATGCATATTTTTATGAACACTTTTAGCAGAGTGTCGTCTCATGTTAGCATTTTCATTTGATGTGTCAATGTGGTACTCGTTTGTGCATGTGTGTGTGTGTGTGTGTACAGTATGCTGTAGCTATACATAATTGTCCATGCATGCATAAACTTACAAATATGTATTTTTGCATGTGTAGTGCGTTTCATCCTTGGGTGCAACTTTATTCCTGAATCCGACTCTAAACCATTTTTCTACTTTAAACATACACACACCATATTAGGAATTTATCATACATGATAGGATATTAATCATATTAAATCCAAGGTATTTTGGATTTCTTTTATACTTGACTCGTTCAACTCAACTCTTTTTTTTTTTTTGTTAAAGTGATGGAAATCACAGCCCAGGAAGGTTTACATTTTACATTGTTATATATAAGATAAGATATATAAGTCTTTACATTCTCATGCCTCATCTTTTGACCTTGAGAATGTTCTTGGGCCCCTGTCCTGTGGCACATTTAGGTGTGATCTTCTTCCTTTCAATAATATCCTTACTTTGTGTTTACTTTTTCTTAAATGTCAGTCGTGTTATTATATACAAAGCATTGTTCAATATTTTTTCAATTTCATTAAAAAAATAAAAAAAAGAAAAGTAGTAGCCTTAATGTGGGAGACCCCTAGTGAGACGGGGAGGAATTGGACACGACTAAATTAGGGAGAAATTCAGGGGAAAATACCGCTGCCATTGAGAAATACTCTTGTTATGAACGGGTGTACTTGGTCTGCAATGGCGTTAGGTAGGCGGTTCGTGTCAAAATAACATCCACATGAATGACAGCATTCCAGAGAGAACATTGTCCAAAGCATCACACTATCTTCGCCAGCTTGCTTTCTTCTGGTGCCACCTCTTCCCCAGGTGAGGAACGCACGCGCGCCCAGCTGTGCACATGATCTAAAATAAAGCATGATGCATCAGGCCACCTTTTGCCATTGTTCCATGATCAAGGACCGATGCTCCTGTGCCTACCGTAGATGCTTTAGGGCAGCATGGGCACTTTTCCCGGTTTGCAGCCGTGCAGTGTTATAAACCGAAAACTGGTTTCAAGTGCGATATAAACTGCGATGGTAATAAAAGCTGAACCTGAGGTCATAACAGATACTCACATGGTACAATTTGGCCAGAAAACAACAGGAAGTCTGTATCATATGTTTTTAGCCATCCATCTACAGAAAGTGCACTTATTTTCCACATTAATCCATCCATCCCAGCTGCACCCTGCCGACCCCAGGTGAGCGATTTGGGTACAAACCTAGTGTCCATGTAGGGATCAAAGCTCAGCCTGGCTCTCAATGAGGCTTTGTGTTCAGGCTTTGAAGATGGAGCGCAGGTGGTACTGGTGGGAATATTCTCACTACAGGGCACCTGATGAAGCTGTGGGATGTGGATGGGAATCAGGTGAAGCTTTAATACATGTGGGTGGGTGTGTTCTGTGATGAGCAGTGAAAGGTAACAAATGCTGCAGGGTTTTTTTTTTCTTTTCTTTTCAGATATGTGTGCGATTATTGTGTTTGTAGACATTTTTAGATGTACGGACAAATATCACTATATAAGCGATTTGGTCAATGATGAGTCAACAGTTTGATGATTGGATACATGGATGGATGGATGGATGGATGGATGATTGGATGGATGGATGGATGGATGGATGGATGGATGATTGGATGGATGGATTGATGGATGGATGATTGGATGGATGGATGATTGGATGGATGGATGGATGGATGGATGGATGGATGGATGGATGGATGGATGGATGGATGATTGGATACATGGATGGATAGCCTTTATTTTAAATCTCACCATTTCTTTTGGTAGGAACTATATTTGTAATTATCCACTGAGAGATAAATGAATGGAAAATTTCATATAATTAGATAGCTGGAGTAACAAACATTACTATAAAGTTTACACATCACTTGATGGTGATACATAAAAACGACGGCTAGGTAAAGAGATGGGTTGTTGGATTGATGGTGCATTGGTGGATAAATGGACAAAACATTGCTT
Source organism: Clarias fuscus (assembly GCA_030347435.1). Taxonomy (NCBI): domain Eukaryota; kingdom Metazoa; phylum Chordata; class Actinopteri; order Siluriformes; family Clariidae; genus Clarias; species Clarias fuscus. Next base: position 30,174,028 of record CM059214.1, on the reverse strand, counting down.
GGCTGGATGGACAAAGGTTACTTAAGGTTCCATCTCAACAACTCATTGGATGAAGTTCGGATTGAGAGATGGAGAGCGAATGGACCAACCAATAGATGAATTGATAAATGCAATGCAATAATTCTTTGCCTAATTGTAAAGATGGATAAACATTGAAAGAAATCCTGCCAAAGATTACAACTGTTGAGTGTTTATAAGTTAAAACCGACCGTAAATTTGTCTTAATTCGACCTTTGAGTCCCCATTTTTTTCCTTCTTCTACATCTCTCTGTTTCTGTTGTTGATAGAGGCTCCATATGAACCCGTGTTCAGCGCCTTATCTGGAGCAGCGAGCTGAAATGTCACTGCACACGAGGCGCGCCGAGCAGCCGAATATTTCCCCCAGTGTCTAAAGAGATCAGAGTGATTCTACTGGCTGAATCGTGGCTCCAGGTGGCTGAGATGGGCTGCTTTAGCTTCCTGGGGGTGAAAGGGCAGAGGCTTGGAATAATATTATTTGGAATGATAGTGTGTAATATTTTATAAGCTATGGAAAATATTCATGATTGAAAGTGTACTTTCCGTCTCAGGGCGTGACACAGCTTTTCTGAATAGCTTAGCCTGCAAAATAATACTAGCATTACACTTTAATGTCATCGTATGGTTAAGGCAGTGGATCATATCGAACATGATGTGGTTTTATCAGAAATAGAAAAGCTGGTGTTGTTTCTGGCTCAAACAAACAAGAAGAAGAAAAAAAAAAAAACAGAAACTGACCTACGGTTTCAGACCTGATGGCATAGTCCATCCAAATCCAAAATAGCAAACCTTTACGTAACCAGACTAAAAAGCATCATCAGCTTGAGAAGCCCCTTTGACAGTGTAATTTAGTGCAAGACTAAGCTTAATCTGTGTCAACAGAAGCTGACAAGTGGCTATTTGGGTGTGATCAAGCCTTCAAGACTGATTGGTAAGCAATGAAGGAGCAAATAAGTAAATATAGATATATCTACAGTGGATCGCATTGTGTCATAAACCAAGACCAACATTCTTTTGATGAATTATGTTAAAAATATAAAAACAAACTCTGTTCAGGGTGAATAAGGTTATACTGAGATGCCAACAAAAGGAGCACATGTCAATCATCTTGTCTTAGAAGTAAAGAATCATTCTAAGCCTGTGTGACTGCCGTTCTATAGGTTCCAGCTTGATAGATTTTCTTTGGTATGACAAGGCCTGCAGTTTAGCAAATGTGTGCACAAACACACACACACACACACACACACACACACACACACGCGCGCGCACGCACACACGCACGCACACACACACACACACACACACACACACACACACACACACACACACACATCTCATAGATGATAAAGCCCTACATCTTGATATTTCTCAATCCCAACTGGCACCTGTCAGAAAGTGGTAGACACTCTATCAGGTGGAATCTCAGGCCGAGAAGATGTCCTTAGAAGCTTCTGTGTTACGGCTATTAGAAAAATAAAATGACAAACATAATTTATGGTTTTATTATTTATTCTTTTACTACTTACAGTACAAACTTTTAAAATAGGTAGCTCAGTACTTGGATGGATGGATAGACTGAGGGCAGAAGAACAAATTGTTCAATTGTTGAATGGATGGGTGGAAAGAAGAGTGGATGTATCAGGATGGATAAATTGATGGGTAAGTAGATGAACAACAATTATGAAATTACGCTTTTCATCCTCCACAGCCCAGAAGTATGGATGGATGGATGGATGGATGGATGGATGGATGGATGGATGGATGGATGGATGGAGAAATCACTGTTTCAGAGAATGTCTTGTCAAATTGATAGACAAAAGGATCAGTGGGTAGGTGGATGGCTGGCTGGACAGATGAATGGATGAATGGATGTTCAGTCAAATTGATGGATGGATGGATGGATGGATGGATGGATGGATCAGTGGGTGGGTGGCTGGCTTGATAGATGGATGAATGGTTGGATGGATGACTCCCTGACTGAATGGATGTTTAGTCAAATTGATAGATAATGCTTTATGGATGGATGGATGGATGGATGGATGGATGGATGGATGGATGGATGGAGAAATCACTGTTTCAAAGAATGTCTTGTCAAATTGATAGACAAAAGGATCAGTGGGTAGGTGGATGGCTGGCTGGACAGATGAATGGATGAATGGATGTTCAGTGAAATTGATAGATAATGCTTTATGGATGGATGGATGGATGGATGGATGGATGGATCAGTGGGTGGGTGGCTGGCTGGATAGATGGATGAATGGTTGGATGGATGACTCCCTGACTGAATGGATGTTTAGTCAAATTGATAGATAATGCTTTATGGATGGATGGATGGATGGATGGATGGATGGATGGATGGATGGATGGATGGATGGACAAGCATTTTGGATACATTTTTGTATACATTTGGAAGGGTGGAAGGATGACTCAATATAGCTAAATGTATAGACAAGCAAATTAATGGACATATGTGGGATGGTTGCATGTTTGGGCAGATGGATGGACAGAAGGAGGCATGAATGGATGAGAGGAAGGAGGTTGGATGTCACTTTAAGTTTCATTTTATCAGGTCAGTAGATTAATGAATAAATGGATAAATTAAAAAATAATAAATCATATTGTGGATAGTAAAATGCACGGATTTAAAAATGAATAGATGAAAAAGTAAATGAATATGTAAATGAATGGACAGAGAGGTAAATAGATGAATGGACAAACAATAAAGACAATGAATGTATGGATGGATGGATGCATTTATGGATGGATGTACTGGATGGATACTGTAGATTAATGGAAAATTGGTGGTTAAATGAGAAAGTCAGAGAATAGACGCTGACATATTGATGGCTGCATATGCATGAATGATTAGTCGAAAGAATGAAAAACAAAACATTAAATCTCAACAATTCCTGCCGCTTTATGGGCTAGATGGCTGGATTAATAGATGGATAAAAAAATGGAAAATTGTAATAGTGGATTCAAGAAAAGGATAACTTAATGAAAGGATGGATGTATAAGTGAGTGGACAGTTCAGTTAATGAATGAAAGGATATACTGGTGGATAGAGAAACAACGCTATCAGTCAGCACCTTTGTATGTCATGTAGAGAAGATTCCTGCAGAAAAAGTCATACAATACTGTATACCTTAAGTGTACTGTTCTAAGTGTATTTTCTCCAGTATAACCTGCTTGCTCTTGGATCACTAGCCTATGTATAAAAAACGAGAGTAAATGGCACCAGTGTGAGACTGTAATTGAAGCTCTCGCATGAGGAGGGGCTCTCCATAGGATCAGTGTCACGAGTGGCAGGGGCCGCAATGGCTGAGGAGGTGTCGGGCCTTCTAATTGCGCTCTGCGGAGAGCCACCACCCCTGTGGACGGAAATGAAAGAGCTCCTGGCCTGGCTGTGTTTCCATTGTGCGAAAATAAATACATACAGTCACCGCCCTCGGCGTGAAATAACACACCAGCCGGTGGATTTCACTGGTCATTTGATTCGCAGCTGCACGCCCCAAAACAAGACGATATATTGTCTTAAAAGACAAGGCTTCCACGACTTGTGTGTTTTCAAGTCGGGGACCTGGCTGAGGCTTTAAGTTCAGTTCATTCAGCTGAAACCTGACGGGAAAAAAAGAAAACTGCACAACATATAGTTGGATTAGGACGTTCACTACTTGAGCCATCACTGATAAGAGTCATTATTGCAGGGTTTCTTCTGATTGGTTGAGACTTTTCTTTATGTTTCATGGTTTTCTTGTGAGCAACCAGTTGAAATAGTAAATATATTCTTGCACTTATTTGGATGTTGGGTGAAATATAAATACAGATAAGGATGATCTGATAGTAGGCGTGGCTGCAAGATTTATGGTAATGCTCTAATATTTTATTATATTACATTCTATAGTAACAACTTTCACATCCACCACAGTAATAGATTTGAAAAATAAATAAATAAATCTAGTTTGGAGATGGTGACGTGTCCAGTGCCAGCCAGTGGTACCAAAGTCATTTGTCCTATATGGGAAACTCTTCAGTAACATAACAAGCGGTTACATGCATGTTAAATTCAATAGAAAGAAACAAAGTGAGGCTTGCAAAGGAAAAAAAAAATCTAATTCCTATAACACTGCTGTATTAGCTGTATTACGTATTAGCTAACATTGAACAGTGAACTTGCTTTGTTGGAGGTTCCACAATGTTAAATGTAACTACAGTGCAAATAAAAAAACTACAACTTGTCATTACTTTATAAAATAAAATTTGTAATTATTGTTAAATCGCTGTAGTATAAGAGATAAAACACAGCTACAAGCGCTGTTAATGAAAAATAATCCACTTTGCGATGATAAAACATTGTTGATCAATAGGAATCTGATGCTTTATTCCTTATCTAACGCTTACTTGTGTTAAGCGGGTCACTACTGGAAAATGTTGTCCAACTAACAGCTTTGCTAATTGTATTGACGCTACCTGTTGAACATCTCACAGCCTGAAAGAGCCAACGGAAAGCAAGCAGCTGTTCGTATGACAGCATCGCATTTTTGTCAGGGACAAGATAAAACTGTTATAAATACCAATTCCGATCTCCGTTGCCCTATCTACCGTGGCACGTTATGCCCTAAAACTCATCTTCCCATCTGTCTCCAGTGTGTTAAACTATCACCCGAACCCGAGTGTTTGTGCAGGCCCTCCAGCTGCCATCGTTGCAGAGCGAGTCACTCAAGATAAAGACAAAAGGGCTGATGTTTGCTGTTTTCCTCCCCTATTCCCGACGCCCAATTTAGCAGAGAGCCGTTTATGCGGCGCTGTCCGGGGCGGAACGGCACGAGGGGAGAAGCGAGCCGTCTGCTCGCTGTCACTCGCTGTTATTACGGCATCGCACCATCGTACCTGGGGGAACGCCAGGCTTTCAGTTAAACGTCAGGAACAAATAAATGCTGGCCAGCCGTGGAACGAGCCCGCAGCGGTTTACGTCCAAATAATCCTCCTGTCGTTAGCATATCTCGGCCTGAGGGTCCCTGTTGTCCCCTGATCCTTCCTTGACTCGCAGTGACACTGTTGTTCCGGGCTGTTGGAGATGGTCCATGTCTTAAACAGTCTCAGTGCAGGGAAAGAATGGAATGTCATTGATTTAAGCTATGCATTTATCGCTATAAAACTCAAACATAACCAAGGCTGAGATTTATTTATTTATTTGTTTGTTTGTTTGTTTCTACAGTGATGGAAATAACAAATAACCGTTATCCAAGTTAAATTTTAAAACAAGCTATTGGCCTGTTTTACTGCTCACTTCCAGAACTTGCAAAATAAATATCAAATAGCTACGAAAATGAGATATTTAGGCTTGTTGTGTTTTTTGGTTCTAAGATTCTGGACAAAGCAGCTCTCTCTGTCCAATAAATCTCTCTGTCCAATTGTACATATTTACATAATAATCTTAACATTTAAATATTTAGATTTAAATAGATGATCCATGGAATTTATGTAAATAAACAAACTAGACACAAATTGTCTAGACAGGGTTATTGTACATTAAAGGGATATTCCTGCCAAAGAAATCTGTTGTAAACATGTAGAAACACTAATATTAGTATTAGTCTCATATAATGTGAAATGATCAACATTCATTCTTCATATTTTGCTTCCGAAGAGTCATTCAGTTCTCTTTCTGGCTCTCATTTTAGGCAGGTTTTTGTCTTTCATTTTTAGTCCAATTCCTGTACCTGAGCCGTTTCAGGGGAATGTCTTTTGTTAAGCCACGCAGTGACCTATTAATCATTCAAGCGTTGAAAAACTCGTCTAACTTAAGGCATGAGCCAGTGAGAAACAGGTGCAGATTATGAGAGATGATCAGTATGGGGATTAGTTTACTGGAGATGCTGAATGCTGAGTGGTTGGAACAGATGAGAGGGGAAATGAGGCTGCTGCTGAGGTTGTTACATAAACAATCTGTATCTGCAATACTGTATCTTTATGGCACAAACAACATTGTTTCCATTTCTTTCATGTAATTGAATATAATGTCATCTTATACAATGAAATAAGTGATGACTCAAGACTTTTGAACAGTAGTGTGTGTGTACAGTATGTGTGTGTAGTAAATCAATAGTATGATGTGATAATTTATGGTGTGTCTAACTGTGTCAGTCACAAATGTGAACGATTTACCAAACATCCTAATAATAATAATAATAATAATAATAATAATTATTATTATTATTATTATTATTATTATTATTATTATTATTATTATTATTATGGGGCAAATATTTCTCTTTTTAAGTTAAGATTTTGGCTGCATGTAAACACAACAACTCCCAAAATGCCCAAATTCCGTATGGTTTGAGAATTTTGCCTGAAGTTATCTGCTATCCCTAACCGTTAAATCACAGAAGTAGAGCGCACTCTCACATGAGGTCATCAGTAGTAATATTTCTCACTAAGGTGCTGTTCTCTGTCTTGCTCTTCGAATGGGTGAAAAGTGAAGGATGAATGACCAGATCAAAACAAAAGGGCTCCTCTCATTAGCTGTGAGCTTATACAGTAGATGTGAAACGCTCCGTTGGGATAAAGAGACATCTGTCGATAGCAGATGTTAGCTTCAAGCAATTTTAAACATCTACCTGCTGACTATGTGGGACATGCCGTTCTTATGGCTCAAAGTTTTTTTTCATGCTAATGTTGCAGCGAACAAGAGGGGAAAGGTCCAGGTTGCGGTTTTAGCATAAATGATGCATTAATTAAATTATAGGGTTAATTAAATAATTAATTCATAATTTATTTATAAGACTTAGAAAAAGACTACTGTCAATCATAGAATATTGCATTAATTATTTACTTTTCTTTTTCTTTACTGTTAGAGGTGGCACCGACAGTCAGTATCCGATCCTGTAACAAATAAAAAAAAAAGACTGGAACTGGATGTAAAAAAATAACATTTTCTTTGATATGATTGGATTATACATTTTTTTGTTATTTAGCTGTTTTTGTTTTTTTGTTGTTATTTTTGATTTCCTATGGTTATTATTTCTTTATTCTAAGTAAGCATTTGTGTATGTGTGTGTAATTCATGTTTATATTTTAAACATACTGTACTGTGTACACTGCATATACCGTATATACAGTATAATGTTTTTTCCCTGGAATTTCCAAGTGTTTGGGGTATGAAAATAATTTAAAAACTGTGTAAAAAAAAATAGCAGATGGTTACTAAGATTGCATAACTGCTGTTATGGATGTGACTTTTTCAAATTTTTCAACATGAACCATTTTAATTAAATAAGTAATTATGAGAAACAAAAAACTATGAAATTATTCAAACCAGCAATTCTTTCTGTTTTTTTTCTCTCCATCTCTTTTTCTTTATAGTTTCAGTTATTTTTGTGCTTTTTTTTAAAAACTTTAATTTAATTGAAATTGTTTAATTTACAAGTAAACGTTTAGTCAATATGAGCATGTGTGGTATTTTAGTGCATATGTAACCCTATGAAATATGCTTCCTTTTTTTTCCTCGTGGTGAGGTTTTTTTTTTTTCTTTGCATGTTTTTTTTTTTTTTTTTTTTTGAGTAAACTTTGACTTACATACTATTTTACATCCTATTTCACTTCCTCTTGCTGTTGCTTTATGACCTCTGCTATCAAAACTAGGTCTTTTACCTTAAACCACTTCGCCGCTTATGACACATAAAACTTGGCAAACATGTTCTTTACTCTATACCACACCGCTCTGCAATTCACCAAGCAAACATTCTCTCTTTTGTAGATTACATCCTGCCAGACTTTTCACAATCCATTAGGCTCTGGAGGAACATCAGAGAGGAATGGAGATGGGCTGGAATTCCAGCTGGACGCAGATGTCTGTTACTCAAAGCGAAGGTACGGTAGGGGGTAGTGCACATGACCTGAAATCTGACAATTAGCATCCACCATGTGACATCTCTCACTAGACTTGCTTGATAGAGTCTAAAAAAAGAAGCTAAGGCTCATACACTCGTAGGCTTCTCAAAACAACAAGGCAGGATGAAACGAAAATACATTACAGGACATCTAGTCTCATGTCTGGGATTTTTATTTACAGGGCATTCCTCTTGAACACACTTAGTGTACCGTTGCCTTAATGTTAATGAACACATCTTTTATATGCTGTAGTTTTTTCTTGGCATTCCTTTCAAATAAATAAGTGTATAAAACAAAACAGCAAGCGAGCGTATTTACATTTTTTACTTGGTTATTTCTAATTGGAATAAAAATAAACAAAGTGAAGCATGAAGCTTATGCAAACTAGAAAGTGGGACGTTGAAACTTACAATGATGGCATTTTTGAGCTTCATCCATTCAAGACACGAGAAAAGAAAGCCATGGACACGAGCACATTTGTCTTTAATAAGCAACAATTGAGCAAGCGAATATTAGTTATGTTAGTGATGTCTTAACAAACTCTATGGTCAGTGTTATAGATTTTACAAGCTAATATGTCTTTAATGCCTCATTAACTCAGCAATTAATTCTGAATTAATTAGGCTTTTTTTTTTTGGCTTTATTTATTTATCTATTTATTTATTTATTGTTAGAGCAGAAATGTCAAATTATGAGCTAGAATCTGCATTTAAATATTGTAAACAATAAAGTGTTTTTTTTTTTTTTTTTTTAATGTGAGGTACCTTGACTTACATATACTGTAATGCCTTATATTTACACTATACGTACATTACACTAATGTACTGATGTTACTTAATTTAAAGCTACTTTCTAGTAGTGGCCATTAATATTTAATATATTTATATTACAGATCTTTTATGGGAACATGTGTTCACAGATTCTCATGAGTTCTCAGTAAGTAAACCCTTCCACCACTGGGTTGTGTCTCTTGGGCTTTAAGCTTGTGTTGCGATGAGAGAGAATCATTAGACTAGGTTAAATACTGTAAATGTCAATACTAGTTACAGTAGGTAAAGGTGTCATAAGACCAAAATAATAAAACCTTATTATAAAGTGGCACTTAAAGATGTTTATGTACAGTATATAGTACAGCAAGACAATTTAAAACTCTCTATATCCTAATTCAAACTAACCAAAGCAAGATCTTTTAACCAATTTTTTTTTTAGGCAGCTTTAGGAAGCTTTACAAAGCTGTAGCTACTCCAAGATTGATCACTGCCATTGCAAAACATGAATAGCTAAATAGCTGGTTAGTGTCTGCATTAAATACCATCACAGAGTCGAGTCCCATAGGAAGTAATGTACTGTAAATGCACATAATCCTCCGTTCCAACCACCCAACATATTTCCAATATTACTCATTTTCAACACTATAATCCTATATTTCCATATAAAAACAATCAAAACATCAAGTAAAATATGAAATGAACAGACATTCAACCTCACTTAACCTTAATGTATAATTCCTCTTGGCACCAGCTGCTTTAAAAAATAAAACTGAAAGTGTCTCCCTGTTTTTATTCTTGCTACCGTCCGTGCTAACATTCTTGGAACTCTGTCGTCACTAAATCTTGCACAAAATGCAAAAAACAAACAAACAAAAACAATTGATGTGATCTCCACTTACACAAGCAAGTTTTAAAAGGCTCCCAGAAGTCTGTGCAACTTCGTTTTTGGCCATTCATATGCCGAAAATGCTTTGTATGCAGGGGGGGGAACACTCACTCACTCACCATCTATACCGCTTAATCCTGTATTCAGGGTCACGGGGGCCTGGAGCCTATCCCAGGAGACTTAGGGCACATGGCAGGGTACACCCTGGACAGGGTGCCAATCCATTGCAGGGCACACAGACATACACACACTGACCATAGAGCCTAATGTCTTTGGACTCCGGAGTACCCGGAGGAAACCCACCAAGAACATGCAAACTCCAGGCACACAGAGACGGGAATCGAGCCTGGCCGGGGATCGAACCCGGACCCTGGCGGTGCAAGGCGACAGTGCTACCCACTACACCACCGTGCCACCCGCTGGGGGGGAACAGTTCTTGCAATATTTCAGTTCTTAAGGTGAAATTCATGAGGCAGGGCGTTCATATGCCGAGATACCACTGTATGTGTGCAAATTTATATACGAAAATAAATTCTTTCTTTCTTTTTTTTTTTTTACTAGCGGCTAAATAGTGTCTAAAGGACATAGCTAGCTAGTTCATGATTTGGCTGAACTCCTAACTTTAATGTTATGCAATGATGTATATTTTATTGTGTTATTCCATTAATATTCTGAAGCTTCAAAATCTACAGATGTAAAACAGAATGGCTTCTTTGTAAGCAATTGGTTTTTGAAAAAAAAAAAATGCTTTTTGAATGTGGTCAGTCTGCACTGTGAGGAAATAAAGAAATTCAGCCCACAGTTGTCTCAATGCTTATATTAGGTGTGTGTGTGTGTGTGTGTGTGTGTATTTCTGTCCATATTACAGGATACTTCCTGTATGTGTGTCTTAAAAATCTACTAACTTTTTAACACTTGATTGTGTCTTCTACAGTACTATACAGATCATACAGTTAATTTCTGCATACAGATACAACACCGGCTTATCAACAATCTAAACACAACGCCGCGTGTCATAGCTCATTTCTGTCTTGCACTTAAACGGCGTCCTGCATAATTGTTTGCACTCCGTAATATCCATTTTAGGTTAAATGACTTGGAAAGCCAGGGCTTGCAGTGAGTTAATAGAGACACGTTGTGTTTGTGTTAGGCTAAAGGTGCGCACGCGCTAATGCCATGCAGAAACACGCTCAAGGTGTGAGGTCAGAGCCGCGCGGCATTCCTGCGTGACCTGCTCCATGTTGGGTTGACATTCACTGTGTGTGTGTGTGTGCGTGTCTGTGTGTCTGTGTGTAAACAAAGGATGGATTTTTAAATGTGAATAAGAGCTATGTGAGATAATTTCTCTTTATATACTTGATAAACAGGCAAACCTGTGGTTCATATGTTTCAGATTTTCTTAACCAATACAATTTGTGCTTGTAGCTTGTAACGGAAGTACAGAATTATTGATACAGAAGAACGATTGCAAAACACTAACAAAAGAATGATTTAATGCAGAATTATCTATCTATCTATCTATCTATCTATCTATCCATCCATCCATCCATCCATCCTAACCTACAAAGCAATGCTATCTCACTTACTGCTAGTCCTATAAGCCATTGTATGTATCTAATTGTATTTACATTAAAAATATAACTACATGTGATAGTCTTCGACCCTCCCAGCTGAGTGGTAGTTGTAGCCTTATTGTGGGAGCCCCCTACTGACGGGGAGGAATTGGACACGACTAAATTAGGGAGAAAAACGGGGAAAAATCCCCCCCCAAAAAAAAAAAAAAATATATATATATATATATATATATATACATGAAATGATATTTGGCGGCATGGTGGCTAAGTGGTTAGCACGGTCACCTTGCACCTCCAGGGTAGAGGGTTAAATTTTCACCTCGGGTCTGTGTGCATGGAATTTCCATGTCGTGCTTGGTGGGTTTCCTCCGGGTACACTGGTTTCGTCACTGAATGTTGACTAGAGCTCCTGCCATGGTCATAAAATGGGAATAAATACAATGGACATTATGGACCTTTGACTACAGAGGTTCATCCATGGATGGATGGAATATTATCTTACTTGATGTTAGATGCCTATCTGTTAAAAATAGTCCCGGTATTGTGCAATCTTAGCACACAATATGAGACGTGTCAGCTATATTAGTTTATGTAAAGTAGGTACAGTAACCACTTCCAATTAAATATAAACTCATGCTTTTTTTCTTCTTTTTTTTTTTTGTAGTAAATCATTGCTGCAACTTGGAACAAGGAAAAAAAAAGTGTTGAGTTTTGTTGCACATTATTTATTTATTTATTTTTATTATTACAACACTGTACAAAGATTGTTGACGATTATAACAAACATTTAAAACAAGACGAAAATTCCTCCTCCTCTGTCGGGGTCCCTTTCATTTAGGTTTTTTGGCAACAGCACCATATCATAGTAGAGGGATGATCTGTTTAAGGTCCGATAACTGAGGTTGCATTATTAATTCATGTAATTTCCACAATGAAGCGGTACATTCTGGGAAAATATTAGCAGAGAAAAGTAAATCCACATGCTTGCATTATAGTACTGAACTAAGCTTCAGACACGAAAAATGTTCATGATCAACTACAATCTGTAAAAGAGGAATATACACTGATGCCAGGCATCATTTAAAGACACTGGAGAGTGAAGCAGACATTTATTTATTTGTTTTTTCATATTATTTGAAAGACATAATCATGCACCTGGCCCATTTGTTGGTCAGACACTGGGCTTGATGATGGAGAGATGGCGTGTTGTTGGGGGGGAATTTGTCAGGAGGGGTGCAGTGGATCCAGACCTCCTGAAGGGGATTAGCATCTCCCAGCATGCACTGAGAGGAAGTGAAGAGAACACCTGCCATGGTGTCAATAGAGTGCAGGAAAATCACGGCAATCACTCCCAGCATGCCTCTGTTCAGGGCGGAGAGGCTGGGGAGCGAGAGAGAGAGAGAGAGAGAGAGAGAGAGATGCTTAATAATTGTACCAAAACTGATTTCATTTTATCACTTGTAACTCAGGTGATGCTACTCAAGGATCTCATAAGGAGGTACGAACAGAAATGACAACTGTGTGAAACACTCCCATGCACATCTTTAGCTGAGAACACAGAGAACACTGAATACTGTTTGTCCTGCCTCTACGGTAATAATACGATGATAGAATTTAATTGACCCTCTTAAGGTTTCATCCTCTTGTCCTCAGACAGCTATGGTTTCTTCATTAGGGATCTAAATCCATGATTAGATTAAAAAATTAGACACATCTTATACACTTGCAATTTAATACATTTTTTGTTCATCGATTTAATTCATTGAATCAATGGATTCAGATTCGATTGCCACTTTTAGATAATATTTAGATGAATTTACAAATGTTAAAAGATCTAGAATCGTCAAATTCATTCAAAGTAAAAGATAAAGCTATTTCCATATTTCACCAATACTCGTGTTTTGCCAGACTATTGCTTATTTGCTCCAGTTCCGTTTCGTTTAATGCTGCGCACTACTGGACTGGAGCGTGGAAGAGAAAAAAGATTGACACTTACTGTATATGAGAGTTGATATTGAATCAATCAACACAACTTACATCGAATTTCAATGTTTCATTAGTTTTTAATATTCAAAAAATTAATACATTTATTTAATATTCCAAAATATAGCTACTTGAGACACATCAGACAGTGAAGGCAGTTAGAGTTATTGAATCAAATAAAAAATCTCAATGCTCCCGAATCTAAATGAATTCAATCAGTATTCTAACCATCAATTTCATCATGGTACTTGATGGGTTTTGCAAAAGCACTTGACACAATACTGTTCTTGCAAGAACTGTTCCAGAACAGCTGACCTTTGTGTCTTAAAATAACAAGTAACTGTCATTGTCAACGTTGTTGTTGTTGTTGTTGTTGTTTTTACCAACAATTACTAAAATGCCATATGAGTTATTTCATAGTTTTGAAAAAAGAATGTGGAAAATAAATCCAAACTTGCGTCCAAACTTTCGACTGATATTGTACGTATTTAAGCGTTCATTCACCTGTCTGTGTTTCATTTTCATCTAAACCAAGTATTCCTTTTCTTTGACAGATTAAATAAACAGGAGACTGAATAGATATTACCCTCTCACACATCTCCATTGAAAAGATGTTTCAAATAATCCTGCATTTATATTCTAACTCCTTTTTTTTTTTTCGCGACAATGCTTTCAAATTGCTAGAATTCTTTCATCTCGTCCGGACGGCATGCACACGGATCCATCCTTTCCCGTAATTGGGCTCGAAGCTGTCTATCTCTGATAGCTCAGAATAATCAATGGTCTATTATGTCCTTATTTGAATTGTCTCTCGAAATAATGATCTATTGAAATGAAAAAGTGGGATCATATGACCTCTCGTGCATAACAGCTTGACTCCTCATGCGAGCGTTTCACAATTGCTATTATTAAGTCAAGTTTTTCCAACATAATAAATCTTCTGACAACAGTTTATTCGTCATCGAGGCGACTGTCAGACCCGTGGTGAAGATCATCTCCTCGTTCTGTTCCTCGTTATATTGATCTTAACCTGGATTTGTCTTTAGAAAATCCTCTGTCTGTCATTAACACTTTTCACGTCATGACCTGGACACTAGGTGCACTTCTCAGAGCCCTGGTTAGCGTTCAAATGAAGCACATGAATAAAAGTCTTCGCTCAGTGCGGGCAGAATGGACAGGATGCCTGTTTCTTTTGTTTGGAAAAAAGAATGAAGCGTTTTGTTCAGCTTGTGACCTGAGTCAAGTACTTGACGCTTCTCAGCAGTTTTTTTCTTTTTCTTTTTTACTTAGCATTAATTACACCACTCAGTTGGGCCTACGTTCATTTTTTTAAAAGTTATACTAACTTGTATATGCTATACTGCAGGTCTCAGATCAGTTTTTTGCAGGGGAAGAAAGTAACGAATTACACTGACTCACATTACCGTGCCTGAGAAGTTGTTTTTTGTTTGCTCATACTTTTTTACATAGCTTATAAAAATGAAATTTGACTTTTAATTAAGTATATTTAGTTTGAAGTGTTTTACTTTTGAATGTGTTTTAGATTTTAAATCACACCTGTTACTGAGTACAAAATTGTAATAAAAATGCAATGAAAAAAAAAAAAAAATCTACTGCGCAGTGCCGAATGATGGGCAGGAGAATAAACTGGCACTAAAATCACAAGAAGGAAAATGGAGACGGACAAATCAGGCACCAGCTGAAAGTGGGTCTGTCTTAAATTGCATGTGTCGACCCTTTTTATTGTGTTATCGCTCTTTAATTTGTTAAGGTGACCTTTAGACTACAAACAAATCATTTGAGATTTGTATCTCCTTGTCCTTCCCTCTCCACAAGAAAGACCCCCATTCCCACCTCTGCTTTAACTGAGCTCCTTTTTACTCTTACATACGTTTGGTGTGTAAGTATGAAACAGAGTTATTTTATTGCCACAGAACTGGTGCAGATCATTCAGAGTTAGCTTCCACTTCATATTAACATTTAACACAGAAAAAAGTTTTTTTTTTTTTTTTCCTCATAATTTAATTTAAAATAAGACTTTACTTGACACTTTTTTGCCCCTAAGGTTTTTGTAGTTATTATAGGATTACACGAACACAGATTAGCATATATACAGTATAACACCATGGAAGACACTATAAATTAATTGTCTCCATTGTATTATTATAATAATAATAATAATGATAATAATAATAATAATAATATTTTATAAATAAAGAAACAAAAGTTTTTCAAAAGCAGCTTCACATATTTGCTTCTTGAATCATGCCATTTATGTGTTTTATGACTTTTGACCACTTTTACCCTCGCTTGTTTCTTATTTTGGGAATTTTTATTTTATTATATACTCTTTTTTCCTTTAATGCAAACATTTTGTGCACTGATTGTCTGGAGTTAAAACAGCTATGTGATATTTTCTAAAACCGTTATGTGACTTTTAAAAGCATACATTTAGCTAAATTAACAATTTCATATTACTTGCATATTACCAACAGTATGTTTAAGTCCTAGTATGTGCACTCACATTCACCATATATTTTTACAGCAATTCACGTCATTAGAAAACTCCTCATTAGTTAATATATTGTATTATTTCTCATTATGTGCCTAAATTGTGAATGTGAATTGTGAAAAAAAAAAATAATGACAAAAAAAAGGCTCAATCTCAGTGCTGTTTTAACTCTGAAAAAGAGTCAAATAGAAAGAAAAAAAGTTTTTTATACAGTATATATAAAACTATTATTATATTAATATATACAAATATTAACCCCGGATCAAGTGAAAGAAAGGGTGTAGAAGATACCATCATATAGAAATGAAAGAAACTTTAATGAGAAACAATAAAAGTTAGATTTAAAAAAAAATAAATAAATAAATAAAAGAGAATCATAAAACGTTATGATAAAAATCCAGATTTCTATCCTAATCAGAAATATAATTTTGATGGTTTCATGGTTGTAAAAACACTTTTTAAACATTTTGTTACAGATCTTGTTTTTATTTACCTGATAATTAATCTGTATATTTTACATAAACTTTCTTGTGTGGCTGAGCAAACTTTCCAATTATAGTTAAGTTCCAATTATAAAACCAGATCTTATATCAGTTGTATATAATTAAAAACATTTTTTTTTTAAAAGAACACTTAAGGTTTTATTCCAGGATGAATGATGTAAAACTGACACAACTCATCGTTTTAAAAAAATTCCCCTTTAAATACAGTCTACATGTACAGTATAATATTTGGTATAACTGGATGTCATGTTGTAGTCAAGTGATACACTCATAACATATTAAATTTTAATTGTGATATGATCTTCACTAGTATAGTATATTGTTATTAACCACCAGTCAGTAAGTACAGATATATTGTACATGATAATGAACATACAGTAACACAAATAAAACTAACTGAGCTACAGATATGAAATCCATACTTTAGTACCTACATCCTATGTCTGAGGTACCAGATTTTTTTTCAGCATCTTAAGTAGTACACATAGTTGATAAATGAAATCAGTCAGTGTGCTGAATATTTCACTCTGACACCACATGACTCGATTTTGATGAGCTGGAAGGATGCTGAGACTGCTGATTATCACCAAAAAAAAAATTTTCAAAACACCTCCTGCTTGTCATTCTGGTGTCTAAACGCTTCATTCCTTCATTTCAGCAGCAGAACTTTTCTCTTCTCTTCTATTGTGTTTGAAAAGCATTAAAAATCGTTTCAAACGTGTACTGTATGTGTGTATACAGTATGTGTGTGTGCGTAGACGTTGGACTTGTAATTTAGGCTCCAGACAGCTGATGAAACTCTGTGACAGTGATCCTAATTACCAAGGAGTGGACTGTGTTTGAAAGAGCATAATTAATATTCCCTCCTTTCTGTAAACCTTTCCACTGTTTTGACAGAGCTGCTTAGACCAATCTTTTCTCCTCGCCCTAGTGGAGCTTATGTTTCTTTCTTTTTTTTCCCTTCACAAAACAGAAGGACTCGCTGTTTCACCCTGGCATTGATCCGTTTGCCTCGGGTTGGGCGGAGACGTCTATATTTTGCTCTTATTTGTTTACCAAATTTGACAGCTCTCATTCGGCCAGCTCTCAGCAGAGACATGATTATAGACATTCCACCAGCTATTTATCCGAAATATCATTGAGACAACGACGCCACGGAGTGACCGCCACCTGAGTGGGGTTGGTGCTCCTGCTATTTTTCTCCCGTCCTCCATGAATGGCAGAGTTGGAGAGGATTAGGATCAAGAGGCCGCCGTTCAGTGTTCGGTGCTCAGCGTTCACCGATCGAGCTCGGTGAAGAAAGCTTCGTGGACAGCCTCCTCGATCAATCCGGCGTTGGCTATCGATCGGGCAATATCACAGCTGTCTCCTAATGAAAGGGTACGCCGGAGCCGAGGGGGCCGAGCTGTTGAATTACCTTTCGATTTGGCCCCGGCTCAGTCTCATTTCGCCTTGCCACCTTTCTCATCTGATCAATACGCCATCGAGGCAGCGAGGCGGTAATTACCCCGGCGCTGAGTGCACACAAAGGAGCCAGGGGGTCACGAAAGAGAGGCCGGACCCTCCGAAGGCGACGGTGGGATGAGGGGACGGAGAAAGAATCTCCCCACTACACACACACACACGCACACATAGACCCAGCCTAGAGAGCGAGACACGGTACTTATCTGGCTTTTTAATTACTGTAATTTTCCGCCCAAGTCGGGAGAATGAGCTGATGAAGTCAGACACTCTCCTCCCTGCTGTTCCTGATGAGGCTTGATGGGCCTTCAAATTACGCGCAGACTCCACCGGTTCATCTCCCTCAGTGTTTAGGGCTAATAACCTGTAGAGCCCTCTTATTCTCCCCTCTTCCATGTCACCACACACACACTAAATGATTCATGCACATTTTTAAACACACATACGTACATACATGCATGCATCCATTCATAAAGCATACACATGCACTCAGAGTTTTTTAACAGAACAAAACACCTACAAAGATGCACGTCTAAACAACATACAGACATGTACACTGACACACACGCACACAGACACACACTCTTCCAGCACCACCTTTCAGTCCATGGTGTCAGTGTGATAATTACACTGTGTGAAATCTCTACTGCAATCACAGCTGTCTGGCCCTTTTCTCACAGCGCAGGTCAGCCAGGCCACCGCTAAGCTGCTAAACCACCTCCCTGTCCTTCACTTCACTCTTCATGCCGTTTTAGGCCTCCGAAGTGACAACACCATTACTAATTAGTTCCTTTTACTCAGCTCAGATCTCCTCTTACAAATAAAACCACTCCTGAAAGTTGCTAGATGAAAGGGTCTTCAGCAAACTCTTGAAAGGTGGATTAGAGGAATCTACTGTATAAGGCAAGATGGAAGTCAGGGTCAAACACCGCAAAAAAAAAAAAAAATGGTTTCATGAATGGTTGTCCACTGTCAGAGCCACAACCTTACAGAAAACTGCCATGCTGAGCAAAAAGCCTTGAGAGGGGACCTTCTTATATGAGGTCACAATAGGGGAAAAATCTAACTGGCTTGTTTGAGCACCAGCGAAAGCAAAAATAAAAAAAGGGCAAAAAGCAGGGAAGACTTATTCTCTCATAATTTTTTGTTTGTTCAACACACACTAGAAGCCCATCAGAATGGTTAAAATGGTTATGGTTCTCTTCCAGTAACCATAACCACTAAGCTAACACTGCTCATACAGTCTTCTTCCATTTGAGTTAAGTACTCTTCATTTACAATATCTGCCACTTCGCCTCATGCCACTGTGCTTCACTTCTGTATCTGTCTCTTTTTTCCGAGAGCATACTATACACACTGTGAAGTCACACCCTCAGTTTAGCAGGTCGCAAGACTTCTCCCCGTGTGAGAGAAAAGACAGGGGGAAAAGACAGAGAAAAGATGGAGCAAGCCACGAGCAGCTGGTCACTGATGCATAACATGTCAATCTCGATGCAACTCGGACGTGATAGCGATGATGAAAAGGTGAATTCTTTGTTCGTGCCGAGGTTCAAAACCACCTCGGCTTTGGACAGTTGGGGTGAAAAATGACTAGTGTGTCATTTTGTTAGCATTGTTATAAGTGGAGAACATTGGAAATGTTTAAATAAGATTTCTTTCTTTCAGAACACTGTGGAAAATTTACAATTGGGCAAGTACAAACTGATATAAAAAGTTGCAAGGGGTCAGATTGATGGTTTGTTTCTGCTTGCGCTGTACAGCGGAAAAGCTACAGGGTGTAATGAAGGAATTTCTGATATTCAGCGTTCTCTACCATCATAGACTTTTCTTTTAGCAGCTCCTCTTCAAAAACAATGGGCTCCTAATGAGTTATTGACCCGAGTTTGTCTCCGTCATTTCATGATACCGTGCTCATCGCTTCACTCCCAGTGAATTGATTCAGCTGAGGAGGGAGGAAAAAAAGGTAAACATGTATATATAGTTTATATATATATATATATATATATATAAAGTGATACGATGATATGAAGGTGAAAAAAGGGATTCAAGGGCTGTCAAATAGGTTAGACATTAAAAAAAAAAGAAACTGTCATACTGTATTATTGCCTTATAATCAATCATCAAAAAAAAAAGATCTGTTAATAATAATGATAGAAAAATATCTTAACGGACTTTAGCAGCTAATCACATCAATTATTACATTACCAAGTAAAACACCAAATACTAACCATCCCAAAAGATTACCAGAAATCTAGCTTTAAATTAAACCTTTAAAGTAAAAATTTCTCATTTAAACATTACTCATCTTCATTTCACACAAATTCACACAATATTGATGAATCCAAATTCTATTTCTATTCACATTCAAAAACACTACAAACTAATCCAAATACTAAAATAAGAAATTCCCAAATCTAACAACATACACACAAACACTACAAAGCTAAATCTAGCAACAGATTCCCAAACATTACCAACTCACACACTTGTAAATAAAGTCAAAATATTATTGATGAACCCAAATCTAGCAACATATTCATGAACACAACAAACTAAGTCACAATGCTAACACAAATGACACACTTCAAAATTCAGAATGCTTAAGAACGTCCTAGTGCTGCATGTATCATAATCAAGTAGACTAGCACACATTTGCTGCTAACACAAACACCACTAAGTCAAATAATTAAAAGAACTTCACACAATATTTACGTATCAAAATGCTAGTCAAAGATTTAAAAACACTACAAACTAATCCAAATACTAAAAAAGAAAGTCATGAATACTACTGATAAACCCAAATCTAGCAGCTTATTCACGAAACGAAGTCAAATGCTAGCGATGCTAACACAAATTTTCTTAAAACTCAGAATGCTAAAGAAAATCCTAGAATGCTAATTAAGTAGACTAGCACACACTTGATGCTAGCTTAAACACTCGGTTAGCATTGTATTTTAGATTTCCCCAAATTAACATGATCATGTAATGAAACCACTATATATATATTTATTTATTTATTTTTTTTAATATAATAATAAATCTGATATACTGCAAACCAGAGAAGTAGAGGATGAGACTCTGACACGAAGATAAACCCAGAGTTGATCTTGTTCTTGTTTTAACCCCACCATCAGGTTCTGATTATCTTGTGACAAGTGACAGTCAATATCTTCAGCCCTCACACACACTCTCACACACTCTTTCCACCTCCATTTACACACACACACACAGACACACACAGACACATACACCTTCCAGACCCTTCCACACACATTCCACACCCCTTCATACACACCTCTGATATGTTGCTCCTAATGAGCTTTCGAGGGTAATAGGTGCGACAGGCAGAATGCACCTCTCCGACTTTTTCTCTCTCACGTTTTCCTCTTTTTCTTTCACACACACACACACACACACACGGCACATGTTGTAGCAGTGTATCAAGTAGAAATAGCTCTTCACGTGAGCTCCACTTAAAGCAGTGGGGATGCAGTGTTTTTTTCTGAATGCTCCTACTCTTTACACCAGCAGTATCTCAGCTTTTGTGGCATTTTTGTAGACCATAAACTACGACTGTTTTGATTGTAAACCCAAAGGCCTTACACTTACAGTCCTGTTGTTACTATCCTTTTGTGTAGTGTGTAAATGTTTGTAAAGCCCAACCAACCAGACCAAAAAAATTTTCGTGAGGTGTTCAACTGATTTTCTTCCTACACATGCGCATATATATTGATCACTCCTAGATTGCAAATCACATTCCCAGGCACAAGCCATGTTCAGGTTGTGAGCCGGAAAATTTCAATTGCACTGACAGTTGTGTTATTTTTCCATGCTATTTATATATTTCATAATTAATATATTTAATAAAGCCATATTACATGAGAAGTGCTGTTATCCTGAATATGAGCATGGCTCTTACGCATGGGTCATAGGCACAGCTTGAGCGTCATATTGCTTTTAGATAACACTTTCATAAACAGCCTTTATTATCAACAGATTATGATTTGTTTGTTTACTTAAACAATTATTTTGCTCTGCCAAAACATATCCTTTCACAACTGGCGGGAGTAACTAACCATGACTGGCAGAGCTGGCGACAGTATAATTAACAATAACATTAAACAGAAAATTCTTTACCGCGTGAATATACTGTATATAATATAAACATTTAAAAAATATTTTTTTACTGCTCTTATGTTACTAAGAGCTAGTGCACTATGTACTATGTACAAAGTGTGCACAACTTACTGCCCTTGATAACATAAATATAAGTTGTTATATTTTAGATTTGAAAATTTTTGTATCTTGCATCTTGTTTTATAGTTTAACTACTCTATTTTCATTCTATTCACTATTTATTTCCTTAGTTCTTGTAAAATAAATAAATAAATAAACAAAAATTAAACAAAAATTAAGGTCACAGGCGGTCGTATAAGCATTTCACTGCATATCGCACTGTGTATGACTGTGTATGTGACAAATAAAATTTGAATTTGAATTTGATTAGGTGATAGATATGGATTTGGGATTCAGCCTTGTGTTAGAAGCTGTAGTAGTAGTTCACGTTAGCTGAGAACAGAACAACAAAAATGGTTCAGAGGCTATTCGGAATGACTTAGAAGCTATTTGCTTAGGTGTTGCTCTATGATGACATGATGTTATCAGATGTGTTTTCTTGCTGAAAGTGCTTCCGTGACTAGTTTTGAATATGGGCAGCGGCTAGCTTTCTCTCCTCCATGCTGCGACCGACAGTTAGTGTAATTAACGATTGTTAGAACACTTGCGATGCGGCATATACAGTATATTAGTTTCAGTATTTGTGGAATACCTCTCATTCAATCAAATGACTTGGTCAGAACTAACTGTTGTATAATACACAATATTAATAATATTATATAAGGTTTATATATTGGCAGCATGGTGCTATCGTGGTTAGCAATGCAGCTTTTCCCTGTGCTTGGTTGGTTTCCTCCCACAGTCAAATAATTTTTGTTTCATAAATTAATGCCACTAATATAAAAAAAAATCAATAACACACTCTGGCTAAGTGCATCTGTGAAGTGCTATAAATATCATAATTTTAAAAGGAAATCAACCTTTTATTCCTTTTGATACCTTTTCCATATATAAAAGTGCAGTAAATTCAATTACGATTATCAGTTCATATTTTTGTGTTTAAATGTATACACACATTTAGAAGCATAAGTAGGAAACAAATTTGAGATCTTCATTAATACCAATTTTCTAGCGTAAACACTTATATGAATTAATAAATCTATTCAAGTCCAGTGTGATAAATAAGACCCAAATGGGTTTTTATGATCTACTTTTTTTTTTTTTCTCCTCAGATTATTATTATTATCTGGAAAATGAACAAAAATTCGGCAAATAATCAATCTCGTTCCTGCACATTAGAACCATCACTGCAAAATTGCAAAAATATCACTGCATATTGCTAAAACTAGTGATTAGCCGACTAACTAGCAACTAACTGCAAACTAAATTAACGTTTCTAATAAGTAAAAACACTGAATAAACCAAAAAACAATGTATTTGAAATAAAACAACTGTAACACATGCAGGCACTAGCCATCCACTTCAAAATTGTTACTAATTGAATCAAACTCTTGAAGGAAATTAGCAAACCACTTCTTGTTTGCTCCAGTCTGCTAACAGCTAACTCAACCTCCTCCACCATCATAAGGACTGTAGACTCAAACAATCTTAGATTTTTTTTTTTTTTCTCACAAAGCAAACACCAGTTATTAAAAGGCACGGTAGCCCTTAGTGCATTAGCACACTGAGTAGTCAGTAGGAGATATAAAACAGGACGGCAGGTTCGACTGCGCAGGAGGCTCAGCCTGGCCTTTGAAGTCCTCGTGAACCTTCACATCACCTTTATGTCAGGTTGGATATGGAAGCGAGGGCTGAATGAAGGCTGGCGGGGTTTCGGCTCCCCCACCGCCGGGCGAACGCACCGGGGCTCACGGTCACGACAACACACTCCAGAGGAGAGCTCCGGGTTCAGGTGAGCCACAGCGTGTTAAGTTTCGCCGGGATTCAGCTGGGAGCTTGTTGGACAACAGTGAGGCTCTCGTGCTGTGCCGTGCCATTTTGCTGCAGGCTGCTGCTCCTGTTGCCTTCAAACACTGTTCGTGTGTGCGTGTGTGTGCGTGCGCGCACGTGTGTATCTGAGCATGCATGCAGTGGAATGAGTGTATATACAGTATATTTATTCATTATATCCAATATAGACAGTATACAGTATATTTATTCATCTATTTTCTAGGCCAGGAAATTATGGGCATGAGGTGAGGTACACCCGGGATGGGCTGCCAATCCATTGGAGGATATACATGCACGGACACTTCTGGCAACACCAATTAGCCCGCCTGTCTTTGGAGTCTAGGAGGAAACCAGAATATCCGGAGGAAACCTAGCAAGCACATAGTGCCAATATACAAAACATTTCTTGTGGTGAAAAAAAAAATGGATAGATCACATGTATGATACTTTGAAGTCCTGTTTCTTCTTCCTCAGTTCCTTATTTTAATCATCACACACCTTCTGTGAAATATTAGAAAAGTGATCCTCCGGCTTGTTTACTCGTCCATCAGGTGCTGAGTCCTCAGGTGGGGGTCACCTTAAAGTCTTTCTGACCTCCTGCCTGCCATCCTCCTGCACCATCAACTCACCCCATGATGCGTTATGACTGTTCACAGACGAAGGATCTAATGCCCTCATGGAATGGCCTCGGCCATCCAGGTAACATAGTAGTTTATATACTGTAAATTTATGTTAAAGGAGCAGCTTGTTGTATTAAGAGCCATCTGCTGGTTGTGAGATGAATTGCAAGTTAAATCCTAAAAAAAAAAAAAAATTAAATACTGGACCATCTAAAAAAAAAAAACATACTGGACCATCTCAAGAAGGGCCTCTCCTTAATGGGATGGGGCTAAAAATAAAAAATAAAAAAAAACTTTTACACTTTAACAACCAGGGAAAAAAAATCTCTATTTCCTATTGATACGACAAAAGAAATACATTTGTTTTAGCATAGCACGTTGCAGGGGTTTTTCGAGTCAAATCAAGGTGATGAAATTTCTGGTGAATGAAGGCGCAAAAGCGATTAACATTTACAGAAGACTTGAGACTCCTATTCACAGTAAAACATTTAAATGGTACATTTAAGAACATTTAAGAAGGCCGTACTGTACGTCCATGAATTACGATCTCGGCGGAGGTGGCTTTCACCCCACTGCAGTCGTTCCCGTGAACATTCAGAGTGGAACTTTAAGTCCAGGCTCAATTTGACTGGCAGATTTTTCAGTGGCTTGTTTTTCTAACAATGTGGATGGCTCACTGCTGAGTTACACCATTAATGATGAACCCAGAACGGAGCCGAAATAACGCCGGCTTGCGCCAACATGAGATGCGAGTACGTCCGGAAGCCATTCAAAACTTGTTTGCATCAGTGGACATCCAAGCGAAGCAAGTTTACATATTTTGGAGTTTTGATTGTTTTCATGAGCCAAAATATGATTATATTTTACATAATGTAAATTTTATAGCCAAAATGATGCTTTTTTTTCTATACTGTAAATATTTTATCATATTCTTATTTCATATTTTATATTCCTTATTTGAATACTTTCTTTTCATACTATATATATATTTTTATGGTGATATTCTTATTTTATATTCCTTTTTTAAAAAAATTCTTACATTTTTTGGTCAAGGAGCGGGTGCTTCGGTAAAACGTTTCACCGCATATCATACTGCGTTTGGCTGTGCATGTGGCAAATAAAATTTGAATTTGAATGAATAGTGTTGGAAATGGATTATCTGCACTTACATTATTTCCTACTATGGGAAAATATATTTCGCAGTATGAATTTTGTCGTACCACTGTATGAGCATAGTGCACATGTTCAATTAAATAAGAGTATCTAGAGCTGTTGCAAAAACAATTAGTTTCGTGTTGCATGAAATGTGATGATAAGATCATTAACTTAAAGAAATGAAAAACAATAAATTAAACTACAATTATGTGAATTCATAGACGTTTAGGGTACATAGCATATTTGCTCAACTGACTTCATGTTTGTTTTTGTTTTTTTTTTTTTACAAATTTGCATGACTTTTAGTGTTAAATTTTTTTTTTTTTTGTGATTTCTTGAGTCTTCATTCATAGAAAACCCAATGAATTCGCTGTTACTCATTCTAACACCTTGTGATATTGAGTTGTCCCAGCTCAGCAATGAGCTCAGTGAGCAATTTGGGTTCAGTGACTCTTACAGACACACACGCACACACGCACACACACTGCCATCCTCACCCCTGCCAGGCGGCTCTTCCTCCTCACCCTGTGCTGAGAGGGTGTGAAGTGAGCAGTGACCTCGGGATCTCTGCTGTGGCAGAGCAGAAGCCCGGCTGCGTCTGGCCTCATTTGCTTCTCACCTCTAAATTAAAGCCTGAGCACAGCGGATTCTCCCTGCCCGCCCTGTGCGAGTTTTTCCTAGCGTCAGGTTCACCCTGCCGTTTTCATCTGGCCTGATGAGTGCTACGGGGGTGAATATGTGTTCCGCTCGCCGTTTCGGGCTGAGAGCTGCTGCTTCACACACCAGGTTGCACCGGGCAAGGTTTAGCTGATGTGAAACATACTTAAAAAGTTCAGTATTATACATCTCACATACTGTAGTATGTCAGAATAATATTATTCTTTGGACCTTACTCATATTTATAACAAATGTCTTTATAGTGAGAGATATGACATTTAAAGAAGAAACTCACAAAACAAAATACAATGACACAGTTTAAAAAGTAAAATTTGTAAAATACGTGTTCACCCCTTAACCGTTCCTACAATTTGGAATTAAGTCAAGGATTGAAACAAAAATGCTCAAGTCGAGTCCTGTTACGGAAATCCATGTCTTTGCACCAAACTGAATTTAGCGGATTCACAGCAATAGACGCTCAAGCCATTTTAACATTTGTCCCGTTTTGTCCCTCACTTCAATATCGTGATATTGATATGGTTGTATACATTATTGAACAATAATCCCATTATGAATCCATTTTAATTCCACCGTTGCTGCTCTACTGGTTGCTGCCACTAGGGGTCACCACAGCAGATTATCCAAGCCACACATGGGTGATTTGGGCCCAGGTTTAGCTAAGGATGATACCTGACGCACCCCTTCCGTTTTACTTTAGGGCTTGAGAAGAGCCCTAAAGTGTTATGTCGCCGCTTGGTATTCTCACGGCAAGAAGCCTTCGACCAAGTTAACAATGCTCTCCATTTCAATTCCAATTTTTAGGACCGTGCTGGTTCATAGGCCAGCGCTGGCTCAAACTGTTACTGAGTTACTGATTGGAAGGTTGCGGGTTCAAGCTCCAGCACTGCTCATGTGCTCCTGTTGAGACCTTGTGCTATATTTACTGTGTCATGAATGACCCTGCGCTCTGACCCAAGTTACATTACAAATATTACATTTGACAAATTATAATTCAGTTCCTTCTATATCTGTCTGCTACAGTATGATGTTAATAGGGGTGGGATAGGAACTCCAACTAGAAGCCGGGGAACCTGGATGTATCAGATCAGGTCAGGACGGCAGAATGGGGCGGGATCACTGGCAACTCGGGAGTGCCATCTGTAGGGAGCGAGAGAGAGGAAGAGAGAAAGAACAGGTATGGTAACACTCTCAGAGTGTATATGGGGAATGTAGATGTAGTGCAGAGTGCAAGCAGGGACCTTTCAGGACTAACTATAGCAGCATAACTAAAAAGGAGCGGCAGAAGGAAACACAGACGTTAAGGCTCCCTGGAAAGTAAAGCAACCAGACGCTTTAAAAAAACATCAAACACTGAAATCAAGCATGCTTCAGCTGATTGATTTGTCTTGAGTTTCATTTGGGATTTGGGGGAAATACTGGACATTGAATTTTTATACTACAAAAAACAATTAAGTTCGACAAATTGAGATTAGAGGAATAAAGGTGAGCATTTGGTGAATTAAAGAAAGTTTGTAGTTTGCAACATGATTCATTCACGCTGTGTAGGGTTGCAGGGGGGCCTGGAGATAATGCCAGGGAGCTCAGCGAACATGACGGGGTACACCCTGAATGAGGTGCCAACCCATCACACTATGGGTGAATATTTGGAAACACACTGATCAGCCTACGGCACATGGCTTTGGACTGTGCGTGGAATCTGGAGCACCTGTTCGAAACCCACCATGCACAGGGGAGAACATGCGAATTCCACACACACACACACACACACACACACACAGACCGGAAACGAGATCCAAAACCCAAACCCTTGAGGTGTGAGGCGAGAGTGATAACCAGTAGGCCACTGTGCTCCTTTAAGCTTCTTTAAACCTAGTATTCCTTTCGCAGAGGGACCGGCATAATCACACTGGGTGAGACCTTGACATTTTCATACAGCCAACATTTCCTTGCTTTTCCTCGTCCCTCGAGCTGATGTCAGTGTCAGTGACGGTCCGGTATTCATGCAGCTCAACAAAAAAAAAAAAAAAAGAACTGGAAAATCTGCGCAATCTTATGGTCTAATAAAAGCTTCTCACGATTCTGGTTTGAACTGAAATCGATCAGCTATTCGGCCTTCCTCACGCTCGACCTGCTCGCTCCCCGTGATTCTAACGTTCACGGGTTGGAGAGCTCCGGAGCGCTCGAGCTCAAAAAGGTCACAGTCTCATTACTTATCCTCTCTCGCCCCCTTCTGCTGGTGGAAATACACTGCAGAGGCTTCCTCCTGAGAGGACTGTCCTGTTGAGGACGGCTCCTGCTGGGAGGCTTTGGAAACTCCATTCCTTTGCCAGCTTAAGTCCTTGCGTTCGCCGGCATCTGGAGTTAATCCATCAAAGGTGAACTCAGCAGCAAGCCGTGTCCGTCATGACCATTACTTGATGAGCAGGGTGAGGGGATTGGAATTATTTATTTATTTTTGTAACACTTTTCAAATAAGGTTCTTGGGCTCTGGTAACTACAGTAAAAATAATGCATATGTACAGTAGTAATGGTGTAGGAACTACTTATGGGATATGGGAAAATAATTAATGATGGTTATGTGATAGTGGAATGTTTAAAGAGAATCCAGTAAGGCATGGGATTGGTAGCATCGCACCTCCAGAGGAAACCCTCCAAACATGGAGAGAGCGCGCAAACTCCATGCACAATGACCCAAGGTGGGAATCGAACCCGGATGTGCAAGGTGACACCGGTAACCTCTAATCCACCAAATCCACTACTAATCCACTTGAATCAATGCTTCTCTCTCTCTCTCTCTCTCTGTCTTTGCTCTTGTTTTTATTTGTGTCTCTGTAGGCAGGGCCCCTGAATCATCACATGACATCATTCCATCTCCCTTTTCATCTGTCTCTCTCTCTTCCTCTCTCTTTTGTTTCGAGAAAGACTCATAAACCATTTGTCCCTTGATTTCTCTTTATCAGTTCTGTATTTTGCTTTCTCGACTAGGGGATGGTTTGGGATCACCACATGACCTCATTCTCAGTCTCACTGTCTGTCCTTCTTTCTGTATCTCCCTCTCTTTCGGAAAGACTCATAAAGCACTACTCATCATCTTTGTCTGTCTTTCTTTTTTTACTTTTCTCATTCTTTCTTTCTGTATACCTTTATCCCTCTAATATGGGATGGTTTGGAGCAGGGCCCTTGAATCACTACATGACATCTCTCGCTTTCGCTCTCTCTCTCTCTCTCTCTCTCTCTCTCTCTCTTTCTGTCTGTCTCCGCTGTCCTGCCTGATGGCTGTGTGACAGTGAGAGCGGTAAGCGGGGCTTTTTCTCTTCATGTCTGACTAGTCTCTGTAATGACTGCAGATGGGAGATCAGCAGGGGGCCCGGGGGCCTTGAGGCCCTGTCATTGTCGCTGTGACCTGCTTCCTTTCCTCGCACTCATCCTCATCATCTGCCCTTCCTCACCACACACTCATTTAAAAAAAAAAAAAAAAAAAAAAAGGAGATTTGGGCAAATTGCATATACAGTCCATTCGCCCGAGTCTCCGACGCCCACACGGACGTCAAGTTTTTGTGCAACCGCAAATAAGAAGGAGCGGTTTTAGATTCGCGGCATGATGCAGAACATCCATTTGTGCACTCATGTATTAGATTGTGTATAATTTCTGTGAATGCGTGTGTGTGTGTGTTTGTGTGTGTGTGTGTGTGTGTGTGTGTGTGTGTGTGTGTGTGTGTGTGTGTGTGTGTGTGTGTGTGTGTGTGTGTGTGTGTGTGTGAATAGGGGGTTGGCATTTATTCCTGATGATAGACCTCCCCAGGGATGAGCAGTATTCCACAAGGATTAATGAAGATCTGCTTATTGACTGGAATTAATGTCTCGCTCAGGCAGATCTTTAATAAACATCGACTGCACTGCTTCACAAGATGTCTGCTCGAACGAGGATTTACCGAATCAGATCCCATTTTTAAACAGATTTACAGCTGAGGACGTTACAGGATTATTTCCAGCGCACGTGTCAAAGCAAAGAAAGTTGCAAAATCAGGGAAATCTGGAATAATTAACAGGGAGTTATGTCGTGATTTAATGGAGATAATGAAGATAATGAGTAGTCGGTTTTAGTTCATTTGAACAAATGAGGGTCAATGACCTACAGTTAAATGAATTAAACATTGTAAAAGCGCCCATCACCTACAGTATACATGACAGCACTGAGAACAACCTCAGAAATGAAGCTCTTCTACTCACAGTGTGGATTGTTGTAAGCAATCGTCTTCTACTGAGAATAGAACAGAAATCACATTTTCCCAAAAATGCCATATACAGGATATTGTGAATATGTCTGAAAAATGTAATGTCTATACAAACCATACATTTTTCAAAATGTATGGATTATATAGACATTTAATTTTTCATCGTTTTCCCTACAATGAAATTCTTTCTTTGCTGCCCCCCAGTGAATGGCACTAAAAAGTAAAAAAAAAATTAACGTACAATAGAATTGAAAAAATTTATATAGGTATAAATAATAGGTATATATATATCATAGAATTTATATATATATATAATATATATCTCCAATATCTCCAAACATAGAATTAAAAGCAGAATATGAAAATATGAAATGAGAATACACACTCTAAACAGTAAGGAGATAAGAAGTTCCTGGGAGGCCGGAGTTTCAGACATAAAGCAATCAGTATGATCATAGCTTCGGTGCAGTGGAACTTTCTACCATGATGGTGTCCACGCACTAGTGAAACACTGGGATAAGTGCATTAGTGTAGCAGGAGATTATATAGAGAAATAAAGGGAGGTTTTACTCTCATAATTGTGTTCTGTTATTCTGCGCAACAAAAGTCCTGTTTTGATTTGAACACCTCTCGTGGAATATTGTACATTTCAGAAGTTTCAGAAATCAGTTACATTTTTCCTTTGGATTGCCTGCGACACTAATGCACTAATCCCAGCGTTTCACTAGTGCGTGGATACCATCATGGTAGAAAGTTTTTTCCATTGCACCAAAGCCACTGCCTGCTTATGTCTGAAACACCGGCCTCCCAGGAACATCTTATCTTCTTACTGTTTGCTATTTTCATTTCATAATTTGCATTTAGTTCTGTTTGCATATAATTCTATGATATATATCTTTTTTATACCTATTATTTATACCTATATTTATTTAATTTTATCCAATTTTATGTTTATTTTTTTTACATTTTAGTGGCATTAACTGGGGGCAGCAAAGAAAGAATTTCATTGTAGGGGGGGGGGTGGGGGGATCATGTTTCTTTACGGTGCATATGACAATAAAACGTGAAACATGAAACTTCCTTAATATCCCAAACACGTGGTAATGGCCTGTAGTGAGGTCAGGACTGTATTGGGGATGTGGCAATAACTCTCAGATGAATTCCTGTAATGTGCTAGTGGTGTCTCATCACCGTACAGGCCTTGAAGTCTGTGAATGTTAACTGGTTTTACACCTTCATTCACTAGAAATTCCCTTACAAGTCCCGGTTTGAGTTGAACACACCTTGTGATTTCACATAAATATTTATGCACCACCAAGTCCCTATGTTTAAATTTGGAATAAAAGTTTTATAAGTGTAAATGATGTAAATATACACACACGTGGACAAAATTGTTGGTACCCTTCAGTCAATGAAGGAAAAACTCACAATGGTCACCGAAATAATTTTAATCTGACAAAAGTAATAATAAATAAGAATTCTATGAATGTTAACCAATGAAAGTCAGACATTGTTTTTCAACCATGCTTCAATGGAATTATAAAAATAAAAAAAATGAACTCATGGAACAGGCCTGGACAAAAATGATGGTACCCCTAACTTAATAGTTGCACAACCTTTTGAGGCAATCACTGCAATCAAACGATTCCTGTAACTGTCAATGAGACTTCTGCACCTCTCTGCAGGTATTTTGGCCCACTCCTCATGAGCAAGCTGCTCCAGTTGTTTCCGGTTTGAAGGGTGCCTTTTCCAGACAGCATGTTTCAGCTACTTCCAAAGATGCTCAATAGGATTGAGGTCAGGGCTCATAGAAGGCCACTTTAGAATAGTCCAATGTTTTCCTCTTAGCCATTCTTGGGTGTTTTTAGCTGTGTGTTTTGGGTCATTGTCCTGTTGCAAGACCCATGACCTGCGACTGAGACCCAGCTTTCTGACACTGGCCAGCACATTTCTCTCTAGAATCCCTTGATAGTCTTGAGATTTCATTGTACCCTGCACAGATTCAAGACACCCTGTGCCAGATGCAGCAAAGCAGCCCCAGAACATAACAGAGCCTCCTCCATGTTTCACAGTAGGGACAGTGTTCTTTTCTTGATATGCTTCATTTTTCCATCTGTGAACATAGAGCTGATGTGCCTTGGCAAAAAGTCCCATCTGTCCATAGGACATTCTCCCAGAAGCTTTGTGGCTTGTCAACATGTAGTTTGGCATGTTCCAGTCTGGCTTTTTTTAAATTTGTTTTTAACAATGGTGTCCTCCTTCGTTGTCTCCCATGTAGTCCATTTTGGCTCAAACAACGACGGATGGTGCGATCTGACGCTGATGTTCCTTGAGCATGAAGTTCACCTTGGATCTCTTTAGAAGTCTTTCTGGACTCTTTTGTTACCATTCGGATTATCCGTCTCTTTGATTTGTCATCAATTTTCCTCCTGTGGCCACGTCCAGGGAGGTTGGCTACAGTCCCATGGATCTTAAATTTCTGAATAATATGTGCAACTGTAGTCACAGGAACATCTAGCTGCTTGGAGATGGTCTTATAGCCTTTACCTTTAACATGCTTGTCTATAATTTTCTTTTGAATCTCCTGAGACAACTCTTTCCTTCGCTTCCTCTGGTCCATGTTGAGTGTGGTACATACCATGTCACCAAACAACACAGTGACTACCTGGAGCCCTATATATAGGCCCACTGACTGATTACAAGATTGTAGACACCTGTGATGCTAATTAGTGGACACACCTTGAATTAACATGTCCCTTTGGTCACATTATTTTCAGTATTTTCTAGGGGTACCATAATTTTTGTCCAGGCCTGTTCCATGATTTCATTTTTTTCTATAATTCTGTTGAAGCATGGTTGAAAAGCAATGTCTGACTTTCATTGGTTAACATTCATAGAATTTTTTTTAATTATTACTTTTGTCAGATTAAAGTTATTTATGTGACCATTGTGAGTTTTTCTTTCATTGACCGAAGGGTACCAACAATTTTGTCCATGTGTGTAAGTACTATACTGTATGCACTCATTTAAACAAACCTACAGTATGTACAGTATTGTGTCACACTGCTGATACAGTATGTTCCAGCTGGAAATACTGTAAAATCGCTCCTGCCTTCTGAAATAAAAGCAGATTTGCATTCCTTCAGACTTCACTGTATTACAGTATCACAGTCATTAACAGATTGTGTTCGCCATGTGAAGATTTTTGATCTGATGGTATCTGACACCGGACCCTGCTGCCGTTTTAGCAGTTTATGTGAGTGACAGATGAAGCTGTGTTATTGTGTGGAAGGTGCACTTCTTTCCTAAGAGGGCCTCAAGTCGAGCTTCGAGCCCCTGGGAACCGGGTTAGTGTTCCCCAGCGAGGGAGCAGCGAGGGAGCGGCGAGCAGCGAGCGGGGCATCTTTGGCCCACAACCGCAGGTCATACTGCTCAGCCATGCAGAAACGATCAGAGTATGTCCTCTAGGAGAGAGAGACTGTGTGTGTGTGTGTGTGTGTGTGTGTGTGTGTGTGTGTGTGCGCGTGTGCGTGTGCGTGTTTGTCCCTTAACTTTGGCCTACACTCTCAGCCATTAGCCTTTCTGACTCAACGTCTTTGTTCGAACATGACAGGAGCGTATAAATAATCCCACTCTCTTACACCAATATTTACTGCCACATGCTGCTTGGATTATTCTTCAAATATTATTATGTCAATATTTGAAGAATTGAAATTAATATTTAATTAATTAATTTAATTTAATTATTTATTTGTTTGTTTACTTATTTTATAGGATATTATGTCAATATTTGACAAAATCAAAACTAATGTTTGTTACTTTACTTACTTATGTATTGGTGTATGATATGATTTTAATATTTAATCTTTATTTATTTATTTATTTATTTGCTTGCTTTGTTGTTTGTTTGTTTGTTTATTTGTTTGTTTGTTTGATTTTTTTAGAGGATATATTGTCAATATTTAACAAACTTGAAAATTAATTTTATTTATTTGCCTGCTTGCTTGCTTACTTGCTTGTTTGTTTGTTTGTTTGCCTACAGTACATTACATTTTTTAAAAGGACATTAGTTCAATATTTGACCAAATCGTAGCTAATATATCAGTACTTGTTTGTTTATGTATTTTTTTTTGTTTGCTTGTTTGCTTTTTATATAGACAACATAATTAATGATTTTAACTATGACTTTATAGTCAGAATCTCATTATACAAATATCTTATCTACCACAGGCTACTAAATATCCTTCATCAAGGACTCTCAGCCATTAGTCTTTCTGAGTCGACGTCTTTGTTCGAACATGACAGGAACGTTTAAATAATCCCACTCTCTTACACCAATATTTACTGCCACATACTTCTTGGATTATTCTGTTTTCTAAAATAAATTTGTTAATTAACAGAATTGAGCCGTATTACACCTTTTTTTAAATGCCAAAAAGACATTTTCTTTTTTTAAATACAGCTACTGTATCTGATGTATACGTTGTGGATGGTCACTTATAGTCATATCACTCAAAACATTCATACACGTCCTGAGGACATCAGAGAACATCAGTCTCGCCGATTTAACATCAAACCCGTCATCTTCGCTCTTTACGACCCGCTCTTTGACGTTTAAAGTTTAAAGTAACAGTGAAGAACAGCCAGCTGAGGTCATACATCTGAACATCGAAGCTGTTTCAAAGTGTTAATCTCATAATCCAGTAATCAGTAAACTATGTGCATTAATAATGTCGATAATGAGCAAGCAGGCTGGTATTTAAACCTCAGACTTGGATATCGCAAGAAAGATGAGGAATGAGGAGTATCAGGTTAGGCATCACTGCCTGAGAGTTTGACCTTTGGAGGATATTAAATCAATATTTGACTTTCATATTTGACAAAATGAAAAGTAATATGTGTTTGTTTGTATGTTAGTGTAATTTTTGCAGGATATGTCATTGTGTGACAAAATAGAAATGATGATTTATTGATTTATTGATTTTTCATGCCTGCTTGCTTGCGTACTGCCTTACTTGTTTTTTGGTTTTTTTTGTTAATTCTTTTGCAGGATATTATGTCAATATTTGAAGAATTGAAAGAAATATTTAATTAATTAATTAAATTCTTTATTTGTTTGTTTAATTACTTATTTTGTAGGATATTATGTCAATATTTGACAAAATCCAAACTAATCTTCATTTATTTATTTATTTGCTTGCTTTGTTGTTCGTTTGGTTGGTTGTCTATTTGTTTGCTTCTCTGTTTAATTTTTTTAGAGGATATTGTCAATATTTGACAAAATTGAAAATGTATTGATTTATTTCTTGCTTGCTTCCTTGCTTGTTTGTTTGTTTGCATACCTTCTATTTTTTTTGAAGGACATTAGTTCAATATTTGACCAAATCATAACTAATATATCAGTACTTGTTTATTTATGTATTTATTTGTTTCCTTGTTTGTTTGTTTTTTATATGGACAACCTAATTCATGATTTTAACTATGACTTTATAGTCAGAATCTCTTTATACAAATATCTTATCAGTCACAGGCTACTAAATATCCTTCATGAAACATGCTGACGCATTCATCAGCGTTCGTCCCCATCCTTCTGCTTGGCCTCACAATTCCCAATTCTTTAATAAACGTTCCTCTCAGTCGTTTCTAAAACAGATCTTGTCCCATTTTTAACCTTGTGGAAAGCTGTAAGCTGTGTGTAACCATTAACGACATTCCAGCTGTATCTTGCCTTACTGCAAAAAAGCATAAAAATATACTGACTGTCACCAATATAGGAATTTATTATTACATGGTTATCAAACAAAAAACATTTATTTATTTATTTATTTATTTATTTATATCATTTATTCTTAGATTTGTATCATTATTATTAATACAAATGAATTATTTAAAATATTCATAATAATCATGGGCATTATGTAATCATGATCTGCTATTTTTATAGGGAGACTGTAATTTGACAATATTCAAGATCTCACTTAGGCTTGCTCAGACTGCCTTGTTTATATGAAATATTTCTAGATAATAATCAGATATAAATATTTAAATGAAACAAATAGTAATGTTTAAAGCACGCCCGGTAACCCAGGTGGTTCTTGCCACTCACTGTGGAAGCTTTTCTATTAAACACTTTGTGAAGGTGGCCTCACGGACTGCGAGTCAGAGCCACAGTGCGAGTGTGTAACGGATGATCAGCTGTGAAGGTGTCTCGCTGAAATTTTCGAGCATGAGTGATTCAAAATCAAAGCTAATTTAGGACAGAGCTTTGGTGTCCTTTCAAGCAGCTAATTAAGATGATATTTTCTCTGAGCAGGGAAATGTTGTATTTAATTCAATTAAGCTATTATCTACGAGTGCGAATGTCGCCCAGTCGCTAATTAGTCTAATTTTGCTTTGAGTTGGTTAATTTAATTAATATTCTTTTTTAAGGATCATTTTGTATCACTGACAGTCAGGGGCAAACATTCAGTTAATATATATATATATATATATATATATATAATATATATACATATGGCCAACTTAAAAAAGTCAGTAACATTGAGGTTCTTCTTTTGAATGTTTGTAATATGATGTAATATGAGTAAAGGTACTGTGTAATTGAAATGAGCACACGGTAGTTCAATCGTAGCAGCACGCATGCAGCATGGGGTATAGACATGTAATAATTCATATACACTATACGACAGAGCTCTTATAGACTTGTGTTCCAATCACACAATCAAAGGATTCGCCATTTTGTCTGGCAATCATACCTTTATTGCTATGTCATCAAGTGTATATGTTAAACTATGATTTATTTCAAGGGTGTTCAATTCAAACCGGGACTTGTGATGAAATTTCTGGTGAATGAAGGTGTAAAACTGATTAACATTCAGTAAAGAAGCCAGTACGAGTACCAGTTATGAGACTCTTAGCCGCGGTAAAACATGTGAACAGTTTAAAAGAAGGTCGTATGTCCGTAAATGACAATCACAGTTGAGGTGGCTTAGAGCCCTCCTCAATCGTTCCCACGAACCTTCAGCAAATGGAACTCCTGATCCTTGAAAATCGATGAATAACTTGTCACCGGGCTTGTCTGTCTTTAGGAACTGTACACACAATCATTCACCAACACCACTTGTACATTACAGCACCTTGGCTCAGAGTTATTGTCACATCCCCTGAACAGTCCTGACCTCGCTCCAAGCCATTTCAGCATGTTTTGAGTATTAAAGGAGTTCCTGGGAGGCCAGCGTTCCAGACGTAAAGCAGGTTCATGGCTCCGATCATGGCTCCATTCTACTGAGAAAACTTTCTACCTTGATGATTTCCAAGCACTAGTAAAACGCTGGGATAAGTGCATTAGTGTAGTAGGGGATTATATAGAGAAATAAAGGGAGGTTTTACTTTCATAACGGTCAAAATCCCAGTTTGACTTGAACACCCCTTGTAAAATCAAAACAAGCATTCTGTTATTAAACCTGTCAGTTTCTGACCCCTTTTTCTCTCTGCTTTGTTTTTCACCTGTCAGCCTGCCGTCTGTGATGTCTGACGAGTGACCGATGTCGCCGTGCCTGAGCTCACACCGGTGCATTTAGCCGCTTAGCGCATATGGTAAACCAGCGCAACACAAAAACATTACCTGATGTGTAGAGCGAGCTATAGTGCCAGGTATAAAAGCAATGTGCAATGGTGTATGCAATACTAAAGGGAGGTTCAATGAAGCATTAAGCCTAACTTCATGTGTCGATGGCACGATTCCTACCATGAGTGAGAGGTCTGACCCTGGTGAGAGGCACACAGCTTGTCTGTTCTTGGGCAGATGGAGGTTGTCAGGCAGAGGGCCATATCAGCCTCAGGCTGCGATCTTGACCTGTACAAGCTTTTAAGGTACAGTAGGTAATGACAGAAAGTTAAAAGCTCATCGTTGCTTGTGCTGAAAAGTTGTAGAAAGCCTTTCTGGCAAGAGATCCAGAACTGGCTGAGGGAGTCTTATCTTGTCTAATTTATTTTTCTGCATGTTCTTTCAGTGAATAGTTCAATGAGCTGATCCTCGTTTGTAAATGTCGAGTTTGAGCCATCTGCTGCATTATCTTTGAATGGGAACCGTATCCGTGTCTTGTCCCTGTGCCAGGAGTCAGCTTCAGGAAAGTATTTTAACAATTCGATGTCCACTGTGATTCTAAAGGAAGCCTTCGCTCCATACAACTTAGACTGACTGACTATAACGTGAACATTTAAAAAGACATCAAATACTGCATCGGGTACTGGCAGCGATGTGTAGGAGCGGAACGGAGAGGGTGAGCGAGTGAGTGAGAGAGAGAAGAGAGAGAAAGAGAGACAACAGGTTTTATAGAAGCCAAGGAAGTCAAGAAGTTACACTGTCGTTCACATGAATGTAAGAATGCCTGCACAAAGTGCTTACACTAATAATGTGTACTTATTTGGCTAATATGGCAAGCGTGCAATGATTTCCAATGATTTCTTGGTGCCCACCTAGCTGGTGCTCAGGTCTCAGGGTTATCACATGAGATATCACATGAGATATCTTCAATGTTGTTTAATAAACAGATAAAAATGTGTCTTTTCCTTTGATAGGTTGTATGAGTATTTTTGGACAAATGAGTGACATTCAAGTCATTCCGGGACTTTTGATCATGCAGAATCACAGATCACAGTCATGAGAGTAAAAACTCCCATTATTTCTCAATATACAGTAATCATCTGCTACACTAATGCATTCATCCCAGCGTTTCACTAATGCATGGATACCATCAATGTAGCAAGGTTTCTCGGTGTACCAGAGCCATGATCGGATTTCCTGCTTCGTGTCTGAAACGCTGGCCTCCCAAGAACTCCTTAAATGGCCCGAATTGTATGGAGGATGTGGCACTAACACGCAGCGGAGTTCCTGTAATGCGCAAGTGATTAATGCGATAAATGATTGCGCGCACAGTCTCTTCCAACGTTTGGGACGAGTTATACAGTACATGCTGTAGATTTTCAAGGCTCCACTCGTTGAAGGTACACAGGAACGGCTGCAGTGAACTCTGAGCCGCCTCGGCTGGAATCGTCAATCACAGACGTACAGCTTCCTTTAAGGCGTTCGCAGTGTTCAAATGTTTTACTGCGGCTCAGAGTCTTATCCCTACCATGTACTGTACCATGCTTGGAATCTGTCTGTAAATATCAATCGGTTTTTACGCCTTCGTTCACCAGAAATGTCTTCAAAGTCCCGGTCTGACTTGAAAAGCCCTCCTGTTTTAATTAACTTTTGGAAGCGAAGGCAAAAGGTAAGGCAGATCCCTTGCAATAACTCAGAGGACCAGCATTTGGACATTCGGACTCCCTGTTAAAGATCTCCGAGATAGAAAGATGTTGATGATGGATTTTGTCTACACATAATGGGAGTTTTTGATGATGTTATACTGTACAGTACAGTACGTTAGCTGAGTTGTGTGATAGTTAGACTAGAATGCGGCTGACAACAAAGTTGAGTCAGTTGGGTTTTTATTTTCATTATTTTTTTTACAGTTTCGGGTTCCCAGGACCCATTGTGCAACACATAACAATACGCCAGTTTAAAAAAGGTTCAAAAAACCCCAAGAGTATGAGATGAGTGCATGACTATAAACTGTAAACTATTGTGTAATGTTGCAGCAATAAGTAGACAGAGCAACAATATTGGCAGCAAAACGAGTTCCATGAATTAAAAAGTGTCGGATGCAGCTTTATAAAAGCGAGTCACACTGGGTGAGATGTGAAATGGATGTCCCCAAAATGTCTATTATTATTAACATAATAGTCAGGTCTATATCTGAACCATGATTTTAATCATGTAATGAAAATGAATGCAAATTGTTTTTGTGAGCTTTTTTTTTTTTTCATAGCCTAAATGAGCTCTGAAAAGCATGCGCGATGCTCCTCATCACTCATCACTGACATGCGCTTCAGCTCTTGGCTCCTCCGCATGCTACTGTATTAACAGTCACTCTAATAAAGTAACTCTGTGCCGTGCGTCTGGTGTGTTCAGCTGTGATTCTGCCAGTCTCTGATATTCTGCAGGGCTCCTGGAGAAGCGACTGCGGTGCAGGAGAGATTAACCACGGCTGGAGAGGAAGAGGAAGGGATTATCGACCACTCTGCACAACTCCAATGGAGAAGGATAAAGTGAGATATCAGCAGGATTCAAAAACTGCACAATCCCCTTCTCCGTCTCTCCCTTATAACGCTCTCTCTCTCTCTCTCTCCTATCTCCATCTCTGAGCATCTTGCACTTTCTTTCAGTCTTTACCCCAGTCTCTCTCTCTCTCTCTCTCTCTCTCTCTGATTCTCTCTCTTGCTTTCTTTAGCTTTCTACTATGGGAAAGGATTTAATGCAGGATTAGACCATCCTCGAGGGATCACACACTCCCTGTGTTGACTAACGTAGGTTAACAAAGACTCTCCTCTTCCCGCTGTACTAATCATCAAGTTCACAGTAACAGAATCAGTGTTAATTTAACCCCTACAGGGTCCACCGGCCTAACACTGGGCGCTTTCTGAGGGTTTTTCACCCTAGCATCTGGCAACACATACAGCCTGATTGACAAAATCCCTTGCACCTGAATGTAAGGCGGAGCTTACGGTATGTTAAATCGGATCAACGGTTCGCAATCCTGATGTATACTGCAACATCATTAATATTAGTGTGCTCACACAGAGCCGACATTTTTTGTACCAGTCAGTGGTAAAAGGTGCAACCTGATAGCATGACAAGCTGCTTTTGTTGTCTTATTAACTTCAAGAGAGAGAGAAAAAAGAGAGACTGGTGTCATACGTTACAATACGCAGTCATTGGCAATTTGCTGTGGAACTGTATGGTATGTGCAGTACAGTATGTGTTTTTAAAGTATAGTCATTTTTATGGATTATTTTCCTTGGTTGGCACGCCACCAAGTTGTTTACTCTTCACCCAACATCAACAGAAGCACCCTAGACGACAACAACAACAAAAAATATCAATAGGTTGCAAACCAGGATCGAAGCATACTTACAGTCTATTCATAAATATTGGAACAACAATGGATGTTTTTTGGCATTTGGCATCCGGGCACCACCAAAATGAAGATATAAGTTACAAGTCAAGACTTTCAGCTCTAATTCAAGGGAGTTGAACGATATTGTGCCATTAACCATTCAGGAATTACAGCCATTTTCATACACACACATTTTTGGTGTGCTCATAAATAATGGAACAAAACAGTTGCATGGCCAGGTGTGGCTTGTTCCCTTGTTACTCCGTAACTAATCAAGCAGATAAAGGACCAGCGGCTGATTCTAAGTTAACTTAAGTTAGCCTTTATATTCATAAATAGCTATTGGAATTGTTCCTAGTCTAACCTGGCATTAGCAAAGAAAGCATGCTATCTTAAATATCTTAGAAATATAAACAAAAATAAGACGTTTGAATTTTTTGCTTTGTTTTTTTTTTTTTCCTGGAAATGTAATTAGGTAAGAGTATAACATTTTCTGTTTAATGCTTAAATAGTATAAACACTTCAAAATAATATTTAAGTATAGTAACAAAGTAAAATTGCTCATTTTTTAAAACCATGCTTTAAATGTGTTACATTAATAAATATGTATAATTTATCTGATTTCTCTGATACATCAAGATAGTTGAAGTCACCTGGCCTGAATTAAAAATTTAACTTTACCTTTAAAAATAATTTAAAAAATTTCTAAACAATTTAGAAATTTTATTTTTATTTTTTTTATTTTTTTTGAAGCAGGTATGTGGCTCTCGTCTTAGTGTTTCCATAGCTTTGATAACTACTTTTAGAATGATTTCTGGGGCATGTTCAAGTGTCCAGATTCTCACTCACTTCTTAAGTTTTTAAAATGTTTTAAAGGAGTGAAATTAGGAAAATTTACCTCCAACTGTCTGCACCCACATCAACTAAACGAAGCGGGCAAAGCGTCGCCGAGTCTCTGGCATATGATAATAATAAATACATGGAAAGAGCTCAGATAATAATTACAGGTTGCTGGAGTGAAACTTGGAGCCGGCCGTGTTTCTTTTGCACAGTGATGATACGTCTTCCCACACGTTATGCATTAATTAGATAGGTGCGTCTCAGGATGAGGCCTGACACAGTCATAAGCGGGCAAGTCCCCACGTTAAGCCAACAGCAGGGAGCTGTTTAAATCTAGCGTCCTTTAGAACATGTAATTAGATAAGGCTCATCTCAAGATGAAGATGCATCACGTATGGTTGGGTTATTATACACTTTCTTTTATTTACTTATACCTTGAGAGGTATTTCCAGTGCTAAAGTTTTTCCATCAAAGTAACTGTTACTTGTTCCTTGAAATCCTTGAAGTTGTTGCAGGATGGTGTAGACTTTAATCTCAGAGCACATCTTTGGTCGTCCCTCTTTAAGACCCTGGAAGTTTAATGCTTAAATAGTATAAACACTTCAAAATAATATTTAAGTATAGTAAAGTAAAATTGCTCATTTTTTAAAACCATGCTTTAAATGTGTTACATTAATAAATATGTATAATTTATCTGATTTCTCTGATACATCAAGATAATTGAAGTCACCTGGCCTGAATTAAAAATTTAACTTTACCTTTAAAAATCATTAAAAAAATTTCTAAACAATTTAGAAATTTGAAATTTTTTTTAAACATTTCTTTGAAGCAGGTATGTGGCTCATTGTGACCAAGGTGACATCTAAAAGGCCCTCATAAGGTTATGCCATAAGGTCAGACGAATTGTGCTGGAGTGTGCTATTATAGAACAATAATCCGTTCAATTCAATTCAACTTTATTTGTATAGCACTTTTAACAATGATCACTGTCGCAAAGCAACTTTATAGAATCAAAAGAGAATTATGGAAAATGTGAAATGTAGAAATTATGTTTGAAATGTAGACAATTTGTATGAATAAAAATGATCAGATTGTCCTTGATGAGCAAGCCACGGTTGATAGTGGCAAGGAAAAACTCCCTAAGATGGCAACAGGAAAAAACCTTGAGAGGAACCAGACTCAACAGGGAACCCATCCTCATTTGGGTGATATCGGATAGCAGGGATTGATCTGCAGTCATACTCTGTGTGTGCCAGCTGGCAGAGGTGGAAAGATTACTAAAATGTTGTACTCAAGTAAAAGTAAGAGATTTTACTGAAGTACAAGTAAAGTTACCGTTATTAAAATCTACTCATGTAAAAGTAAAAAGTAGCTCATAAACAATTTACTCAGAGTAAACGTTACTGAGTAACTTTTTTTTTTTTTTTTTTTAACAGCGGGGGTGGGACGAGGCATTCTAGCGTAGTTAAAAAAAGATGAGCAGATATAAACCTCAAACTAGTTGTTTATAACTGACGGAACACCTTGGCATAATAAAGCTGTTGTCTTTCTTGTGCTTGAAAATCAAAGTGGTCACTTAAATATGGCGTCACGTCCCAGTCTAGTGTCGGCCGAACAGCAAAAGAATGGTTCAGGGTTCTATTATAAACTGTATGGAAATGGTGGTATATGGCAGAAAGAACTAAATCCAGTCATTAACTGATGAAATAATGAGGTTTGTATTGCTTTAGAAAAAAAAAACATACACACACACACACACACACAACAGGAGGAGGATCAGATTCAGGTTGGACCCAGGCCAAAATAATATACTAAATGGTATTTATATTTAGTAGCTAGATTACCTGAAAAAAAAAAAAACGCCAAAAAAAATACAGGTCCCTTCCCTGACTCCCTAAACCAAAAACAGTGAATAAATTCCCTCTTTCCAAAATAAACGGCAGCCACGCCCCTACTACTGCTGAGTGCACAAACATACAGTGAAATTATCTACAAATATATACAAAGACCAACCAAAGCAAAAAAATCACAACCAAATACCAAAATCACAATCGATTTCCTCGTTCCCGCGTCTCGCTCCGGTTTATCTATGATCGCGCTGCTTGATGACGTCACTCTCAGGGCGGAAGTGACCGTGTGGAAGGTCAGGTAGAAACTGATCTGGGGAAACAGTCAGAAAACCTGGAGTGGAGTCTGGAGCGGCGCGCGACCAGGACACGATACACACACGCGGGCGCAACGAAGCATTTATACAAATATATAATATTTTTGCATTTTCATTCATTTGCTTTACTCAGTAGCGCATATGATTTAAAATGTAGCGAATTACAATACGTCAAACTAAATATTTTAAAAAGTAGAATTCGTTACATTCCACCTCTGCCAGCTGGACGTTTAATATAACAGTTGATGACTTTGGGTTAATATGGAGTCCAATTCCTTATTGGAGGCTCAGGAAGACTGTAGGAAATTCCAGTCCTCCTAACATTTCACTAGTGCTTGGATACCATCTAGATAGAAAAAAATTCTCATGACTGGACTGACTGCGTCACGTTTAAAATGCTGTCCTCCCAGGAACTCCGTTAATGACCCAAACAAGATGGCTTGGAGCGAGGTCAGGACTCCCAGCCGAGCTCCCGTAATGTGCAAGTGGTGTTGGTGAATTATTGTGTGTATACTGTAGTTCCAACAAACATATGCGTCTCTTCAGCAATTTGGCAAGATTTTCAAGAATCAGGAAGTTCACTGG
Source organism: Clarias fuscus (assembly GCA_030347435.1). Classification (NCBI taxonomy): domain Eukaryota; kingdom Metazoa; phylum Chordata; class Actinopteri; order Siluriformes; family Clariidae; genus Clarias; species Clarias fuscus. The sequence goes on along the minus strand of CM059214.1, from coordinate 30,129,082 downwards.
CTGAATGTTCCCAGTGACTCCAAGCCAGTTTGCACCATTTAAATGTTTTACCGCGACTAAAAGTCTCGTCACTGTACTGTGCTTGAGGTATAAATGTCAACTCGTATTACTCGTTTATTCACCAGAAAATTCATCATAACGCTCATATTAAGCTGATTTAAGCTCACAATCAATGTCGCTAATTGAATGGAGCCCAGTTCTCATTTTTTTTATATTTTTGCCATTGGTTTCTCACAAGCCCTGGGACGAACTATAGTAAGATGTGTAAGTAAGTATGTTGGCATGACTTGTAGTGATTCCTCACAGATTGCAGGCATGAACTTTTTTACTATGCTAAAAACATGCGGTGGAGCTACAGCATTTTATGACCCAAAGATCCACCTTAGTTCCACTCTACATTTCTACACGTCCAACTGCAGCCATCCAGACTTCTGGATTCAATCCTAGACATCGCAGCGGCACCGTGTCACTTGAAAATGAGCCGCGGAGGAGACGCCATGTAGTTAAAAGGCCAAAATAGCATCACTGGTACAGTAAGTAAACTTTAATATTACATTATTTGTGTCATGTTCGCTGGAACAATTGATACAGTTGAGCAGTTTTCATGTATCTGTACTTTACTTGAATATTTCTATTAATGTGTACGTCTTACTTCTACTTCACAACATCTTACAGCAAATATCTGTACTTTTTACTTCATTACATTTTTGCTTGAAGCGGGAATATCGACACCTGCCGACTATTATGTGTAGCTGTGTGATTTGCATTCCCTCCATGAAATGCTTAATCATTTAGCAGGTATTTGAAATCAGAAGCAGAGATGAAACAGCATGTTCACGGCTAATACTGGCTTAGTACGTTCGGTGCGTAAATAGATTTGAACGTGGGTACGTTTTGTACCTTGACTCAAGGTGAAATGTAAAGTAATGACTTTACTTTTACTTGAGCAATATTTTGCATAAGATATCTCTATCACTCAGGATTTGTGCACCACTTGTTTTTTTTGTTTTTTTTTTCGAGCATATTTTAGCTTCTCTTTGATTGGTGCATCCTTCCTTTGCCACGGCTATTGATGTCAAAGCATGTCAGATCCAGGGCAAGCGGCGCTTTTTAGGTCATAACCAATTGTTGCAAAAATAATGAATGTGGGTTTAAGTTCTCAGCCTTGTATCTACAGTAGCATGTGCTATTTCATTATCCAATAGCTCAAACGCTATTATATCCCAAGAACAACTGGGCAGCATTACGTCCTAAAATAGCGCTGTAACAGCAACAAGCAACAAAATACATCACCTATGTTTTTTCACGAAAGTCTCGTTCCCAGCAGGACTTATGGAGCACATCTGTATTTTGGAGACAGATAACACCGATGTTGTCACTGTTGCTGGGTTTCAGGTGAATTCCGGTTCAGCTGTCCTGTCAGGACTCACTGTGGGTGCTCGCTGAACCAGTCGCAGATCCGCGCCTGACGTGACGCTGTCCTCGCTCATCGTGGTTTTCACACTTTTCTGCCCAATACTGCATATCGCATGGATTATCGCAACTCTCAACGTCCTACTCGCACTTGCATTAAGCTGTATGTATGTCACGGTTTGTTGGATAGGCGCTGTTTTACACCGCTCTTTGAAGCGCAACAATCAGGACTTATCAGGAATTTTCCAGAAGCTTGATAGCTTGATATGAGACACTGTATGTTTGAGTTAGACTCAGGCTGTGATATATAACAGATAACTCCAT
>CM059214.1:29979845-30122345 GCA_030347435.1 Clarias fuscus | reverse complement strand
AGCTGATGTGATGGCATTGCTGAATAATATACAGTCCTGACCTCGCTCAAGGCCAATCCAGTTCCTGGCCAATCCAGTTCCTGGGCGGCCAGCGTTTCAGACATGAAGCAGAGTCAGTCCGATCATGGCTCATCTCATAACTGTGTTGTGTTATTCTGCACAATCAAAAGTCTCAGTACGACTTGAACGCCCAGCGTAGACCGGTCACATTACTGTGTAAATTTCCAGACAGGATGTTCCATCAACAAGAAAGCAGAGGCAGAAGCCATTCCTTTGGCCTTTCATCACTGTGATAAAGCTGCGTATCTGCGCAATGCCTCAGATTGCTTTCCCAATTCTCTCTGGCTTTTCTTTTCCCCTTTGGACGTCTCTCTGGTATTCATACATTCATATCTTCCCAAACAAAAAAGACAGTTTTCATAAGTAGAACCAGGGCTCAAACCAAGAGCAGACATATTAATCAATCTAACATGACATAAATAACAATCAAACGTTCCAATACTTATGAACATCAAGGGGGGAAATGGGTGGATTTACCTGGTTTCATCAGTAAAAATTCAAATCATCTATGGTAAAAACATAAGAATTAGCCCTTTATGAAGGATCTATGTGTGTGTGTGTGTGTGTGTGTGTGTGTGTGTGTGTGTGTGTGTGTGTGTGTGTGTGGAGGGAACACCTGTGGCATGGCACTGAGAGGGTTGTGCCCTCTGCGCTGTGTGTGCTGATGACATGGTGGGCAGCAGCCTCTGTCCTCAGGCCACCCAGCGGCAAGCTAATTAAGACCTTACCCTGTCAACACACACACACACACACACACACACACACACACACACACACACACACATATTTCTTTTTAAAAAATGTATCTCAACACACAACAAAGAAACAGGGAGTGAATTTATAGACCCAGAACCAAACACGCACACACACACACACACACACACACACACACACACACACACACATATTTCTTTTAAAAAAAATGTATCTCAACACACAACAAAGAAACAGGGAGTGAATTTATAGACCCAGAACCAAACACGCACACACACACACACACACACACACACACACACACACACACACTGATCAATAAGTGGCAAAGGGGTGATAGTAGGGCAATTTCTGCCTGATTGATTGACTCATTGAAGCACATGTCCAGGCCGCAAGACATTCCGTCTTTCCGTCTGTCTCCGTGCCTGTATAGTAGGCGTGTGTTTATATATGAATCGTCCACCCCCAAGCACTGCCTAACTGTGTGTGTGTGTGTGTGTGTGTGTGTGTGTGTGTGTGTGTGTGTGTGTGTGTGTGTGTGTGTGTGTGTGTGTGTGCGTGTGTGTGTGTGTGCGTCTGCAACTGCGCTTAGTCAAGCAAGCGGCCCATGCTCACTGGCATTTCCCAAATACCCCAGCTGGAAGACTGAGTGACACACACACTTGTAGTGAGCCAAAGACAGAAACAGGATCTGTGTGTGTGTGTGTGTGTGTGTGTGTGTGTGTGTGTGTGTGTGTGTGTGTGTGTGTGTGTAAGTAAGTAAGGAGGGGGGCATTCACCGACTCTCAGGCTCTCAACTTGGGCTCCGTCCACGCCTCGCACACCACTGACGGCGCCGCCGATGCACCCGCTTCCTGTCACAGCGGTCGAGCGCCATTAAAGATGCGCAGGGCTTCATTTCCATCAGGCAACAGCGTGACGCCTTTTATTTTAAGTAACGTTAGCGTCTCTCTGCCATGATATTTCTGTCATGCTCTTCCCTCAGAGGTAATGGATGAAGCATCCAAGATTGGGAGGGCGGAGATAATTGACTTTCTAGAAAGCTTCTGAAATTACGTCCGGATTTCAATCACCAGCATGGACACACTCCGGCTGTAAGAGAGGGTCAGGATGTGGCGTACGCCTGGAAACGTACGCCACTTAAACATGAATATATTTAAACAAAGTATTGGGAAATGTGAAGTCGACAGAGATGCTCAGAAATTCTTTATGAATCCAATCACAAATATATTTACTTCATAGATTAGACCCATATTAGAATATATTAGAAAAAATTCCTTTCAATTCGTATTGCGAAGCGCCTTTTCCCATAAAAAATAATGTAAATGCAGATAATCAGTTCCAAAGATGGTACCAATATGAACAATTTCCAAACCTAAAATTATATTTTTGCATCTAAAAACAATCAGAACATTTAGAAATGACATGTAAATAAAGTACATTATGAAACAAATAGACATTAAACCTCACTTAACCTTAATCTATGATTCCTCTTGGCACCGGCTGCTTTAAAAACAAAACTGAAAGCGGCTACCGCTACGTCTTCACTCAATCAGTGAAATTCAGGGCCACTGGACTTTCTTGTGTAGAACTTTAGAAATGTTATATGCAAACCTGCTCTCTAAACATCCTGCAAACACACTCAGGCTTCATAGCATAAGGGTTTTTATTCTCGATTAAAGTTTTAATCAAGCTACTGTATATCGCTAACATCCGTCATTAGCAGGGCAAGCTTATGCTCTGTGTAGAATCAGAAATGATTCGCTTCTTAAAAGAAACTTACCAACTAGCATTATTGTTAGCATCAGTCGTCCGTAAGAGTAGCCTACTGTATTACACATTACACAGGGTACGCGTTTATCCATGATAGTTTTGTTCGGAGTTTATGGTAAAGAAGAATTAAAATCAAATTTTAGTAAGCCAGGCCGCCACAGTGGTTTATGGGTTGGCACTGGGGTCCAGGTTCAATTCCCACCTGGAATTGAATGTGTGCATGGAGTTTGCATGTTCTCCCCGTGCTTGATGGGTTTCCTCGGGGTACTTCAGTTTCCTCCTACAGTCCAAAGACACACTACATGGCCTGTAGTGTGTGAATGCACGTGTGAATATTCACCAGAGGTCCTAGATGGGCATAAATACAATGGTCTAATTAAATACAATGGAATAAATACCACCAGCCTCCACGGCCCCTAATACAGATGTTCCTAGATGGATGCATGGTTTAGTAAGACAAAATAATTTCTCAATACTTTACCTTTACATCTAAGGTAAATCTTAAATGTTAGAAAATCGCTAAGTGTCTTGTCTCTGTACTAGTATGAAAGATTTAACCGCTATATATGAGCTAGCTTAGTTTTTAGCCTGAAATATTCCCCAATTCTCAATGTTCTTACCATTTAAGCCACATACACCCAGTTTATGTTTGAAGCTATAATACAAAAAAATGACTTTTTTTTTTTTTTTTTTTAACTAAAGTGAGGGATTAGTTGCTATGAACAGCCAGCTAATGGAACTGCTAGACTAGCCGCTAGTGTTAATTCGCCCTTTTACCACGCTTTTTGGCAACAAGCCAATTGTTTTTTTGTTTTTTGTTTTACTATTATTATTATTATTACTAATGTTAGTTATTTTGTTTCGGTATAAGGTCCGTCCATGTGCCATTAGGCACATATGGTACCAAATATTTCACTCCCTGAAGAGATATCTGTCATTTCAGAGGCAGTGACTTACAGTATGGGTCGGCTTGCCAACTTGATGCTCAATCGTATCTGAGTGGTTAAGAGTGAAGGATGTTGCTCAGTGGCCCATCAGAGGCAGGGCGTTGGGGTTCGGACCAGCACCTTAACCACCGAAGCTACCTCTGCTTCCCATTACTTTTGTACTGTTGTATAAAAGCAACAAAATGCATGATCATACACTCCCTGCTGCTTTCAGTCAATGAGAACACATTGAATTTTCATATAAAGTTCAGCTAACTGATTAATTTCTCTTTGTACTGCCACGTGACTGACAGAAGCCTGATTTTTTTTCATCACTCACATGAATAATTGAATTTTTTTAAAGTTCCTTAATTGATGTAGAAGAACACAGCTTTATCACTACCTGCACACGCCCTTAAACATACACTGGATTCTACTTCAAGTTAAGGTAGGCCAAAACCCCAAACATGTCATTAGAGCATTCGTCAATTGATCAGACACGGCTTCAAACAGAGAACGCTTATTATTTTTCAAACACTCTGCCCATCCAGGCATAAACGTCCATGGCAACGAAGCCTCATTTAAACACAATATTCATAAAGGTTATTAAATATAATGATGCTGTCTAGTTAATGATTAGTGCTCATTAAATTGTCCTTCAAGAGATTTATTTTCAGCTCTTATTAGTTCATGACGGACTCGTCGCGGCTCAGGGAACAGATGCGAGCTGTTTAATTATTTTATGTGGTTTGCTGAGAACTCTGATGAGCACGTAGTCCAATGACACGACAGCTGAAGAGAGTATGATGAGAAATGTAGACTAAAGAAACATAGGCCACTTTAAAGTCTGTAAGAAGTATGGAATAAAACATCAAGTTATGTATTGTTATATCCGATGCTTGGTTGCATGATATAGTAAATCGCTTGTATTGGAGACTCCTTCCATAAAGGTTAAATAGTATATCCTGTGCAATACTGTTCTGTGCACAGCACATGCAAATTGGTGAAAGTCAATATTTGGTGTGATGATGTTTGGAGGAGCCTTTAGTGTCAGGTACAATTTGTGCAGTTTTAAAAGGAAATTAGCTACAAAGGTTTACTGAGCATCCTGTAGAACCACACACAGTGTTTGTCTAAAATGTTGTTGCTTTTATAATATGTTGCTTTCTTGTCTGGCATAGAAATGATTTTTTTTTTTACTTTTCAGAAAAAAAGGTTTGAAAATCAGAAATGTTTTTGTACGTGTCTCATACTTGTGCTGAATAATAAAATAAGAAATCAATAATAAAGTTTGTACTAAAAAACAGTGTTTAAGACTTTTCCACAGTAATGTGTTTTTTAAATGTGCCACATTTGTCATTTGTCTTTTTTTCTTTTTCAAGTTGGTTGTCTTTTCTATGAAAATAATCAGTATTTCTGCCCCGTTTCTAAAAATATGACAGGCAATCGGAAATTAAAGGGATTACAGTTTCAAGCCGTAATTTATATAGGATTCATGTTTCAATTCTATGACAGATCTTGTGACCATTTCTGCATTTTTGTGCTGTTAAAAGATGAATACCCAACAGGTTTTACGGCTGAAATATGGCGGAATACATGATCGACAAGCCATCGATCTTCACAAGAGTAACAGAAACACCAGATGCAAAACAGAAACAAACTGAAGATTATTAGAACATTGTGAGGTTTGTGTGTCCTAGAATGTTAAAGTGTCCAGTTTTCTGTGAATCCTTAGAAGGACCTGGTATGTTTTGGTTTTTTTAAAAAACATTCTAGGAACATTTCAGGTAACATTCTCTGAAGGTTTGAATGATGCTGAACTATATTTGTAGGTACTGAGAAGGTTGTTAAATTCAACTCGATTCATTTTATGAAGCCATCCTGATTTGGGTGAAACAGATATGAGGAACTGATTTGCAGATAACAAATAACATGCTCAGGACTTTGCAACAGGTTCTGCTGAACTGTATTTGCTATGCTGTCTTTACAGTATGTTTGATGCATCCTTTCCTTAGCAAAAACCAAATTTTCTTACCCGTTTTTAAATTTCTCATTTTACCCATTTTATATTTCTCTATGCCCCAGTGAGACAGCCCGAAAAACTTTTCATGCTGAAAACTTTTCCCATACCATCAGGGTAGAAGGTTTTCTCAGTACGCCGGAGCCATGTCCTGATTCCTTGGCTTCCCAGGAACTCCTAGAAGACCCCAAACATGTGGGCTTGGAGCGAGGTCAGGACTGTACGGGGATGTGGCAATAACCTCCAGCCAAGTTCCTGCAATACGCAAGTGGTGTTTGTGAATGATTGTACGTACAGTTCACACAGACAGATGAATGTTTTTAAAAAAATGCAACACTTAAATGTTTTACTGTGAAAAATAGTCTCATCCGGGTATTGTGCTTGAAGTCTTCTGAAAATGTCAATCATTTTTTGCCTTCATTCACGAGATAGTTTGACGTGAATGCCTCTTGCATAAATAAATAAATAAATAAATAAATAAATAAATGGGTTTTGTATGCATTCTTTAAAATAGTCAGTAAATTATTTAAAAATGATTAAAAATATATATCATTTTATATAATGATTTCAAATATATTAAATACAAAATAAATAAAAAGAACCTTTTTTTCTTAGATTTAGTTTGAATTCAAATTTTTCTAATAATTAAAATCCTCCTTATTTTATATTTCTCTATTTATCTGTTTCGGGGTGCCAATAATTCTTATTAAAGCCTGAACTTTGTTTTCTTGCTCATGTAAAAACTGTGTGACTTGAGTTTTATGACACATTTTTGATAGGTCTAGTTTAATATGACTAGTTAGTAATTCCCCTCAGGTTCCTCTTTGTTCGAGCATTATGCTAAGTGCTAATGCATGTTAATGTGTTTTTCATTAACCGGGCTCCTGAAGCCCTGGCCCGCCGGTGGGCGTCACATAGCCCGTCTCTGAGTCGAGCAGGGGAGGATGGAAAAAGTTTCTGGTGCCATTTTGTTTGGCGCGGCTCTGTAATTAAGCTGCCAGCAGCGGCGCATTAACGCCGCATTAGGCAGTGCAGGGCCGAGTTGAGGATATGGAGGTACAAACAACAAGGGACAGTACTGGCCATCACGTCTGCAACACGCTGACCTCCATTACACACACACACACACACTCAAACACTTTCAAACACACACACACACACACACTCACTTTACAACTCATCAACATGTCCGCCAACTTAGCATAGCCCATAATTAATAAACACACATCGTCTACCGTTCATTTTTGCCAAACAAAACTTTTTAAATGAAGACCTCCGCACATCAAATTTACTTCCTTGCTTTATTATCTGCAATATATGAAAATGATTGTCTATAAAAAATCTAATAAAAATGAATAAAACATGTTTGGTATTTGAAAATGTAATGCTTTAGTTTTTCTACCAAAGCTAAAAAAAATCGTATCACTCAAAATCATTCCTCTAAATACTGTATCTCTATCAATCCAGTCTTTAGCAGTATTTTCAAGCATTTTTTTTTTTAAATTATTATCTTGGTTAAATTTTATTATCTCAGAAAAGCTGAAAAAGCAAACGTTTTTTGAAACCTTGAAATATTAAATGTATTAAATAAGACAAGGACATGAGTTAACACATTAAGGCCATCATTCATCAATACAAGGGAGGTTTGAGTCCAGCTGTGACTTGTTACGAGATTTCTTGTGAATGAAGGCGTAAAGCTGATTGACATTTACAGACGACTCGCGGCGCAGTACAGCGATGAGGCTCTGAGCCGCACTAAAATATTTGAATGGCGCAAACGTTTTAAAGAAGGCCGTACTGTACATCCAAGAGTGATGTTCCCGGCATTAGAGAAAATGCATCTGTCTGCGGGGACTGTACATCCACAAACACCTCTTGCACAGAACAGATAGTCGGCTCTAATTTTTTTTTCTTGCCTCGGGAATGATGTCATGTTAAAGTGTCCAAAAATATTTATGACCAAAATTGGAAAAAGAAGTAAGTAAAATGTCTGTATATAATGTACACACACACACACACACACACACACACACACACACACACACACTGAAGACTCACATGGACAAAAATGATAAAATATATATATATATATTGCGTAATAGATAACTTTTAAGAAATGATTCTCTTAAAAGTCATTTTAATGGGCGTGATCATTGGCCATAATATATTTCACCTGAATTGATTCTCAATCACTTGCTCAGTATTTAGCTAGACATGATATATCCCAACTAGCATTTAAAATTAGATACAAGATGAAATACTAGACTAGATAAATAGTAAAGTCTAGAGAAACTTCTTTTTTTTTTCCCATTACTTCCCTTCAGGTTCATTATGGATTTTTATTACGTTTTTTTTATTATACCAGGAGAATGGAGACGCCACTACGGTCTCTCCGTATTCCTTGTCCTCTTCTTGCAGTGTGACGGTTCACGGCTCTTTCCTGTCGTCACCTCACTCCGGATAGCTCTCGTGTCAGAAACAATCTGGTGCTGATGTGTCGTCTCGGGCCGAGCGGCCGCTCCGGTGCCTCCCTGACCTCCGGTGCTCGGTCCTGACCTGCCACATGCTGTTTGGACACACACCACTACCTGTGCATATGTGCGTGCATGTGTGTGTGTGCGTGTGTGTGTGTGTGTGTGTGGGTGTGTGTGGGTGTGTGTGTGAAGGAAAGCTCTGTAGGCTGTTTGTACGGTAATTAGACAGTGGTGATGAGGAAGCAGCGGTAATGTGAACAGACAGGAGTTTTTACACTTGAAAAGGGAATTTCACAGAAACACACACACACACACACACACACACACACACATAGGTGGGAGCGAACATATATACACTAGACACTAGAGTTGAAGCGCACTGTTCAAATAATTTCAGATTTTTTTTTTTATATTCGACATATTTCACAATTACATCATGAAATAATGCAGATTTTTCTATTAAAATCTGATGTTCTGAAGAGACTGAAGGTTGAATATCAAATGCTGCTCTGCTGGTCATGTAGAGCACTATATAGATTAACAACATCATGATTTACCCTAAGTAGTGAGCATCTTCAGTGAATCAGTATCATTCCTAGTACAACTACTACAGTATCACTACTAGTACAACCGTGGTAGAACCTCCACATACACACACTCTGGGCAATTTGGGAATGCCGGACTAAATCGGGAATCGAACTCAGACCCTGGAGGTGCAAAGCGACGGTGCTACATATATATATATATATATATATATATATATATATATATATATATATATATATATATATATATATACAGTATATATAGATAGTAGTAGCTTCTAAAATACTGTGTTTATGTTTTGTGCAGCTGTAGAATCCTTGTGAGTTGGAAGCCAATGTGAAGAATAAAACAGTGTGTGTGTGTGTGTGTGTGTGTGTGTGTGTGTGTGTGTGTGTGTGTGTGTGTGTGTGTGTGTGAGGTCACTGCATGATAACAGCACCAGCTGTGGCTATTCACTTAGGGCTGTGTGTCCTGGGGTATGATGGCCTCTGTGTGTGTGTGTGTGTGTGTGTGTGTGTGCGTGCTAAGGTGATCACACACACATACACGTTCTGAAAAATATGAAGCACATGCACCACAGATTTGGTATGCAGTTATTTGTTGTGTGTGTGCTGTGCGTGTGTGTGTGTGTGTGTGTGTGCGTGTGTGCTTGCAGGTGAGAAGCACAGCTCCTTCTTTGCATAAGCACTAATGACAGCAACCCGAGCAAATGGAGTCGGTTAGCCTAGCGCAGCGCTAATCATCTCAGCAGGAAGTCCTGTCATTCTGCATGTGTTCAGCATCGGCCCATTTAAACATCAGGCCCTGATGGGCCGCCCCACCCCACAGTCAGCCCTAGAGAGAGAGAGAGCGAGAGGGAGAGGGAGAGGAAGAGGTGCTGGTGGTGATCTGATGAGACAAAATTACCTTTTAATTAGCCGACTCTTTAGACTCTCATAATTGTTTTGGTCACACAACAAACGCCGAGGCCTGTAATTTCCAAAAAGCTATTTTTGGGATGAAAAGGTCTAAGCGGTACGTGAAAGGAAAAGAGAGCGGGGGGGGGGGGGGGGGGGGGGGGGGGGTGTTTGGGGAAATGAGGTGGTGAAATGGAGGGCAATCGTGGTGAATATTTCATTATTAGTTGAGTGTTTACAGGAAGAAGAAAAAAAAAGTTGTTTAAGTGCAAATCACAGCAGCTGAAGCTCGAGCTGATGGAGGTTAAATAATATTTGTGTGTGGGAAAAAAAAGAGTCCAGGATTATCAGGTGCACGGATCAGAAAAATAAACCTATTCATTTCCGAGGTGTGAAAAATCTGTTAAACAGTGAAGATAGACTTTCCGGTGGGATTTAATCTCACAACCTTGTGATCAGTACATTTTCCTTGCACACGGATAACATACAGAAATATCTGAAGAGATATAATGGGTGTTCAAGTCAAACCGGGACTTGTGAGTTAAGGCGTAAAATCGATTGTCAAAGAGACGCAACTGCACATTACAAGAAATGATTCCTCATCAGCCACATCCCCTGTACAGTCCTGACCTCGCTCCATGCCATTGACACATGTTTGAGGCACTTAAGGAGTTCCTGGAAGGCCAGTGTTCCAGATGTGAAGCAGGCAGTCCAATCAAAACTTTCTACCTTGATGGTATCTACCGTGAGCGCTATTGAAACACTAGGATAAGTGCATTAGTGTATTAGGGGATTATATAGAGAAATAAAGGGAGTTCTTACTCTCGTAACTGTGTTCTGTTATTCTGCACAATCAAAAGTCCCGGTTTGACTTGAACGCTCAATGTTGTTATTATAGAAATGACAATATGATGGAACGAGCGCTCTAATGTCTCTATAAGTCTGTGCAGTTGGACCCGGTGTCAGAGCCTTATAGAAAATGAATCCTGACCAATCAGATTCAAGAATTCAGCAGAAGGATATACTGTATTAATGAGGAAGAAAATGTGAAGATTTATTAATGACAATTAATAGCCAGATGTACATGCATGTGTTTGTGTAGGTTAAAGCAAAGAATAACGCAAGCTTCGATCTGAAGGAAACCAAAAGCACACGCAGCGTAGATCAGCGATGTCGCCGCGGGACGCTTGATTGACAGCCGACCTCCTGCTGTCTAGAAACTCCATCGAAGTGACCTTTCGCCTCTTGTCATTTCAGCTCCATTTTACCCTCTCGTCACGGAATTATTTATCATCTCTTCAGTACGATGAAATAATTTTCCTTATGAATTGTCTTCATTTTCATACTTTTTTTTTTTTTTTAGGTAAAATTTTCCAACACACAGCTGTTTATTATAAATAGAGTTTCAGTATACTGGAGTCAAAGAACCGTGCTGCTATCATATTATTCGAAGTAAAATCTTCAAGTTTGGTACATAGTCCAGAAGACTATGTACACTGTCTTATTGCATTGAGAAAGGCTGTGAGGTTGAACTGCATTCTTGTTTAAAAGCTTGCAAAGGCCCGAGAAATGAAAATGACGGAGCGTTGTCTCCCCCTAGTGGCCGCTCTCTGTTACAACACATATAGTTATAAAATAATAAAGCAGTAAACAGTAAACATTAACGTAAAAAAATATATATATACACTATATATATATATATATATATATATATATATATATATATATATATATATATATATATATATATTCATTCCAAATACACTCACAGTGGTGCGATTGGTACATGATATCCAAGTGCTATCAGGGACACCCAAACTAAATGGCTAATGATCTGGAAATCTGTTTTTTTTTTTTTTCCCTCAGTAGCCTCCATGCTATCCCCATATTCCTGTTTTTAGCTGACAGAAGTGAGACCCTGATGTCCTCACATTTGACATTTTGTATGTTCTGAGATGCTTTCGGACAGTGGTAGTTCAGTGGTACGTGTCTCACCCCCGTTTCTCGCCCCCTGGTTTGATTCCCACCCAATGCCCAAACCCCAGCCTCTGGATGCAGTGCGGGTCCCGAGCGCAGATGAAATGGGAGGGTTTGTGTCAGTAAAGGTGTCCAGAAAAAAACAAACTTGTGGCAGGTTGTTTGGGGATTGGATGATCTGCTGTAGTGACCCCTCGATGGGAGCAGCTGAAAGACCAACAACTTGTTCTAAGATAGCGTCATTGTGGCTTAGTGGTTAGCACTATCGCGTTGCAACTCCAGGGTCCGGGTTCTATTCCCACCTGGGGGTCTGCGTGCATGGAGCTTGCATGTTCTCGCCGTGCTTGGTGGGTTTCCTCTGGTTTCCTCCCACAGTCCAAAGACATGCAGATTAGGACCAAATTGCCAATAGCATGTGAATATTTGTATGAACGCTGACCGGAGGTCCCACCATGGTGGTTATATTCAAGATTTAACTTTATTAATCCCAGAGGGGAATGAACACACTAGTACTCAGCTTTGGTCTACGCGGTCCCTAGTTGGACTACAGAGGTTCCAAGAAGGATGGATGGCTATGGCTATTCTTGGATACTTTTCTGCATATATATATATATATATATATATATATATATATATATATATATATATATATATATATATATAATCCATGGGAGCAGAAAAGTATTGTGAAGATTATCTGAAGGTCATAACCCGTATCTGCCGGATTTGTTGCATAGTTGCCACGTGACCGGCTGAGTGGTGTTCCTATTAAACTGGACAGTGCGTGTACGTCTCACTAGACACATTAAAGTGCTCTTGTGCAGTCAAAAGATGAAACAGCACACTTTTGTGTTGAAGCACAACACGACCCGAATACAAAAGTAAACCCTTATAAGGCTAAAGGAACACTTATCATTCATTAGCTTAGTTTGGCTAGACGACGCTGCTCTCCGTTTCTGCTACACTTTTCCTTCTTTTCTTTTTTCTCTCTCGCCCAATCCAATCAGCGATTTGAAGTTTTGCCAACAACCATCTCAGCGAGTCTGAAATTCACTCCTGTGCTTTTATTTCACTCAGACACACTTCCAGTAGTTTTAACTTGAAGGCTTCCAGGACAGCAGAACATCGCTCCTGGCTGATTAGTCCACGCGCTCTTCACAGACGACTCAGCATGATTAGGTCCGTCCGATCCCGCGTTCTATCCGCCGCAATTTATTCAGCACATTGAACACAGTCCTGTTCGAGCTGAACACTTCCGAGACTTCGTTCTCTGCGGCTTCCTCACACTAATTTCCCGCCTGACCCGCAATCTCGCTAAACCACCGTCAGGGAGAGTCAGGCCTGAAATTGGAAACTCTTGATGCAGGAATATCACTCCTAGCTGATAATTATGTTACTTCAGATTTTTTTTTTTCATGTATTTATTTATTTATTTATTTATTTATCTTTACAGGAATTAACTTTTTTTTTTCTTCAATCAGAACGATTACCACTTTGATCACAAAAACAACCGGTTCCTCGACTCGGGAATCATGAGCTGACTCTGAAGCTTTGGATTCGATTGAGCTGACCAAGCCTGATATAGCGCGTGTTACCACTTCATGCGTTTAATCACTAAGTAACCAGACCCCCGATGTGTGCTATCACCTGAAATGTTAGCTAATTGATGCTGGCTTGTCTGGTTGTTGTCTAGACAACAGTGAAGGTTCCACTGGCCATATTGAGATCGACTTGCTTTGAAAACCGGTTGCGCTACAGCCTCCTGAGACTTGGACTCTACTGTGATATACATTGCATGTTTTTCCTTAATTTTTCTCTTTATTTGTCTGACAAACAAATAACATGAGATGGTCCTCATATGAGGATCGTAGAAGGAACGATGTGCATGAACATTCATGGCAATTTGCACTCATCCTGGACATTTCTATTTCATTTTGCACACTTTTGCACATTTCTCCATATTTTTCATATTTTAAAAAATATTTATTAAATATTTTTTATATCCTATATTTTACATTTTGTTGTTCTATTTTTCTCTGCGGCTAAGTTTTTCTATATCTTATTCTTATTCTCATTCCATTCCCTAATGTATTTCTTATTGATAATTTAGTTTTTAAGGTCACAAGCGGTCGTACAAGCATTTCACTGCATATCGTACTGTGTATGACTGTGTATGTGACAAATAACATTTGAATTTTATTTGTTTTTTTATTTGTTTATTTTATTTACTTGTCCTGTGTTAATTTAGAGACACATAACATAAATTGTATGCTAATATACAAGGTCCATTCCAATCAGCTTGCGATGAAATTTCTGGTGATTTCTGGATAGATTTCTGGTGAATGGTGCTAACGTTTCAAAGAAGGCCATCTGTCCGTGAATAATGATCGTGTCTGAGGTGGCTCGGCGCCCATGCAGTCGTTCCCGTGAACATTCAGCAAGTGGAACGTCTGATCCATGAAAATCTACTTGAAAAAGAGACGCACCTGTCTGTGGGAACGGTACACACAATCATTCACCAACAACACTTGCATCTTACAGGAACTCGGCTACAGGAGTTACAGCAGTTGGAGGAACTCAAACTCGGAGTTACAGGAACAGAACCCTGGCTGGGAGTTATTATTCAATCCTCCGTACAGTCCTGACCTCACTCCAAGCCATTTCCACATGTCTGATCCATTAAAGGAGTTCCTGGGAGGCCAGCGTTTCAGATGTGAAGACATGATCACTCTGCACTTTCATTAATCATCAGAAGTAGTTGGTATGTAAACATGGTTTATAGTTAAGGGTCAAGTCACTTAGGCTTTTATTGTCATTTCAACCATATACAGGTTGAACCCTGTATACAGGATTAAGGGGTATAGATGATGAGTGAATGAGTGAATCGCTAGGACACCTAATTAGCTAACTAGTAAAGACATAAATTAACAAAACTAGATAGATAGATAGATAGATAATATGTTTAGGCATGTAGATATAAGTAAATTAAGATCTAAAAATATATCTATCCTTGAATAAAAAATATAGGTCAAAATATAAGTCATGGGTTGAACGTTTGTTAATATTAAAAAATAATAATAATAAACAAGAAAAAGGAAGGGGGGAGATTATAAAAGATCTATGGGTAATTTAAAAAGACTAGAAGTGTACTGAAAACAGAAAACATTGTTGATTTTGATTTCTGTAGGTTTAAAGGTTTGTGCTGAATTTTATGAATATGATTTTTTTTTTATCATCCATTTTGTTAATATTATGAAAACACCATAAGACATATAATACATATATACAGTATATATAGTTGCCTGAGCATCATGAGGAAATCCAGAACTAATCTGTTTTAATCGATTTATTCAAGTGTTTGTTCTTAACATGGTTGGAGATTGTATTGCATTATTGTCTCCATATGACTTTAATTAAAATCTGCATCAAATACAAAATATATAGTGATTAATATGAGAGCAGGAGCATGAAATCTAATAACAATATGAAATAAAAAAATGCATGTACAGTACTTATTTATCTTTTGAACCATTTATTATTATTATTATTATTATTATTATTATTATTATTAAGCAAGCAGATAATACACATGTCAAAATGTATGTTATTTTCACCTGATTAAAGAAGGTCTATTACAAAATCATCATGTGATTGATTGACATTAAATGTGCCGTCATTTACTGTTCTTCTACTTCCTTTGGGAATCAATGAGGTGAGAATTAAATAGTTAAAGAAAAATAAACTTTATTAAATTTGACTGGACATGAGAACAAAGAAAACCATATTGTCCTATTATTTCATTAGAAATGTTTTGTTTAAATTATTTATAGTTTAAGTTTGTTTGAAATGGAACTTGGTGTTACCTTTTTACACCACAAGGGGGAGCTAAACACTCAGAGTTCTCTTCTCACTCACAACAACTTGTTAAGAATTTTATCCTGGTCAGGGCAGCATTCGATCCTGAGCCTGTTCTGGGAAAATTGGGTGTGAGACGAGAATGGTTTAGACACAGGGAACACATGAAACTTCATTTAGGCAGAAAGATGTAAACATTTGTATTTTAAAATTAAGTAAACACGTGAATTGCGCTCATGCTCAGTCCTTTCAGTGGTAAAATGGTCTAATCACGGCCTGTACTTGCACATTGGCTCCAAATCGACTCTTAAGTTTTGTGATGTCAAATAATATCATTTATGATGTCATGGGGCGATGGTGGCTCCGTGTGTTAAGACTCTGCATTACTGATCGGAAGGTCAATGTTTGGAGCCCCAGCTCTGCTAGGTTGCCACTGTTGGGCCCTCGAGCAAGGCCCTTAACCCTTTTCTGCTCCAGGGGCGCCATATAATGGCTGACCCTCCGCTCCGACCCTCGCTAACTTACAAAGTTGGGATATGCAAAGAATAAAGAGTTTTACTGTGCAGTAATGCATACTGGTGCGTAATGCATAATGCATAATGGTCAATCAGTTTATGTACCACATAAAACATTGTACTACCAATAATAATAATAATAATAAACAAATTATTCAGATACTCTGTGTTTATTTTCATTTACAAAGTACATGCATTTACCTTACAGTGTCTGTTACAGAGTTTTTAATTTTTTTTTTTTTTACAGACATTCTCTTTTAAATAAAGATGTATTATGTAGGTAATGCTTTACAGACTAATGCAAACATCTGTCATTTCTATCATTGTGCAAATGAGGCAAAGCCCCCTAAATAAACCTCCAATGACTTAAGCTATGTATTTTTATAATGAAACATGAATCATGATTCAATGCGCTTTATTAATAAGGTAGGTGATAATAAGGATTAAGGTGGCTGAAAGCTGGGATTCTGTACCTTTACAACTAAATTAAAACGTACTAATGAGTAAATATTTAAGACATTTACAAGACAGCCAATCAAAAAACAGTGTATCAAAAAGATGCATAATGTACTGAATAAGATAATATACAGTGATGCTCAGTGATGTACAAAAGCAAGAGATTGAAGTTATCATATAAACATCTGAAAGTGTGTTCAACGTAATGGCGGAAAGAGGCGGTCTGCGTCTCTCTCTCTCTCTCTCTCTCTCTCTCTCTCTCTCTCTCTCTCTCTCAAGCAAAAAGGAGAGTAAGTGCTTGTATGGCAAAGTGCCACAATGACAAATCAAAACCAGACAACTGACATTTCATCTGAATGAAAATGTCACTGAACAAAGCCTGGTGCTTTAATTGTCCTCCAAAATGGCTCAGAGGGAGAAAAAAAAAAATGCCTAATGGATCAACCGTAACTTTTCAATATCTGATCCCGTGATGCTCAGCATTAAGTCATTGTTGGGTCTGGACTTCAAGCGCTTAAAATCCACAAAGCAGAATCCCTCCATCAGCTCGATAACCTGAGCCAAAGCTAGCCTTGATTTATAAGCCAGAAAGATAGGAGGAGGGCCGTGGAATGTTTGCAGCTTCGCATTTGGCTCGGATTGATGTTTCAGCTTTTCCAACAAATATCGAAGCACTCTCGTTGAAACTCAATGTCATGTTGCATAGATTAATTTCCTAAAAACCCACTAAATGTAATCTAGACGCAAGAGCTCTGTACCTGCACCAATCCAGAATCAAACAGTATTTCATTAAGGTATGAAATGTACAGAATACTAAGGTGCACCCACTAGTTTGAAGTTTATGAAATTACTGACGTGTATGGAATAATGAATAAAGGAAAATATTGAAAGTGGGCAGAATATTGGAGCGTATAAAATATTGAAATATGCAGGATACTGAAGCCTATGGAGCAATAAAGCGTACGGAATACCAACACGCATAAACAGCTAAAGTACACAGAGTACAGAATGTTCATGTTTATATTGCCAAAATTAAGAAAGTACTAAGGCGTATGTGTACTGACGTTTACAGAATACTGAACGTTATTGCACACTAGAATGGATAGAATACTAACGTTTAGAGAAAAGTGAGGT
Organism: Clarias fuscus; assembly: GCA_030347435.1. Taxonomy (NCBI): domain Eukaryota; kingdom Metazoa; phylum Chordata; class Actinopteri; order Siluriformes; family Clariidae; genus Clarias; species Clarias fuscus. The sequence continues at coordinate 30,104,999 of CM059214.1, read as the reverse complement.
ATACAGAGTACTGATGTGTGTGTGTGTGATACTGAATTTTATAAAATACTGACTGTACGGAATATGGAAGTGTGCGAAATACTGAATTTTATTGAATCTAAAAAAAAAAGTGTAAAAAATACTGAAACTGAAGATTTCAGACATACAGACACAAAGTGTGCAAATCGCCAAAGTGCACAGAGCACTAAGCTCCTTACTTAAGGTTATGGACTTATACTAAATACTAAAGACAATACTAACGTGTACAAATTACTGACATTTATGCAATCTGTAAGTTCATGGAATTCTGAAGGTATGGCATTGGTGGCTCAGTGGATAGAGAATAGGTTTCTCGCCTGCCAATGAGGAAGGTTTGATTACCACCCGAAACGTGCCAAGCTGTTGTGCAGATTGATCGGCTGTGGCAACCCTTTGACAGGGGCAGCCGAAAGACCGACAACCAAGAGAATACTGAAGCTCTTGAAGGCGGCATGGTGGCTGAGTGGTTAGCACTGTTGCCTTGCACCTCTAGGTCCTGGGCTCAAGTCCCGCCTCGGGGTCTGTGTGCATAGATTTTGCATGCGTGGTGGATTCCCTCCGATTTGACCGGTTTACTCCACCAGTCCGAAGTCATGCAGATTAAGCTAATTGGCGTTCCCAAATTGCCCATAGTGTGTGTGTGTGTGCGTGTGAATGTTGACCGGAGATTCTACCATGGTTGTACAAAAATGGGAATCAATACAATGGTCACCATTGGCCTCCACGGGTCCCTGGTTGGACTACAGAGGTTCCTAGATGGATGGATGTGCATGAAATCCTGAGGATTGTGGACTACTGAATCGTACAGACATACTGAAGTGTGTAAAAAAAAAAAACAGTTTACCGAGTACGGAAGTGTACAGATTACTGATGTTTGTGGACTGTTTGATTCCTGAAGTGCACAGAGAACTAAAGTTTAGGGAATACTGAAATTTATGGAATACTAAAGTATACAGACATACTAAAGCAAGCACAATACTGACATTTATGAACTTCTGAAATGTACTGCGGTGTACAGAATACTGATGAGAGCAGTACTGAAATTACTGACGAAGTGAAAATACTGAACTCCACAGTGGTGTAGTGGTTAACACTGTCGCCTTGCACCTCCAGGGTCTGGGTTTGAATCCCGGCCAAGTTTGCTTCCCGTCTCTGTGTGCATGGAGTTTGCATGGAGTTCTCCCCGTGCTTGGTGGGTTTCCTCCTGGTACTCCGGTTTCCTCCCACAGACCAAAGACATGCACATTAGGCCAATTGGCATTCCCAAATTGCCCGTAGTGTGTATGTGTGTGCCCTAAGCCTCGTGTGACACTGAGTGCAGAATAAAGCGGTATAGACGAGGAGTGAGTGAGTGAAAATACTGACATTTATGGAATATTGAAATTGCTGGACAGCTGAAAATGAGGAAATTATTATGTGTTTATGGAAAACTAAGATGTACAAAAATCCTAAGAGTGTAGAATAATGAAGTTTAGTGAATATTGAGGTGTATAGAAGACCAGAGTGTATATGGAATACTAAAGTTTCAGCAATACTGAGGTGTACAAAATATTGAAATGTGCGAAATATTGACGTGTAGGGAATACTGAGGTGTACTGAAATAGAATACTGAGATGTGAGAGAATACCGAATTGTGTGGAATATTGGTGTTTAGTTAATATTGAGGTGTATAGAAGAGCAAAGTTTATGGAATACCAAAGTTTAGCGAATACTGACATGTGCAAAATATTGAAATGTGTGAAATGTTGCCGAGCTGCGGGAAATACTGACTTGTGTGGAATACTGATGTTTAGGAAATACTGTACCGAATCAGCAAAGTGTGTGGAATATGGAAGGGTAAAGAATACTGAAGCCGGGTGGAATACTGACATATACTGTACGGACTACTAAAATGTAGGGAAAACTGCAGTTTATGGAATCCATCAAATGTACAGAATACTGAAGTGCACAGATCAGGCATGTTTGTTAAGTGTGTGGAAGTTATGGGGACACTAAGATGTACAAAATACCAAAGTGTGTGAAATACTAAAGTTATAGTACTAATAGCGAATATTGAAGTGTATACAATACTAAAGTATGTGAAATGCTGATGTTTAGGGAATACTGAGGCGTATGGAATACTGAATTGTGTGGAATACTGATGTTTAGGGAATACTGAGGCGTATGGAATAACCAAAGCGCATGGAATACTAAAGTTCACAAAATGTTGAAATATTGACGTTTAGGGAGTACTGAGGTGTATTAAAGTAGCAAAGTGTGTGGAATACTGGAGAGCAAAGCATACTGATGTTGTGCGGAATACTGATGTTTAAGGAATACTAAGGTGTACTGAAAACTGAAGGGTAAAGAATACTGTGCTTACGTTGTGCGGAATACTGACATTTATGGACTGCTACAAATTAGGGAATACTGCAGTTTATGGAATCCATAAATGTACAGAATACTGAAGTGTACAGATTAGTGATGCTTGTGGAATACCTGAGTGTATGGACAACTGAAGTGTGCAGAATACTAATGTTTAAGAAATATCGAATACTGAAATTCAGGAAATATTGAAGTGGGCGGAATACTGAAGTTTACAGAATGCGTAAACTTATGAAAAACCGAAACGTAAAGAATAACGACGATTACCGACATGTGGATGAGATGAGTGATGTTTGTGGAATACCTGAGGGTCTGGACAACTGAAGTGTACAGAATACAAATGTTCAGGAAATATACCTACGTTTATGGAACACTGAAATTCATTCAATATTGAATAAGTGTGCGGAACGCTGAAGTCGCCAGACATACAGACATGAAGCATGTGATGTTAATAGTAATAATAATATTTAACATGTTTTACATGTACTTTCATAGCTATTCCACAGCTTGAAGGTGTGTTTTTGTCCTTACTAATGTACCCATGGCTTCTGGGTCTGATAGCTTTCCTACTATCCTATTAATCATCCATAGAGCTTGTGTTAATAAACAATCCAGAATTATTGGGTTATTTAGTTTGGAAGAATGTGAATGTAGCATCTGTAGCAGTTGAGAGAGTTATACTCCGTCCATTGCTCTGAGAATAAAAGTTAGAATGAGACAGGGGGAAGAGATCGTTACAGAGAGACGTTCCCGCTCTATCCAAAACCGAGGCCATGCAGTAAAAAGCGCTCGGGTTACTTTCTCCGGGAAGAGTTCAGGTATCCGTTCTGTATCAATCAACCAGAAATCGGAGTATTTCTGGGTTCTATGCTAGTAACACATAACACACAGAAACAACAGAAAGCACATGGGCTGTAGCTAATGCTAGTTCTCTGCAATCTCTAGTTACAAGCTCACAAATGGAAAAAGACAAAGTAATGTACAGTCCGTAACAGCGAAGGCACACGGGTCATCAATTACCCTAAAAGGCAACAGCATTGCACGTCTAGATCGACATAAATCAGAGATAGCACGCTGGTCATGCGTCGATGTTCAAGAGCGTCCGGAGGAGCAATGTGGAAAGTCTTACTTCACAAATGAGATCCAGGTGATACGAGCCGTGTGTTTAGTCTGAGATATTTGTTGCACATCTTACTCATTCAGTTAGAACATCCTCTTATCATCCTGAACCTTGTGAAATATCCATCATGTGCTGCACGTGCTTTTAAATATGGTGGATTGTTATTTATATATACGGAAAGTATTCACAGCACTTCACTTTTTCCACATTTTGCTAAGTTACAGCCTCATTTCAAAATGGATTAAATCCATTATTTTTCTCAAAATACTATAAACAATACCCCACAATGGCAACGTGAAAGAAGTTTGTTTGCAAGGATATTAAAAATAGAAAATGAAAAAAATCACATGTACATACTGTAAGCATTCACAGTCTTTGCCATGACACTGAGCTCAGGTGCATCCTCTTTCCACTGATCATCCTTGAGATGTTTCGACAACTAGATTGGAGTCCACTTGTGGTAAATTCAGTTGATTTTATTGGACATTATTTCAAAAGAAACGCACCTGTCTATATAAGGTTCCGCAGTTAACAGTGGACGTCAGATCACAATCGAAACCAAGGAATTCCAAGGAATTGTCTGCAGACCAGGCGGCACGGTGGTGTAGTGGTTAGCACTGTCGCCTTGCACCTCCAGGGTCCGGGTTCGATCCCCGGCCAGGCTCGATTCCCGTCTCTGTGTGCATGGAGTTCGCATGTTCTCCCCGTGCTTGGTGGTTTTTCTCCCACAGTCCAAAGACATGTAGGTTAGGCTAATTGGTGTTCCCAAACTGCCCGTAGTATGTGTGTGTGTCTGTGCCCTGTCCAGGGTGTGCCCTAAGTCTCCTGGGATAGGCTCCAGGCCCCCCCCCCGTGACCCTGAATACAGCATGAAGCAGTATAGATGATGAGTGAGTGAGTGTCTGTAGACCTCCGAGACAGGATTGTATCGAGGCACAGATCTGGGGAAGGGTACAGAACATTTTTTTTGCAACATTAAAGGGCCAGATGAGCACAGTGGCCTCCATCATCTATAAATGGAAAAAGTTTGGAACCACCAGGACTCTTCCTAGAGAGAGCCGTCTGGCCAAAGTGAGCGATCAGGGGGAAGGGCCTGAGTCAGGGAGGTGACCAAGAACGCGATGGTTAGTCTGAAAGAGCTTCAGCGTTTCTCTGTGGAGACAGAAAAACCTTCCAGAAGAAAAACCATCTCGTAGCATCATACTCAAAAGATCTTGAGGTTGTAATAGGTGCCCAAGGTGCTTCAACAACAACAAAAAAATTGTTTCTCATGGTCTGAGAGTCCTTTAGGTGACTTTTGGCAAACTCCAGACGCCTGTCATGTGGCTTTTACTGAGGAGTGACTTCCGTCTGGCCACTCTACCGTGCAGGCCTGATTGGTGGAGAGCTGCAGAGATGGTTGTTCTTGTGGAAGGTTCTTCTCTCTCCACAGAGAAACACTGGAGCTCTTTCAGAGTGACCATCGGATTCTTGGACTTGATCAGACCCCCATGACTAAGGCCCTTCTCTCCCAGGCGCTCGCTTCGGCCAGGTGGCCCTCTCTCGGAAGAGTCCTGGTGGATCACTGGGCACTATGCTCATCTGGATCTTCAATGCTGCAGAAATTTTTCTGTACCCCAGGGTACAATACTGTGCCACAATACAATCCTGTCTGTGAGGTCTGCAGACTGTTCCTGGGATTTCATGGCTTGGTTTGGGCTCTGACTTGCCAGACAGGTGTGTGTCTTGCTAGATCATGTCCAATCAACTGAATTTACCACAAGTGGACTCCAATCGAGTTGTAGAAACATCTCGAGAATGATCAGTGGAAAGAGGATGCACCTGAGCTCAATTTTCAGTGTCATGGCAAAGACTGTGAATACTTATTTTATTTATTTATTTATTTTTTTCATATTTAATAAATTTGCAAAGATTTCAAACAAACTTCTTTCACATTGTCATTATGGGGTATTATTTGTGGAATTTTTAGAATTATTTATTTATTTATTTTTAAATAAGGCTGTAACATAGCAAAATGTGGAAAAGCGCTGTTAATACTTTCTAAATGCACTTTCTCTCTCTCTATTCTATATATATATATATATATATATATAATGTACTACAAGAAAAATAATTGAAGAAACAGGCTTTTGTTTGCGTGCAGATCCACAAGGCCGAGCGATGAATCACTGCAGCTAAGTGATCAAGCAAGTCTCCATCCGTCGCCATGGACACCCGGGGTCACGACCCCCGACGTCTCGCTCCTTGAGCTGACAAATTTCCCCACAATCAATAGCAGCTGTCAGGGGAACGCGAGAGGTCACGGTCGCTCGTGTCGACTGGGCAGATTAAATCCAGCCACTGATGGGTAATTAATGGACTTGATCAATCCGAGGTGATGCTAAACGCTGGCACCGTGACAAAAAACACACATAAATGTCTCCATCTACTTGAAGAAAAATCTTTAGGATTTAAAATGAACGGGAAGCGACGGGTGAAGTGGCCAAATAAGGTGGGCGAACAGGAAATTGAAATGTTCTTTTTCCCTTGAATTATTCCAAAACTTATGTTTAATGTAGCTTAGAATTAAAAGACAAAACTGCCCAGGTGACTTGTTTAACAGTTACAAAATTTCGGGAATATTGATTGTTTATGGAATCCATAAATGTACAGAATACTGAAGTGTACAGATTAGTGATGCTTGTGGAATACCTGAGTGTATGGACAACTGAAGTGTGCAGAATACTAATGTTTAAGAAATATTGAATACTGAAATTCAGGAAATATTGAAGTGTGCGGAATACTGACGTTTACAGAATGCGTAAACTTATGAAAAACTGAAATGTAAAGAATAACGACGATTACCGACATGTGGAATCCGTTAAATTACTAGAATGTGTACATTCATAGCTACTCCATAGCTAGCAGGTGTGTTTGTCTCCTTATTAATATACTCATGCCTCCCAGGTTTAAAAGCTTTCCTTCTATTTTATTAATCATCCTTAAAGATTTTAAATGTTTAGGATTAAAAATGAACGACAACCGATGGACGCATGGAGCAAAAAATGTCAACATAAATCAATTTTAAAAAAGAAATTCCACCTCTTCAATTATTCCAAAAGTAAAAAAAAAAAAAAAAAGTTTAACGGACAAATCCACACTGAGTGGCTTGTTTATTTTTTTTATAATTAATAAATTATAAATATTGATATTATGATGATTTTTTTTGTTTAATTCTTATTTTTAAATGTTGATCTTTTCGTTTAACTATTTTCAGCATTAACCCACAAAAACGTTTAACTCTCCTGTCTGGTCTGGAAGTGGGACTTGGAACAGCCTTCAATCTGTTCAGATCCCACATCCTGTCACCGATATCTTCTGCTCAAGTTCGATCAAACTTTACTGCATGTAGTTAGCCTTAGCTCTAAGATAGCAAGTTAGCCTAGACAGGCAAAAAACGTGTCTGGAATGGGGAACTCCTCCCTGTAGCTTTAACCTGATTCCATGATACTACAATCATTAGTTATACATGAACCAACTGTGTACCGCTCGTTACTGAGGGTAATAAGTTCAGCGAGGTGGGTAATCAGAGTTGCATTGTAGCAAAACGTCCATGCATACATTCAGCTGTCGTCTACCTCAACAAAAAGGATGTGCCACCTTGTGGTGGTATTTGGTATTACTGTATAGCCACATTACGAAATTCTGAACTGTTACAGTATATTGGACGGTATTAGATTTTAAAAAAACTGATTATAAAATTAAATAGCTAGTGCACATCTAGCTTTATAATGAATGACTGAGGAGAAGATGCAGATGAAGAAAAGTGACGACGATGATGACACAAGACGACGAATAGGGATGTGTCGCCTATGCATCACTGGCAGGCGACAAAATAAACCCAAGCGAATCTTATCATGCTTTGCATTGTTGTGCAAAATCCTGAATGCTAAATGTCCTTGTGATCCGTCGACAATGAAAACTGACAATCATGGGATAAAAATCTTGCCGTTTTTATTTGCATATAAAGTCAGCTAAAATGACACGATGAATTAAGAAAAAGTCTCATGAACATAGAAACAAGGCATTTACAAATGGCACCAATGACATCATGGCAATATATATAGATTTTTTTTTTTTTGTCCTGTCTGCGCGACATACAACAAACAACACGATCCACCAGGTGGAGATGAAAAGTAAACCATAACCATAGTAATAATAAGCATGGGCTCAAAGCAGATGAAAGATTGTTTTTTTTTTTTTTTTTAATCCAGCTCCTTATTGAAGCATCATTTAAGTTTGGCTTAATTATAAAAAAAAGATTAAAAAAAATCGATCTTCTAGAACGGACTCACTGAAGGTAAAATTTCAGCTTAAAGTAATCACAAGTGAGGAACTTATATATAAAATATAAAAAGCGCTTTCAAATTTCAAACGGCACAATCCTAAACGGGTGCCAATATTAAAAATTTATGTAATTCATTTATTTATTTATAATCACAGTTACTGTTGAAACTTTTGTGATGGCTTGCTAGATGTCGACTATAGCATCTGTCAGGGTAACAGTTTTGTGAACCTTATTAGACTTTGGGTAACTAAAAAAAATGCCGCCTCCTTAGCCAGGTTTCTTGGAAATGAAACCCGGCAGGAATTTCAAGAAATTTAAAACCCAATCCAACCGATTTTCAGCAAGTACCTCATGTAACCTCAGCCATCCTTTTCCTGAATATAACATTCGGGATAAAACGTCTTGGGTCGGAGAACAGTGTGAACGATCACGAATGCACCAATAAATATAACCACAAAGCATCCTGGCGAGGACGAGACTCGGAAAAAAATTCGAGTAAAAATAATCCTCAAACCGATGTCTCGTCTGCCTCGTTGTTCTTTAATACACTCCTGCTGTGAAAAAGGTATTGCTGAGCCTCTTTTGGTACCTTATAATGCACTTTAGATGTAGACTAAAACAAATTGAGCGAGGCAACCAATACAAACGAAGCATAAATATAATTAATTCACTGTTTTTCTTCTTCTTCTTCTTCTTTTCCCCCAGCAAATCATTATTTAAATGGTATGATCTTATTTTTTTAAAAATATTACATATCCATGCATTCAATTTTTTTTTTAAATACAAGCAGTACAAAATGACCATTACTTTAAAGATAAGAAGGGTTGGAGAGTAGAAAAAAAAGGGAGGGGGAATTAAGGTGGAAATTTCACGAGCTTCCTGCATTGGGAAGGTCGAATACGATGGGTGGATTGGTCGGCTGGAAACTGACTGTACACGTAGACGAGTTGATGAACGTGGTGTATCCGTCCGTCATTAAACCATAACCTGTGGAAGGAGAGAGGAAACAACAGAGAGGTACAAATATGTTAATATTATATGCATACAAACACATGCATTCATATTCGATCGGTCATATATATATATATATATATGTATATATTACACACACGTGGACAAAATTGTTGGTACCCTTCAGTCAATGAAGGAAAAACTCACAATGGTCACAGAAATAACTTTAATTTGACAAAATTAATAATAAATAAGAATTCAATGAAGGTTAACCAATGAAAGTCAGACATTGCTTTTCAACCATGCTTCAACGGAATTATAAAAAAAATGAACTCATGGAACAGGACTGAACAAAAATGATGGTACCCCTAACTTAATAGTTTGTTGCACAACCTTTTGAGGCAATCACTGCAATCAAACGATTCCTGTAACTGTCAATGAGACTTCTGCACCTCTCTGCAGGTATTTTGGCCCACTCCTCATGAGCAAGCTGCTCCAGTTGTTTCCGGTTTGAAGGGTGCCTTTTCCAGACAGCATGTTTCAGCTCCTTCCAAAGATGCTCAATAGGATTGAGGTCAGGGCTCATAGAAGGCCACTTTAGAATAGTCCAATGTTTTCCTCTTAGCCATTCTTGGGTGTTTTTAGCTGTGTGTTTTGGGTCATTGTCCTGTTGCAAGACCCATGACCTGCGACTGAGACCCAGCTTTCTGACACTGGCCAGCACATTTCTCTCTAGAATCCCTTGATAGTCTTGAGATTTCATTGTACCCTGCACAGATTCAAGACACCCTGTGCCAGATGCAGCAAAGCAGCCCCAGAACATAACAGAGCCTCCTCCATGTTTCACAGTAGGGACAGTGTTCTTTTCTTCATATGCTTCATTTTTCCGTCTGTGAACATAGAGCTGATGTGCCTTGGCAAAAAAGTTAAATTTTTGTCCCATCTGTCCATAGGACATTCTCCCAGAAGCTTTGTGGCTTGTCAACATGTAGTTTGGCATATTCCAGTTTGGCTTTTTTATGATTTGTTTTCAACAATGGTGTCCTCCTCGGTCGTCTCCCATGTAGTCCACTTTGGCTCAAACAACGACGGATGGTGCGATCTGACACTGATGTTCCTTGAGCATGAAGTTCACCTTGGATCTCTTTAGAAGTCTTTCTGGGCTCTTTTGTTACCATTCGGATTATCCGTCTCTTTGATTTGTCATCAATTTTCCTCCTGCGGCCACGTCCAGGGAGGTTGGCTACAGTCCCATGGATCTTAAATTTCTGAATAATATGTGCAACTGTAGTCACAGGAACATTTAGCTGCTTGGAAATGGTCTTATAGCCTTTACCTTTAACATGCTTGTCTATAATTTTCTTTTGAATCTCCTGAGACAACTCTTTCCTTCGCTTCCTCTGGTCCATGTTGAGTGTGGTACATACCATGTCACCAAACAACACAGTGACTACCTGGAGCCCTATATATAGGCCCACTGACTGATTACAAGATTGTAGACACCAGTGATGCTAATTAGTGGACACACCTTGAATTAACATGTCCCTTTGGTCACATTATTTTCAGTATTTTCTAGGGGTACCATCATTTTTGTCCAGGCCTGTTCCATGAGTTTATTTTTTTAAATAATTCTGTTGAAGCATTGTTGAAAAGCAATGTCTGACTTTCATTGGTTAACATTCATAGAATTTTTAAAAATTATTACTTTTGTCAGATTAAAGTTATTTATGTGACCATTGTGAGTTTTTCTTTCATTGACCGAAGGGTACCAACAATTTTGTTCGTGTATATATATATATATAACTATATAACTATATATATATAAAACTAACATGATCCATGATCTTGTCCTAGTTCTTTAGAATCAAGCCAATGACTGATTCACGATAAAAGAACAAGCAATGTCTGCCATGTTTTCACCTCGCGACCTATTCGTATCTTTGAAAGTTCGTAACTCGAATGTTCGTATGTTGGGGACTTACTATAGTGTTGGAAAACCATGGATTTGGGGTCTCACCTTCATGGATCCCACCGTAGACGTGGAGTTTGGGCCGGACCCGTCTCTGTACCGTGTTGAGTAACTCCACACAGCCCACTCTCTGGAGCTCCTTGGGCACCCAGTCTCTGAACCCTGAAAACACCAGCGGCATGAGAACCATCAGTTGATGTCGAATCGATCCCACAGCACTAGATTTACTGTCTGATTTATTTCAAGCAGCGATATTTCTTACAGGTTCTGAATTATTAAAAACCGCTCTGAGTATCTAATAAACATCGAAATGCCGCGTAGTTTAAAACTGATTGCTCTTGTTGTAAAAACCCTTTTCAGTAAACAAAGCGTTGAGCCGGAGAAGCTGGCGTACTGTACGTCTGATGTGTGGCGCGAGAGCGGCTGCATGGATCGATGCTCTGCGGGCGATGAAATAAGATTTTACTTGTTTTAAATAATGAAGAAAGAGAATTTTATTATGTGGAGGTCAGTGTTGATATTTTAGCCGGGCTCCACGGATAAATCAGCGTGTGGGTGAAAAGCAGACTGTGGCGCTATAACCGTTAAATCAGACTTAAACTTGGTGGGGTCAATGTGCATCTGGCTGTCATTAATTATAGAGAATTACTCCATTTATTGATCGTTAATGTGTTCGACTGTGGGTTAAGAAAAATGTGTGAAGTTTGCGGCCCTATCATGATGCCTGATAAAGTGTTAAAAGTATTGATTACAAGTATTTTATGAACATCCCGATGCGATATTACATTTTCGCGCGATTTTATTATAATTTTCAACCTTTAAAAAAGTTTAATGAGTAAGTAGTTTATAGTTTAGCTGTAGGGTTATAAAGAAACTATGATGTTTTACCTCCTTAAATACCTCCAAAGTCTCAAAACTCAACAGTGAGCGTGCGGGTTGGGCGGGTGCGAGCAGGTGGGGGATCACGCGGGCTTCTAACGCTCGCGACTTTCGACTAATTAGCCCTCGCAGTGTTTTGAGACTGGTGAAAGCGCGTGTAATGAGTGGGTTTTGAGACTAATTAGCTCATAGAATTTTGAGGAAAAAAAAACACACTGGAGGCTTTAAAGAGGCAAGATTTTTGATAACGAAATGCCGTAAAAATGTGCTTCTGTTGCGTCACTCTGTGCTCGGTACAGAATCGTTTATATCTAAGGACGATCGACCAAATCAATCACCGGTTGCGACCAATCAAACTGAAAACCAGCCAATTCTGGCGACTGGCCGATCGAGCGACTCATCTCTATTTCAAACATAATAGTTTTTTTTTTTTTTTTTTTAAATCAATTTTGGAGTCAGTAATCGCTACACAAAAGAGTCACAATTCAAACTGAATACATTTTCCCCCCTCAATTTCTACAAGCTAGTAAACTAGTGTATAATGTATAATCCTTTGGCAGTTTTTAAAAAAATTTTATCATTCCTGTTCCCATGGAAATGGTTTCAAATTGAAATGAATGTCAATTGAGTGTAAATACTTTATAGCACTAAGGTATAGTCGGTACGTCCTGTCTGCTCCAGCTTACCTCATGTTAAGCCTAACCTTCCAAAAAAAAAAAAAACACCTTTCTTTTATAAGAACTACCCAAATGTCAGAATCATCAGAATAATCATGTATACTTTTCATTACAGGGGCATTCAGTTCTCCCAGAGGGCTAAATACATGCACACACACACACACACACTATTGGCGCTTATGTGATAATAACCAGCACCGTGACCCGATGACCTTGCCCCTTGCCACAATCCTAGACACACCACACTAACCCTAATGTTTAACTCGACATTAATCAGAAACACTGAACTCAAATCATTTAGTGTTTATACACAGAGCGTCTGCACGGATCAAGATGAATGTAACGGTATAAACATACATATAATTTAGACTGAGTGACAATCTGACAAATACCTACCTCACCTAGCTTTATCAAAGCCTAAGAAATACAAGTAAGCTTACAGACAGAAACAAGAAAAACGCAGTACCCAGAGGAGGCCCGTGAGTCATGAGGATGTCGATGTCCTCGGGGATCTGGTTCCACTTGTCCAGCAGAGACTGACCACGAGGCAAGTTAAAACCCCATCCATTAAACCAGGGCGTCCTGGGAAAACACACACACACACAAACAGATTATAAATATCACATTCAAGTGCATCAGTCTGTTTCTACACCAGACACCAGGACACAGCTGAAACCCGAACAGATAACGTCTTATTTATATATATATATATAAACATAATGTGTTTGCGCTATCAGATATCAAGGCCACTGCCACCGTCTGTCTGTCTGTCAGAGGTTATCTCCCGAGCAGCGACCCCGGAGCAGAGGTCACAATCCGCGGCGGCCGATTGATCACGCTGTCAGCGCCGCTGAGCTGGAGCTTGTTAATGCAAGTTTTTATTTGCCCTGGGGAACGGCGCCACCGACAGGCCGCCCTAACGCGGCTAACCCAGTCCAGACCTGGGGCCAGACGACGCCGACAGACTGTTTGCATGAGGTTGGGGAGGTGAGGGGGGGAAAGGTCAGGGTCCCGTGCTGGGTAGTAATGCTGAGTGACGGATGAAGATAAATAGAAAGACGAGTCAGGAACGAGCGGGCCTGCAGTGCACGGGTTGCTTTATGGACTAGTCTTAAAGACTAGACCAGAAAAGTTCCAAAACTGTGCACTCGTAGAAGCGTGCTGTTTTTAAGGGACAAAAAACTTGATGACGACGTCGATGACAACTTTATGTGACGAGTGGTTGATTATATAATCATGTAACAGCATGGCTGAGAGTGCTCGATTCCTTTGCCAATGCGATTAAATGCGATTTAATCGAATATGCAATTTTATTGGTTGATTCAATAGAACATTTCATATTTTTTTGCACAGAAATACAAACTGCTTCCGTCTTCCGCAAGCACTCGCATTTCGTGAGATTATCGCCTCTTCTTCTTTTTGAGTTTACGTGTGGTTGGTGCACTACTGCCACCTGCTGGGCTGGAGTATGGAACAGAAAATTGGCAAAAAAACAACAACAACAACAAAAAAAAAAAATGCTTTGTACATTTAAACAAAACACAAGTATTTGTTGTTTTTTAATGCTTATTATTTACTTTCGTTGTCTCCGTTGTGTTTTTAACACCTTAACCCCTGTAGGAAATGTATAACAGCTTGAGACGAACCAGACCATTGAACATTCTATATTTGTTGCTACTGAATCGAAGCGAAAAAACGAATATCGTAAAATCTAATTGAAACAACTGCCAATGGTTTAAAGCTCATCAGAAGGCTGAGCTTCCGGGAAACGTCTGAGCTCATGAGGAATTTCTGTAAAACAGCAAACGTTTCAGTTTTCTAATTACTGAGCCATCTGAAGACGCCTCGACACGCCAACTTACAGTAGTTATACGTCTGTTCTCTTTATTCTCAAAGTCACAAGGAATGGAATAACCGACAATATCTAAAAGTTTTAAGCTCATTTTCATAAAATATTTATGAGATCAAACAACGAGATCAGACACGCACAATACATGACTATTCATAATCACTGCTGGCTTTAAAACACGAGCCCCCCCATTAAGCTGTTCAACAGTCTGACTCGGGCATTTCTGAAACATTTTTATTATTTATATAATCTTCCAGATTAATTTCGCTTATAATTAGCATTTTAAAAAGAAGCCCAATCTGCAATCAATGCTATTATTATGCATCCTGTTTGTTTGGGAGACCGATTTTAATTTCGTAATCATAAATTCAATACATGAATCAGAACGATCATTAACGCCATCGCTGTGCATCCCTACATTACATGAATTATTGATGTGGATTCATCATCGACACCGATTAATGTTAACGGACGCATTTAAAACGTCCTGAAAGCAACCTCGAGACACAATTGGATGTAAATGGTTCTCTTTCATAAAGCATCGGATCGGTCTGTGATACTGAAGCGATCGGGCTGGTGAGGTCTACGTTTAAGCGCACGCACGTGGAACGCCGTGACCTGAGGGCATCGGATCTCGGCGGGTTTCTAACAGACCGTGTGGGTGGTGTGTAGAGGGCAGTCTCCTGAAGACCACATGACCTGACTGAGGCCTGTATTTAATAAATTATGCTGAGCAAGCACTGGAGGAACTCGGGGACTCGAGGATCCGCGCATTTTCTTTTTCTCGTGAATTACATTATGGGAATCGTGTTCGGATCCGGGAGCGCGAGTGCCAATTACGGAAGAGAGGAGCAATCCTCGAGCGATTTAGCGTGTCAGGGGTTTGTTCACCTTTAGAGAAGGGTTACTGCATGGCTTTTATTAAAAACGTCTCACACACACCCACACTATTTAACCTTCTGGATGGAAAAAAAAAATTACAATATATATATATATATATACACACACACACACACAATACACACACAGACTACATTGTATACCACATACACGTTTTTTTTTTTTATATATATATGCTAAAGAATACCCTTAAGCATTGATATGCAGCTTGTACTGGTTGTATTCAATCACTTTTTTTTGCTCGAATTCAGCTTGTGTGACCCTAAAAAACAAACAAAAACCCAACCAGAAGTTAGAAAAACCCCAGAACAGCAAGGCTACTGTCCCTGGAAAAAAACGACAAATTGTCTTTAAAGCGTTCGTTCTGCGAGTTTCCCCCGCCTTGGGGTTTGTGACAGCTTGCGCGGCTTGCACGAGCTCACGTCCAGGAAGAGCTGTCAGACTGCGAGCGCTCGCTAAAACAAACCCGGCCGTCAGATAAGCAACGAGAGCGCCGGCTCAGTCAACATACGCTGCCTAAACATGCATCCTTCAACAGCTCGAGCGCACCGGTTCAGCTCCAGATCTCCTGCTCTGACAATCGGCTAACACAGCTACATACGTTCAGTAGAATGTAAAAACAACGCTTCTAAATATCAACAACGCTATGGGTGATGTAATCTCTAAGTCTGGCAGCGACCATCAAGAGTGTGAGATAAAACAAAGCTCAGAACCAGTGCAACAGGAACTTGTGTCACAATGCTGATGCTGTTTGAGCACAATCACTTAGTCGCGGTTTTATCACTGATCTGTAGCTAACCTTGCATTCACACCTGTTATACTGTAATTTTCTCAACTCAACACGGAATACTCAACTGATGTTTTTCTCAGCTCTAGTTCCCATCAGCAACTGGTTCCCTTTTTTAATGAACCTGGGCAAAACAAGCACTTTTATTTTACTCATGTTTAGTACAAAATGGTGGGCAGATGTAGGGCTGTAGCTAGCGATTATTTTAGTAATCGAGTATTCTACCAAAAAATGTATTCGATTAATCGAGTAGTCGGATAAAATGTACTGTTGCAAACAGCAAAGTAAAATATATAAGAGAAACAAAGATTTTTCTTTAGAGAACATTCTTTAGAGAAAAATCTACTTTTATTTTTAAACGCATACAGCATTTTATCAAAAATAAACATCGCCATTATTCACAATACAAGGAAGTGCGTAAAGTTGACTGAGATGAATTAAATGCATTACAGTGCCGTACATTCTCATTTTAAAGCCTTTTCTCAGATGCAAAAACTTAAAAAAAAAAAAAAAAAAAATTAAAAAAAAGAAAAGATATTTCAAATGACTTTAAGTATCAAAAAATGACTTTAAGTATCAAAAAAACTAGGGCAAAAATGTAAAATAAATTTTTAGATATTTTTTATCGCTCCCTTCCATTTTGCAGCCCGCAACAGAATGCAATACACGGCTAACTGTTTGCGTCTCCTTCTGCTTTGTGGGTGACATAATCGCTTCTTCTTCGTCGGTGTTTATGGCGGCTTGCATCCAGGAGTGCGCTGTGTCACGCCAAACAAATGATTGCGCAAAAACATAACGCAAGCTTATAAAATGAATTAAAAGAAGCTTCGAGGCAGAAGATTTTAGCTCGACCATTTGTTGTAATCGAATTACTCGAGGAATCGTTTCAGCCCTAGTCAGATGTAAAAATGCTCCCAGAACCGCTCATGCACAATGTGAGTCCTGGAAAATGCTCATACCATCAGAGAAGAAAAACTTCAGGTCATCAGCTGAATTTATTTTATTTTATAGTCTAGACCTGAGCAACTGAAGCAACCCCAGATCATAACCCTTCCTCCCGAGGCTTGTACAGTGGCCGCTATGCATGACAGGTGTAGGTGCTTCCCTTCTTAGCTCATCTGCAACTCTTCAACACAGTTCTCAAATTTCAAACCTCTGTTTTATTTACTAAACAATCACTCTGATAGTTAAGACCGAAAACTCTCCATCAGTGCACAGCTGGTAACCTCAACTATTCGGACCGCAGGTTGACTAAAACACACTGAATGCTATTTTACTGACTGTACATTTGACCATTTGGCGCAGGGAAACAGAAACAATTCATTTATGGTCTCCCTATCCGGTATCACATCACTCAAATGAGGACAAGTACCCTTAGGAGTCTGGTTCCTTTCATGGTCACCTCAGAGACTTCCTTCCTTCCCTCCACCGTCACCTCCAGCGTGCTCATCAGGGACAAACTGAAGGAAAGTTTTCCACATTTTGCGATGTTTCACACCTAATTACATTTTAAAATAGATTCAAATGCTTTTGTCCCTTCAGCATCCATGCAAAAGGAGATTTTAGGATTTGCAGCGCCAAAACTACCACTAACTGATTTGCTGACCATGATATCCCTGTGCTTGACTGGCCAGCCAAGTCGCCTGACCTGAACCCCATGGATCATATATAGGCTTGTGTCAAGTGAGCTGTAGACCGCTATTAAAGCAACCTGGTCTTCAATACTGCCTCATGCAGTAGTACCACAGGCTGACTGCCTTCATGCCTTACCGCACTGACACAGTCATTTGTGCTCAGGAAGCTTCAACCAAGTATAGAGAGCATAAATACAGATTTTAGATGAAGTATTGCATTTTTTTTTTTTTGGCTTGATCGTAGGAAATATTCCATTTTTCCACAGATTTTTGGAGTTTTTTATTATTATTTTCATGAGATGAAATGTTCTCACATGTTTTCCTCTACATGTTCTTTGTATACAGTATGAAACACTATGTCCTGTACAAAAGCCTTTAAAATTCATCCAGTTCATTTTTTTTGCTTAAAATGGATACATACTTTAAAAATATGCAAAAAATATGCAGTGCCACTAATGGTATGCATTTATTCCAACCCCCTTTTTTTTTTTACACCGTGGGTCATTTGGCCAAAAGGTTTAGAAACACGGGACCTTTAAAAAAAACATTTAATGCAGAATTATTTTTTCTTAATGCGTAAATGATGTAAACTTTGTATAATGTGTGTGGAGATAGAGTGTGTATTATTTTATTCCCTTTCTTGTCACAGAAAAAAAAAAAATGTTTCGCTATAGGTGTTATGTAACGCACAGAGCACGGAACAGGCCAGTACAACCTCCTTTCTTGCTAGAAGTGACAGAATGTGTGTGTGTCGGTGATGGATGTGAGAGTAAATAAAGGTGAGCAGCTGCTTCGAGCCTGTGCGCTATATCCTAAAGAATTACTTCTTACTAGACTTTAGGGATATTTGGCTGCTGCCAGTATAGCAAACGAAGCATCAAACGCAGGCATCGATGTGCCATGTCAGACGTAAGCAGAAATCCTTGGTACAGCCAGAAGACCAACATTGTCTTATCTGAACTCAAAATGAATATAAATCTGTAAGAGCCGAGGCTGCAGTGCAGCAAGGATGAATTACAGCAAATGTGCAAAGTGTGCAGGTGAACCAGTGTACAATTCGTTAAAGCTACGAAATGGCAGCGTTTCTAAAACAGTATGCGGTTCATCATGTGCATGATATTTCTGAAACGCTCGATTTATGACAAGGAAAGAATGAAGTCGAACCTGTCAGTCGCTGAGACTTCACAGAGCAATTGTGTGTTTTGGCTACCTCAGCACTTCAGGTTAGTGAACTCTTGTCGACCCACACACACACACACACACACACACACACACACACACACACACACACACACACACACAAATAGGCTGAGCCCTTCAGGTTATTTATGAAGCAGTGCAGCAATCTAGAACTTCTACAGCTTCTAGACATCCTCCACGTCAAAAAAAAAAAAAAAAAAGCTCATTGAAATATTTATCTGACCTGCACAGAGCAATGGCTTAAAAGAAAGAGAAAGAAAATGGGCAAGAGTAATGAGAGAGAAAGAAAGATAAAGGCAGACAATGTCAAAAGCGATATTGGAGAAGATGAACAGAGACTGGTCGCAGGGTCTCCTCGGGGTGAGCGGTAGAGCAAAAAGAAGAAGAAGAAAAGAACAAGGGAGAAAGAACGAGAGAGGAAATGAGTGAGCTTTGGGATTTCCTGTCCACACTGTTTCTGCACAGGGTTAGTGGCCCATGTTTCCCCAGGACCTTGTAATTTGTTTATCCTTTAATGACTTAATGAACTAAATTTAGTCCATTTTGTAGCTTCTAAAATGTATTCTTGACGCACGACATTTTTACATGTGTGTCCCACGTGCTGATGTGTCGTTAATACAAATAAGAGAAAAGACTGTGAGGTCTCGATTCACCTTTTTTTTTTTTTTTTGAAAAATCCGAAACAACGAGCCAAACATGTTGAAAAAAGTAAAAATGTTGGAAAAATTTCCATATTGTACCTTGAAAAAGAAAAAGGTTGCTTTAGGTAAACTATGACTTTGATGACCATCTAAATCTGTATAAGTTGTGTGATAATATTTGCAAAGTGGGGCTGTGAAGAAAATTTACACAGTCCTGCCATTTCAAAGGATATTTAATTTAAAAATTAATTATAAATATTTAAGAAATTCTTTTAATTCAAGAATCCCAAAGGTCCTGCAGGTCTAAAAGCCTCTAGTGGTCTTCTGGTCCCTGCTCAGTCCTGCTGGTCCAGACACCCAGGCCTGATCTATGGCTCAAGACTTAAGGAGCCGGTCCAATGGGTCAAGACTGCAGGAGCCGGTCTAACAGGGCAAGACTGTTGGAGCCGGTCCAATGGGTCAAGACGGCAGGAGCAGTTCTAACATGTCAAGACTGCAGGAGCCTTTCCAACGGGTCAAGACTTCAGGAGCAGGTCCAACGGGTCAAGACTGCAGGAGCCGGTCCAACGGGTCAAGACTGCAGGAGCAGGTCCAACCGGTCAAGACTGCAGAAGTTGTTCCAACGGGTCAAGTCTTCAGGAGCAGGTCCAAGGGGTCAAGACAGCAGGAGCAGTTCTAACATGTCAAGACTGCAGGAGCCTTTCCAACGGGTCAAGACTTCAGGAGCAGGTCCAACGGGTCAAGACTGCAGGAGCAGGTCCAACCGGTCAAGACTGCAGAAGTCGTTCCAACGGGTCAAGACTTCAGGAGCAGGTCCAACGAGTCAAGACTGCGGGATTCGGTCCAATAGTTCAAGACCACAAACCACAAGACGCCAGGGTCCCAGCTCAGTCCCACTGACTAAAGACACCCAGGCCTAACATGTGATTCAAGACACCAGGAGCAAATCCGACAGGGCAAGACTCCAGAAGCTGGTCTATTAGCTTACGATTTCAGAAGTCAGCCTAACAGATCAAGATGCTAAGGGCTGGTGTAATGGTTCAAGACCCCAGAAGCGTTCCAATGGGACAAAACACCAGGAGATGGTCCAGTGGTACCCACTAGGGACTGCAGAGATGCAGTCCTGAGATGCAAGGTACTTGCCACCAGGAGACCTAGGAAGACTGGACTGATTCCCCTTTACGAGACAAGTCCAAGCTGTTCTCCTGGCTACAAAAGCCGGGGCTGGTCCTCTGGGTTTTCGCTCTCCCAGAATCTGGGAGCTTAAAAAACAATAATAAGAAGAAATCCTGGAGATAGCCCGGTGCCTCTGTTGTGGAAATGCTAGTAGGTAAGGTGGCATCCTGACTTCTATTCCCCCTGGATTGTGACTGATCCCCTAAAACTTTCTGCAACATTCTCATTCCATTTCATGATTACGCTTTTAGTTTACTTTTGTTTTTTCAGCACTGACTCTAGCCATCTATTCCTTGTACCACATAGTAGAGTTTAAAAATGATGTCTAGCCAAAGGAAAAAAATAAAAAATATATACCAGGCTGTCTGTCAGCAGATGGTTTCAGGGTCAACCTTTACAACCTTTTTGCCAAATGTATTATCTACCATTAAAAAAGGTCCATACAAAAGGTCTGCCTCAATAGAAAAGCTTCTAGTACTGCAGGTAATAATGTATTGCCTGAAAATAAAGGCCAAGCCCTTACTCATAGGTCTGAAAATAACCAAGGTGATTACACCTGACAAATGACTGTGCCAAGGAGGGGGTTGGGAGGTGGACCAGAAGTCACTTCATAATTCACAGCGAGTCCCAATGGCCTAGAGAAGACTGTTGAAACGCAATGCTATATTTTTGCTAACAGATTACTTCCATACACCTTGCGTATAAATATCGGGTAACGACCCGCTCGTGTAAAACCACACAGAACGTTCAATATGCCGCAGACAGAAACAAAAGCTTGGCATCCTTTCCTTTCTTCATCTGTATGATACTGAAAACACAAACCTAATCAAACTAGAACAGCCACATCCAATCTGCCCCTCAGCCACTCAAACTTTGATCAGACCTAATGATGCATATCCTTTTCCTAATCAGGCCTTGGAACCGCAGCAGGACTGTAGTGCAGCCACATCCTAAGCCAGACCCTGTCCGATGCTGTATCAATACTTAAATCACTGTTTCACACGATTTACTGTCCAATAAACCCGTGGTTGGGTTGCAGGAAAGGAACCTTCGGAAAGGGGGATCGTTTATCTGGATACCTGTCAGGCGCGCACAGCTCTCTGAATTAAAGCCTGAGCCAAGTATTCGTGTAAGGCTGCCTTAGTTAAATTATGCATAATGCCTGCAGCTCATGTAGGCAGCTATTTGGTTTACAGCTGTTCAGAATGTGGATTTATAACCTATTCAGTGTTGTTCACGACTGACTGTCTGGCAGATTAAAGAATACGTAGCAGAGGCATCAGCGTAAAGGATGTGAACACCGTTGTTACCGCTGGGTTTAACAACCAATAACAATTGCTCAAAAAAAAAAACAAAAAAAAAAAAACAATGACAGCTTCCTGAAGTACCCAGTAGAGCCAATTACTGGCATAAGGACAAAGAGTGATGGATTTGTTCACTTCGCAACAGGCAGCGGTCCATCTGAGATCCTGAATAAACACAACACAATACCAAATGCTCGTTACTAGTGCACAGAAGACATAAGGAATCTGCAAGCTGGAGTAATTCATGACTTCCCAAAATGTGCAGAAACGACTTGCTTTCAACCCCATGGGCCAGACCCGGAAACACTGGCTGCAAGGTGGATGGGATGCCGATCCATTCCACGGCATCCGAAGCATCAGCACCGAGATAATCCTGACACAAGACATCTTGCTTTTCGCCCGAGAAAACCCAAAGAGCAGCTCGAATCTAGCGCAGGTCATTTGCGGATCCCCAACAACCCTTGCTGGCACATTTTCCATAACTTCAATATGCAATACAAAGGCATGTTACGGTTTCCACGGCAACACCGACGACAACCCCTCCTTCCCCCAAATAATATCTCACTTGTGGATTCGCTACACAAAGCTCGCACTCGATGCGAACCAAGGTCACATGACTGTTGTCCGCGTCTCTAAGAGGATTACTGGGGAAAGTCTTTGATTTGCAAAAGCCGGGTGTGAAGCTTGCTCCTCAGTCGAGCCACTCGCAGGAGGATGCTTGTGGGAATATATGCAGGGGTGTTCTGAACAAGCCCATGACCCCTTGCCAAACAGAAATGTAACTTTATTTACAATACATGCTCTAACGCGACCGACGTTTCGTTCTAAACACACTCTGTGTTAACAGATCTGTTGTCCTGCATTTGCATGCACTTCCAGGATGATTTCGATACGTTCTTTTGTACAAGACGTTCTACAAGTCATTTTCCTATGTGGAAACTTGCCCTATGTATGGAAACATTATGTTAAGGAGCTTATGCTACTTTGTGTCATCCTGTAAGTCATCGTATAAGTGCAAGTTGCCTTAGGGGAAAAACACAAAAAAAATCTGTGTGGGATACTGAAGATATCTGGAGCAATGTTATTTGAATAATCATCAGCCTTGTCTGGGTCAGAAGCAGAAAAAGGTCAGAACCACCATGAAATGAAAACATGAGAAATAATCTTTTTTTTTTTTTTTTTTTTTAACTCGAGCTTGTGTATCTGTTGGCCCCACAACACAGACGAGCATCGCCGGGAGATTCGAGCCTGGCTGAGCTCTTTGTGCCGAGAAGAATGAGGCAGTGGAAATGACCTCGGTGCTTGTTGGGGCCCCGGGGTCAGGTAGGTCAGCGCAGCCTGGGTCAGCCCGACGTCTGATCCGCAATCCCAACAAAGAGGCAGGATGTTCAGGAACAAAGGCCACTTCCTGCGGGAGAGGCTGGGAAAAAAAGCAGGACCGAAAGAGTCCCCCACCTCCCCCCTACAGCTCCCCCTCCCTCGACCCCACATGGCTGCTTCTGCCTGCTTCGAACCGAGAATCTCATTTCCTCTCGGCAGCCAGAGAGCCAGAGATATTGTGTGTTCTGGGCGAGATCTTCCAGCTTGTTGAGGCTGCTCGCAGTCTTGTGTTTTGTAGGACTTTTACAAAAATTTTTTAGCATCTAAATCTATATCAAATGCATATGCAAAGATTTTCAGAGAAATGCTCTGAAATCTCAAAAACAATACTTAACAATACAAATGTTACATTTCTGTAATCACCTGTTTCTCCCCCCCCCTGCACTGCGATTAAGACTGAATCATAAACTAATTCTCCAGGCTGCGATCGCTCTTGTCTCCATGGTCCCGTCCTTGGTCTTTTTCATCCACATCACATTCTCACACGGCCTTGAGACGCAGTGGCTCGAAAACCTTATATCCTTCAGTTAAGCAGTCATCTGTCAGCAGGTATAACATTGTCTGTGCGTGTGTGTGCGCGCGTATGTGTGTGCCCACGGACTATAATTCTGTCCTGCTGAATTAAACTGAATAACTGTGTACGAGCTGAAGGTCTCCACTTTAACCCCCGCTCAGACTCTCAGTCTCTTAAATAAAGTTCTTACAGTGATTCACAGCTAGCGTCGAAGCACAAAGCGAAGGGGTTCATTCAAACGTCTCTTAACAATAACAAATATTAGGAAATTTGGTGTATGAAAGCTTGAAATAGAGAATAATGAATAAGTGGCCGTCGCTGTTCCACCCCCCATTGCTTTTGATCGCTCAATGTGCCGACTTTTTAACTGTTTATGTGGAATTTTTTAATATAAATTAAAGTATACCATTTAATTTAAGTCTTAATCAGAAGTCTTAAAGAACAGATTTAAGAGATCAAGCAATTGATAGGGTCAACAAAGAACAAAAAATAAATACATTATATGCATGAGAGATGTTCATCATGTGGCATGTTCATCAAACCACTCTATCACCAGCCTTGCATTGGTGCATTATCATCCAGATACACGGCACCGCCTTCAGGATACAATGTTTGAACCATTGGGTGCACATGGTCCTCCAGAACGGTTCGGTAGTCCTTGGCAGTGACGCGCCCATCTAGCACAAGTATCGGGCCTACAGTGGGAATGCCATGATATTGTAGCCCAAACCATCACTGATCCACCGCCATGTTTCGTCCGGGTGTTACGCTTCTTTGGGGCGTCTCCACACCGTAACTCTCACAGATGTGGGGAAGACAGTGAAGGTGGACTCATCAGAGAACAATAAATGTTTCACATTGTCCATAGTCCAAGATTCTCTCTGCTGGCACCATTGAAACCGATGTGTGGCATCGGCATGAGTGACCAAAGGTTTGGCTATAGCAGTACATTGACCCTTGTAGCTCCTGACGAACGGTTTTGGTGGAAACAGGAGAGTTGAGGTGCACATTTAATTCTGCAGTGAGTTGGGCAGCTGTGGGTTTATGTTTTCTGGATACAATGCGGGTCGGCACCTGGACATCCCTTTCAGACGGCTTCCCCTTGCGTCCACAGTTACTCCTGTTGGATGTGGTTCGTCCTTCTTGGTGGTATGCTGACGTTTACTCTGGATACCGCGGCTCTTGATACATCACAAAGACTTTCTGTCTTGGTCACAGATGCACCAGTGAGACGCGCACCAACAATTTGTCCTCTTTTGAACTCTGATAATCGCCAAAACTGTGCAATTACTCTTCTAATTAAACCTTCACACTTGGCTCTTAATGGTGGAATGTGCAATCAATGAAGATCGGCCACCAGGCTGGTCAAATTTAAACATGAAACCTCCAACACTAAACTGGCCAGTGTTTCCGTTTCATTGTCTAACCCCTGTATAATATTGAAAATTAAATTTATATAATTTATATATAAATAAGTCTTTAATTATAAAATAAAATGTATCATAGACACTTCATGTGAATGTTATTATTTATAGTGCATATATATATATATATATATATATATATATATATACACACACACACACACATATGTGTGTATGTGTATGTATATGTGTGTGTGTGTATCATTCTATAATAATGATAGTAATGATAATGATTTATGTAACTTTTATATAATATTTTATCATTATATATATATATATATATATATATATATATATATACACACACACACACACACACACACACAGGTTCATGCACAGCAGTGTGTGTGTGTTATACATTGCATGAACATACTAAAGGAGCATTGTCCATTGAACACGCTCATTCTTTGGCAAGCGCTGAACGGAACGGATCGTTTTTCACCCAAAGAACGTAAACGCGAGCGTCGTTACCATGCAGAGTAATGAACCTGAGTGGCAAATGCTTCATTCATTAAATTTCTAATATTACTAATACTTACATCCTGCACATTAATACCAGCTCGCTACATCTCCAGAGTTTACGGAGAATGAACAAGAGAAAAGCATCATGGGGAAGCAGATGGGCCACAGCAGCAGAAGACCACACCGGGTGGCACTCCTATCAGCCAAGAACAGGAAACTGAGGGTACAGTTTGCAAAATTTAGACAGCAGGGTCAGAATTTGGCATAAACAGCATGAAGGCATGGATACACCTTGCCTTGTATCACCGGTTCAGGCTGCTGTTTGTGGTGTAACGGCATGGGGGAGATTTGGCACACTTTGGGCCTCTCTGTACCTAAGCATTGTTGCTGGCGATGTCCATCCACTTATGAGCGCAGGATAAGGTGCCATGTCACAAAGCTACAATCACGTCAGTGTGGTTTCTTGAACATGACAACGAAGTTCCCTGTGCTCACACAGTGCTCCACAATCACCAGACCTCAATCCAATAGAGAACGACTGGAATGTGGTGGAATGGAAGGATTGCGACAGGGACGTGCAGCCGACAAACCCGATGCCATCATCTCAATTCGGCCCAAAATCTATACAGAACGTTCCCAGCACCTTGTTGAATCGGTACCACGAAGAAGGCCGAAGCCAGTAGCTAATAACACCAGCTAATAAAGTGGCCAATGAGTGTATACTACACATATACATATATACATAGATACTCTGTATGCATTCATGTGTGTATATGTGAGCTGAATTCGGTTATCATATGGTGGAAAATTCAAATGGTAACGCCCGTATAGTGGAGTGCGAAAGTATTTACACCCTTAGGACAAGCCAAAAAAGCGAGGGGAAAAAAAAAGGCCTTTTTTTCAGAGTAACGTTTTTTCGGACACAGCGTGCTCTCGAAAAACCCCTCATAACCCCGCCCTTTGTGATTTATAACCAAGATCTCGGTTCCTCTCGGCAGTACTTTCTGTAGCGTTTGTGATAAACGAAGGGCCATTAGCCGGGGCGTCTTATCGGAAAATCTCCAAAAGCCAAATTGCAATACAATTAAATGAAATAAAGAAAACGAAAAGGACCTTTGCTTTAAAACCAACAGAGCAATGCTAAATGGCCGTGATGCAGAAAAAACATTAAGCTCCGTGCAGCTCCATTAACGACGACTGCAACTCCCGGCCTTATTCGAGACCTACAGGAGCATAGCTAGGAGTCAGCAGAGCATGGCGTGGCTTTGCTGGGTCTAACCGTGTCGCGGTGAGCTTGCGAATCGAAAGCAGCCGAGCTCAAATTCTGAGTGGAAGCCAATAAATGTTTATAAAGGACTTCGAGAATGAAAGAAAACCCTTTTAAAACAGGACCGTTCAATAGCTCGTTACGTGCGGCGGAAAAAACACGAAAGCCAAAAGTAAAGGAGGTTTTCAATAGCCACTTCATCGCCAAGGACTTAAAGCTATTGGAACTTCCTCTCTCTCTCTCTTGTTTATAGTTCATAATCAGGAAGTCCAAACGTAACTCCCACTCGGTTCTTCTGTTACTAATTCAATTTTTCTCTGAGGGACTGAGACCAAGGACAAACATCACATTATTGATGAAGTGCCACAGCTGAAAGGTCTGTCCTTGCCCATCTCGGAGACAGAAGCATAAGCCATAAAATGGAGGGAGTGGGGGTGGTTAGAGAGAGAGAGAGAGAGAGAGAGAGACACCCATAAAGCATAAAATAAAGGCGAATGTAGCTAAAGTTGTGAATATTTTATAGACGCTTCTGAACCTGGACATGTAAACACAGAGGAGTGCCATTTTCCCAGATAAACAGGTGTGTGACTCACCACGGGGTCCCGTATATCCTGAAGCCTTTGATCGTGACCTCGGAGTCCTGCAGGTAGATGCAGTTCGTGAGCAGAGACTGAACGTTATCAAAGTCCTCGGGCCGCAGCTTCGACACCGAGGGGAAGCGGTAGTAGTCCTGCTTGACCAGGTCGGCCATGAAGTCCTTGTCGAACGTCAGCTCGTGGTTCCCGGCGATGACCACTTTGTACTCGTAGGGCAGGTTTCCTGCGGGTGGAGACGAGACGCGATCAAAAACAAAGCGAAAATGCACGCGGCCGCTTAACCGATTCGTTTCGTTCGGCGGGACAGAGAGGTGAAGAGCGGAGAACTTTCAGACCCCGATGGAGGCGCGTGCGCCGGAGAGAATACCCGTGCTGTTGGAGTGAAGAGGTTTAAATGAGAAGCAGTATAACCTGCAGAGAAGAGATCAGACACAATTACTGTTATCAGCCCCGAAATAGGTAGAATGGTGGTAATGAGCTAGAGAGAGAGAAAGAGAAAGGGAGAGCGAGATAGATGGAGAGTGTGTATGGGAGAGGGGGAAAAAAAGCAACAACAAACACAAACTGTTTAAAAAAAAAAAAAAAAGAGTAAGAAAGACAGAAAAGCAAAACATAAAAAAGCAATAAAGAAGAGTAAAGAAAACAAAGGAAAATGAAAAGAAAGCAGAAAAACAGACAAAAAGCAAACGAAACATAAGCAACTAAGCAAGGAAAAGAGAAAGGATTCTAGAAATAATAATAAAAAAGAAAGCTAGCAAAGAAAAGAAAGAAAGAAAGACTGGAAATATCAAAGGAAGAAAGGAAGGAGCTAAAATAAATCTAAAAATAAATTATAGAAATAAAGAAAGAAAGGAAAAATTATTGAAATAAAGAAAAACGAAAGCTAGGAAAAAGAGAAAGAAAGAAAGAGAAAGCTCAAAATCTGGAAGAAAGGATGCAGGGAAGGAAAATCTCAATCTAAAAAAGGAAAGAAGGAAGGAAGGAAGAAAGAAAGACTGGAAATCTGGAAGGAAGGAAGGAACAAATTAAAATATAAAAATAAACAAAGAGGAAAAAGAAGGAAGCAAAGTAAGGGATTGGGAGAGAAATATTTGGGATGTTATATAAGAATTAAAAAAACAATAATAACGATAAAAATTTTCTGTTTAATTTCAAGCAAGAGCAGAGGTAGAGCAGCATGTAGCACAAACTAAAAAGAAAAAGGAAAAAATGTATGCAAAGGAAACAAATGTAGGAAAGAAAATAAATGAGAAAAAGGAATCTGAATGCAATGAAGAATATTAAAAGAAAAAAAAATGAAAAGAAGTAAAGACAGCAGAGAAGGCAGGAAAAAAAAAGACTGGGGGACAGAGAGAAGAAAAAGAATCCTGTTTCCCAGTGGATGCAGCGGCGATTTGAGTGTGTGTGTGTGTGTGTGTGTGTGTGTGTGTGTGTGTGTGTGTGTGTGTGAAGTCATTCAGAGTCTGGTACAAGTTAAATATGGCATTTTAATTAGAAGAGCAAAGCGGCCATATGGCAGGCAGGTACGAGGACGCTACATGAATTGTGAAATCGATGTGTGGGTTTGAGAAGCGCTGACGCAGCGCGATCCTCCGAGACCAGCTGAGCGGCGGGACGTGAAGGAACCAGCGAAGTCGAGTTTCCGTTCGTCGAGTCTGTTATTATACAGATGTGGAGGACGTGAACACGAGGCAACACCAAGATTGCCACACACAGACACACATGCACACACCCCAAGTCGAGTGGCGACGTCTTTAGATGTCAACAACATCAGCCTCGTGTTCAGGTATAACGTTTTTCTCTGCTCGCAGACCTGAGCTGCTGCACGGTCGGGTTCAAGCGCCGTGAGATGTCTGATGTCTGATCAAGTGATCTGTAGTGAAGGACGACGCTGTAATGTGTCTCGCTTTTATCATTAATCCTCGCTGTCTGTTGTTCTTACATCGCATAGTATCATGTAAAATCAGGCGCGGGGATCAGAGAGGAAACGAGCACCTTATTGAGCGACTCAGTGCTGGTATCGATCAGCCTCGAGACGACGACTGATAGTATAAACACACCGTGTGTGAGTGTGTGCGGGGGTAAAACAGGCGTCCGCACCTTTAAAGTCTCGCAAAAAAATAATTAAGTGCCGTTTTTCATGATATGAGAGACTGAAATGAGACGGTGTTCATCGTTAGCGTCTGATGAACATGACGGTGTTCATACCTGACCTCGTTAACGGGCGTCTAACGCTACAGCCAACTCACAGTCAGCTTCCCGTGGTTATTCTGCTGTAACGACCTGTAACGTGTAAATGACTCCCGGTACATACGCCTGGCCACGCCCTGACAAAGCAAAGCACCGGTAGGGTCCGCTTCAAACATTGTTACACATGTGACTAGAATACGGATAAAACAGGCGCAAAACAGAGTCAGAGTGTGTGTGTTTGTGTATGCACTGTATCAGAGTGTGTGTGTGTGTGTGTGTGTGTGTGTGTGTGTGTGTATACACTGTATCAAAGTATGTGTGTGTATGCATGGGAGTGTGAACTGTATCAGTGTGTGTGTGTGTGTGTGTGTGTGTGTGTGTGTGTGTGTGTGTGTATGCACTGTATCAGAGAGTGTGTGTGCACTGTATCAGAGTGCGTGTGTGTGTGTATGTGAGTGTGTGTGCGCACGCACTCTATCAGATTGTGTGTGTGTGTGTGTGTGTGTGTGTGTGCGCGCTCGCACACTGTATCGGATTGTGTGTGTGTGTGTGTGTGTGTGTGTATACACTGTATCAAAGTATGTGTGTGTATGCATGGGAGTGTGAACTGTATCAGTGTGTGTGTGTGTGTGTGTGTGTGTGTGTGTGTATACACTGTATCAAAGTATGTGTGTGTATGCATGGGAGTGTGAACTGTATCAGTGTGTGTGTGTGTGTGTGTGTGTGTGTGTGTGTGTGTGTGTGTGTGTGTGTGTATACACTGTATCAAAGTATGTGTGTGTATGCATGGGAGTGTGCACTGTATCAGAGTGCGTGTGTGTGTGTGTGTATGTGAGTGTGTGTGCGCACGCACTCTATCAGATTGTGTGTGTGTGTGTGTGTGTGTGTGTGTGTGTGTGTGTGTGTGTGTGTGTGTGTGTGTGTGTTTGTGTGTGTGCGCGCGCGCACTGTATCGGATTGTGTGTGTGTGTGTGTGTGTGTGTGTGTGTGTGTGTGTGTGTGTGTGTGTGTGTGTGTGTGCACTGTATCAGAGTGTGCGTGTGTGTGTGTGTGCACTGTATCAGAGTGTCTGTGTGTGTGTGTGCACTGTATCAGAGTGTGTGTGTGTGTGTGTGTGTGTGTGTGTGTGTGTGTGTGTGTGTGCGCGCACTGTATCGGATTGTGTGTGTGTGTGTGTGTGTGTGCACTGTATCAGATTGTGTGTGTGTGTGTGTGCACTGTATCAGTATGTGTGTGTGCGCACTGTATCAGTGTGTGAGTGTGCATTATATCAGTGTGTGTATGTGTGTGCACTGTATCAGAGTGTGTGCGTGTGTGTGTGTGCACTGTATCAGAGTGTGTGTGTGTGTGTGTGTGTACTGTATCAGTGTGTGAGTGTGCATTATATCAGTGTGTGTATGTGTGTGCACTGTATCAGAGTGTGTGTGTGTGTGTGTGTACTGTATCAGAGTGAGCGTGTGCGTGCTGTATCAGTGTGTGTACACACTGTATCTGTGTGTGTGTGTGTGTGTGTGTGTGCTGGAGGTTGCATAAGTCAGCGCAGAGGATCAGAGACATCAGCAGGTCCTCACCTAACCAGTCGTTAAACTTCTTCACCTCAGACGGGAGGCCGAGTTCAGTGAAGTCACCCGTGTGGAGCAGCACGTCGCCGTACGGCATCTGGATGCCATCTGTCCTCGAGTGTGTGTCTGAGACGCACACGAAACGCGTGTGTCCTGCTGGTTTAGGGGCATCGTAGGGAATGGGTTCCACCCTGCAACAGAATCAGAGAGTCAGTATTACTGCCATCATCATTACCACTATCATCAGCATCATCACCACCACTATCACCACTATCATCATCATCATCATCATCACCACCACCACCATCACCACTATCATCATCATCATCATCACCACCACCATCACCACTATCATCATCATCATCATCACCACCACCATCACCACTATCATCATCATCATCATCACCACCACCACCATCATCATCATCACCACCACCACTATCATCATCATCATCATCACCACCACCATCACCACTATCATCATCATCATTACTAGGGGTGCTCCGATCAGGATTTTTGGGGCCGATCACCGATCACTAGAAGCTGTATCGGCCGATACTGCTCACCGATCACAGGGTCTACTCAAAGCCTCATCATGTTGCATTATTTATTAAACTATATCTAACAATAATGTAAATTAAGTATTGAAATTACAAGAAGTGGAATATCATGAATTGACTCCTGTATTTATTGGCAAGCAACATGTGCAACACGTCAATTTAAAACATGGCAGCCTGTGTTTGGTTAGTAACTGGGAACAGCTGTGAGCTTGACAAATTTCAACTTTCCTGTAGAATGTATAAAATTTAATCAAATAACAGAAAAAACATGTTTAACTTTTCGCGTGGAAAGATGGAAACGTAATCACAGCGTGAATCATGATGAACTGTACTTACGGCCACCGAGCAAAACCGCGTAGGTGAGATAGTGGTATTACCGACAGCTGAGTGAGTTGCTGAGCTCTCCCGCTCTGGCTTGTTACACAGGTTACAGATTGCTAATGTATTGTCTTTTTCCATACAACACGTAGAATCGCCAGACTGGTGAAGCCATTTTAGCAGCGCCCAAAAAATATCCCGCGAATTTTGCGCCATCTGATCGGCTTTTCTATATCGGCCATTATAGAGACTGCCGATCAAACTTCCCAAAGCTATTATCGGCCGATTATGATCGGCGACCGAGCAATCGGAGCATCCCTAATCATTACCACCACCATGACCACTATCATCACCATCATCATCATCATTACCACACTATCAGCACCATCATCATTACCACCACCATCACCATCATAACCACCACCATCACCACTATCATCACCATCACCACTATCATCACCATCATCATCACCACCATCACCACTATCATCACTATCACCACCATCATCACCATCACCAACATCATCACCATCACCACTTTCATCACCATCATCATCACCACTATCATCACCATCATCATCACCACTATCATCACAATCACCCCTATCATCACCACCAACATTTTCACTGCCATCATCACCACCACTGCCGCCACCACCACCATCACCAATATCATCACCATCATCACCACTATCATTATCATTATCACCACCATCACCACCATCATCACCATTATCATCACACTATCATCATCATCATCATCACCACCATCATCACCATTATCATCACACTATCACCACCATCACCATTATCATCACACTATCATCTCCATCGCCACTATCATCACCATCACCACTTTCATCACCATCACCATCATCACCACTATCATCACCATCATCATCACCACTATCATCACCATCATCATCACCACTATCATCACAATCACCACTATCATCACCACCAACATTTTCACTGCCATCATCACCACCACTGCCGCCACCACCACCATCACCAATATCATCACTATCATCACCACTATCATTATCATTATCACCACCATCACCACCATCATCATCACACTATCATCATCATCATCACCACCATCATCATCACACAATCATCATCATCATCATCATCACCACCATCATCATCACACTATCATCATCATCATCACCACCATTATCATCACACTATCATCATCATCATCACCACCATTATCATCACACTATCACCACCATCACCATTATCATCACACTATCATCATCATCACCACTATCATCATCATCATCATCATCACCATCATCACCACCGCCGCCGCCACGACCATGACCATCATCATCACTGCCACCATCACCGCCACAGCCCCCAAGCCTCTTACTGCAGTGCACAGCATTAGCAGTGTTCATTAGCAGTGTTCATTAGCAGTGTTCATTAGCAGTGTTCATTAGCAGTGTTCGGGGTGACAGAGATGTTTCCACTCTGACCTGCTGCTTGCAATCTCAACATTTACAAAACATAGACAGGTAAGTGTGTGATCCACGCCGCTCGTCTAGCTGCTGCTTAACAAATCGAACATAATGCTTAAGTGGCACAAATGCCGCGGCAGCCTCTCGCTCTAGTGGTGCCGGACACATGCGGGATATGTAAAGGACAAGCCTTCGAGTTTCTACTTTATAAAGGAATCTTAAGAGTGAGTCGAGACAGACTTTTAAAAGAAAACGCTACTGGAGTTCGTCCAGGTTTTCTGTTTAACTTGAGTGTACTCATTTAAACACTAGAGCAGCAGCAGTGCTGAGAGAAAAACCTAAAGAACCTCCGCAGGAGGAGAATATCTGAGACACAGTGTGAACGAAAAGTCAGAATTTACTCCTGAGGTAAAGAACTGAGCGCTTAACCACAATGAAGTGACAGAAAAACTGGAACAGGTCAAGTGAAAGAAAATTTGGAGAAAAGTTAAGAAAGAACGAACAGAGAGAAAAAAAAGAGAAAGAAAAAGAAAAAACAAGACAGAGGTGAGTGAAAGAAAATGGATAGCACATACAATGGAAAAAGATCAGAAAGCAAGAAATGAAAAAAAAATGTAAATAAGAGTGAAAATAGAGAGAGAAGAAAAAAAAAGAAATATAAAAAAATAGAAAGAAAGAAAGAAAGAAAGAAAAGTGATAAAAATAAATAGAAGAAACAAGAAGGAAAAATAAAGAAAAAACGAAAAAAACGAGACAGAGGTACGTGACAGAAAGTGGATAGCACATATAATGGAAAAAGAACAGAAAACAGAAAATGAAAAAAAAATGAAAAAAAAAGAGTGAAAATAGAGAGAGAAGAAAGTAAAGAAAAAGAAAAGAGCCAGAAAGATGAATTACAGAAAATGAAGATAGAAAGCCAGGGAAAATGAAAAAAAAAAGAGAGAGAAAAGGAAAAGCAAAAAACAAGACAGAGGTGACAAAATAGAGAAAGAAAAAAAGAAATATTAAAAAATGTTAGAAGAAAAATCAATAGAAAGAAAGAAAGAAAGAAAGAAAGGTGATAAAAATAGATAGAAGAAACAAGAAGGAAAAATAAAGATTTTTTTTTAAAAACAAGACAGAGGTAAATGACAGAAAATGGAAAGTAAAAGAAAGAAAAAGATCTTACAAGAAAAAAAAGAGAAAGTATGAAAGATAAAAGGAGAAAATAAGAATTAAAGTTCATTCTTAAAATAGAGTGATAAGAAAGAGAAGAGAAATAAAATAGAAAAAGAAGAGAGACAGAAAGGAGAATGACAGAAAATGGAGACAAAGAAATAAACAAAGGAGGTTGATCACTGCAGCTCGAGGCCCAACACAGCAACACTAACCAATCACAAGCGTCCGTCAGCTCGGGTATGTGGAAGAGGGCGGACTGCGTTTCCTCGGAGCGTGTTACGATGCCCTGTGATAAAGCAAGAGCAACAGCTCAGAAAGTCATGCTGTTAGCTGGTTACACACGTCTCTCAGGTACCACAACATGTCTGTCGTCCTGCTCAGTCGAATGCTCGGGGGAACCGGCTGGTGTGAGCGACTTGGCAGGTGACCACACTGGGGGAAAAACCTCCACCATCAAGCTGTGTTTTTCATTTTTTATCAACTGCCAAATGCAGGCAGGTGGGCCGTTCCTGATTGTTCATCAGTAAAGTAAGCCCGAGGCAGGTGGAGGTGGTGAGACTGCACGGGGGGGGGGGGGGGGGGGGGGGGGGGGGGGCGTACTTTACAGTACAGTAAAGTATCTGGTCTGGTGTCAAAGTGTCTGTAATAGACACCACTGAATAAACAGCTGATTCAGCAGGACTTGTTATGTGCTGGTGCAGTAACATCAGAGTATAGACATCATGTGGCTAGAAGTTTAAATCCGTCCGAATGAACCTGAGCTCAATATCCTACGAGCCATTTTAAGCAGCAGGCCAACATGGTGTAAATAACTAAATAATCCTAATTAACCTTAATTATCATCGTTAATAGCAAAATACATCCAGATGGCAGCCATTTCATGTCGTCTGTTCATTACTGCCACACTCTACTCCCGGCGTGTGTCACCTAATATCATGCGGCACTAGATGATGACATCTGGGCCTTTTTTTCTTCTTTTTTTTTTGAAAAACAAGTTTCAGAAAATAAATAAATAAATAAATAAATAAATAAATAATTGGATTTTTTATTTTTATTTTTTTACATTTTTGTCCGTACATGATTTAGAAATTTTGCGTAATATTACTAGAACAGAGGCACATGGGGTACTTTGCGGAGTTGCAGAGGGTTTGAGCTCGCATATACACTGACTTAGGAGCGTTCACACACACACGCAAAAAAAAGAAAAAAAGAAGAAAAACACTGCAGACGCGATTAACATATGAAAACAGGATATTCGCACAAGTAACCCAGACTGGAGGAAACTAGTTACGTTGCATTTACATAGTGTAACCCACGTGGCACGGTGGTTTTGGTGCCAGACGGGCAGGTCCGAGTGTTTCCGAAATTACTGATCTGCTGAGATTTTCATGCACAACTGTCATAGAGAACGGTCTGAAAAAGAGAAATTATCCAGCAGTTCTCTGGGAGAAAATGCCTTGTTGATGGCAGAGGTCGGACGAGCTGATAGAAAGTCAACAGTAGCTCAAATAACATCTCGTCACAACCGGTGGTGTGCCGAAGAGCATCTCTGAACGCACAACCTGTCGAACCTTGAAGCAGATGGGCCACAGCAGCAGAAGACCACACCGGGTGGCCCTCCTGTCAGCCAAGAACAGGAAACTGAGGCTGCAGGTCACATGGACTCACCGAACTTAGTTCAATAGAAGATCGGAAAAACGTCACCTGGTCTGATGAGTCTCGACATTTGGACTGTAGAGTAAACAACATGAAAGCATGGATCCATCCTGCCTCGTGCCAAGGGTTCAGGCTGCTCC
Organism: Clarias fuscus; assembly: GCA_030347435.1. Classification (NCBI taxonomy): domain Eukaryota; kingdom Metazoa; phylum Chordata; class Actinopteri; order Siluriformes; family Clariidae; genus Clarias; species Clarias fuscus. Next base: position 30,068,510 of record CM059214.1, on the reverse strand, counting down.
CGGTGGTGTAAATGGTGTGGGGGAGACTGTCTTGCCACACTTAGGGCCCCTTAGTGTGTGTGTGTGTGCGCCTGTGTATAGTCATTCAACCGAGAGACAAAACAGCAACGGTTGACTTGATGCAAAATCCAATTATCATCACTAATAGTCAAAATTAGGGCGAAGTAGTGGAGTTAAAAGTCTAATAGCCCTGCTGGGATCGATTAATGCACCACAGGCTTCCAACGGCACCACAAAAATACAACAACGACGACAATGTCTGAATGCAGCCTGTGGTCTATTCAGATGTTTATATCGAGAGTTTAACATCTCAGATCCGTCCCTGCTCACTAAAACACATTCGTACAGCACCTTCATCCGAGCTCAAAGTGTTAATCATTCATACATTTACAACTAAATGCGTTTTCTCCATACATCTCGCTGGATGATGTAAATGGAGGTGGGGGAGGGGGGGGGGTTGAGACAGAAACAAATTGCACCCATTACTGCCTGAGTTGCTGTATCTAAAACACTCACTACAAAAACACTGAAAACATTTGGAGGAAAAGCGATCTCCATCCATTCCTTAATGCAGTTTGTGAACACCGGCAATTGCACTCAACAACAAGTGTACAAACCAAAGAGCAGGACTGTTTGTCAGGCATGAGGCGATGAGACGTGTGTACGAGCCTGTCACTCTCACCGATCTAAATCGTGCAGGAAAAGAAAACCGTCATGATCTAATTTTGTATGTTGAAGTCATTATTGCCGGCTTTGTCAGAAAAGCGACTTATATAGAGATGTATTATATAAAGGGGGGGGGGGGGTACATGTGGTAAGAGCAAATTATTTTGTTTGGACAACAAAATTACAACAAAATGTAAAAAAAAAAAAAATTATAAAAAAATTTGTAATAATAACGAATTGGAATATTTATACAATTGTGATATTTGTAGAAACGCAATACAGAACAAATTACTACCTCGGTATCATGATAATATCGAATCAACTGGTCCCTGGAGATATGGCTCAGGATTGCACAGTACAGAGTGGTAAATGACACTTTATTCCATTTTAATCAACTACTGTATACAAACATGACCGAGCAAAAAAATTAATAAATAGAGAGAAAGAAAAATGTGTCACATAGGCAAGGAAATAGCACAGATACGCACGTTTTATGGTCGTTTTATAACGTATAATAACGTATAATACGAACATTTGGAGAGTTCTATATTTTTGCAATGTCTTTCTCATATTCCGGTAGCGGTAAAAATTGACACATTTTTAAAAAGTAGTCATAACTTCGATTCTACATGACATGCCTGAAAAGCCCAAAGGCACAGCATGGTGTGTGAAACCTTCCCCATCAACACACACTCGCAGGACTTCCACACAAGCAGTCTTATTATTATTATTATTATATATAAATTTAATTTATATATATTTTTTATCAGGCAAGTTTTAAGGATTAAATCCCTGATGCCTAAACAGCACATGGAATGAATGAACCGGGTGAGTGAGTCACGGCTGCATCACTCGTAGCTCACCAGCGGAGCAGTACCAGCGCCAGTAGCGCGTTGATCATCAAGCCCCCTTTACGCCCACAAGTGGTTTATGAGTTACTCTCGACTAATTATTTAACCGCGCTTTAATATCGCCTCTTTCCTTTTAACTTCAAAAGGATCCAACGTTCAACTTTGACGCTAATTAGCAGTTCGTTCAGCTGAGGATTTCATGCACAGACTTAAAATTAAGCAAGCACACATAAACACCTTTCCAATAATTCAGTCGTGGAACTGACTCCCAGACACACGGGTGCGAATCATACACGCCTCGTGTCTTATTGAGTCGTATTTTCTGCGTCGGAATTATTAATCCTTACAGCGATCAGGGAATGACAGACGCTCTAAGAGAGCATCGGATATTTCGTTCGCGTGAACAAATAAAAAAAAAAACACAATCTGCGTACGCTCAGTACCGAGAGCCAATTAGAAAGCAAAAATAAATAAATAAATAAATAAATAAATAAACGTTCTGTCAATCAAAACTAACACAATAGCCCAATCAGACAATCGGGCTCGCTGATTAAATGATTAAACGTCTGCTGCGGTGAAGGACGTTTATTAAAGCCGCGCTTTATTTTCAGACAGGATGCGAGATTAAGGCCGGATGATACGGACTGAAACACCGAACGTAGTTAGATATCGGAATGACCATGAGAGATGGTTTGTAAATGATTTCTCATTTTTGTCTTTAAATATGAAAGCTTTGTCTTTTTTTCTGCAACAATCTTTTTGCTACAATACAAAATGTACATCACATACAGACATGGGAATCTTATCCCAGACAACGTTCGGGTATAAAACTAGCACAGCATTCCCCATCGTTTCCCTCCTGAGCGGATTTAATTGCGCCGGAGGTTTCGCTCTAATCAGCCTTCTTCCCCGTCCTCGCGTCGTCATTAGAGCATCATCATCAGCGGTCAATAGGCGCGGCGGTGAAAAGCCGAGCTCTGCCCCTCGGGTCAAAGAGGCGTTGTTAAACGGCTAATCAACTGAGCTGACCTTTGACCCCTCTCCTGGTTAATAAGTACAGGAACACGATGGCAGCCTTGTTGCGAGGCGCATGCCCGGATGTCTTCATCATTGTTAACCTTGCAAACCTGGCGCTGGTTTTCTTTTTCTTTCTTTCTTTTTTTGGATGCTGAGTGCTCAGGATCTTTTCAATCACGTGTGTGTGTGTGTGTGTGTGTGTGTGTGTGTGTGTGTGTGTGTGTGTGTGTGTGTGTGTGTATAAAGTGAAACCGGTGTACGGGCCTGGCAATCTTATTCGGCTTGCATTATTCAAGAACGAGAATGTGCCAATATTCAATTTCCAAATCCCGAACTGGCATCCTGATTTAAGATTCTATCAATAGTAAATACAAATAAGTCATAAATCTACTGCGCTGTATCTGAGCTCACTGGACAGCTTTGTAAAATCTGACAGAAAGCTTAGAAGACAAGATTATGAAATATGAAGATGTGCCCCTTTCCAAACAATAACAGTAATAACAGTAATAACAATGATAATAATAAATACATATAATAAATATGAATAAATAAAAAAACAACAGCCAAATATGCCAAATTACCCACAGGAGTCCTGATGATATTTTAACACATTCACACTGACAATTTTCTCCTTGTTAAATATGCAATAAAGAATAAAACACTTCAGGGGATATAAAAGCAGTAAGAGCAACCAAGCATCACCATAGCCTTGTCGATTATTTTCCCCTTTCTACAGTTTTTTTTTTTTTTATCCCTGTTCCTCTTCCACAGCAATTCACAATATCTAACTCTTTACCGCCCCTCCCCCGCTCACACGTCATCCCAATTTACATTTACAACACCCCCACCACCACCGCACCCCCCCCCCCCCCCCCCCCGGGCCACCTGGAGACCCAAAAGCCACCAGATGTCAGTTCCCAGGGCGCTGATCAATCGGATCAATGAGCGAAGAGCAACAAGGCAGCCACGAGGCCGGAAAAACCAGGAAGCGACGCTGACTCACATGTGCACGTGAGGAGGCTGGAAGCGGCTCTGGTTGATGTTGTAGTGTGTGAAGGCCTGCGTGGGGTTCGAGCTGTACTCGTCTACCGCGATGGTCACCTTCGAGTGGGAGGAGCCTCGGCGCGCCATAACGCCGCTTCCTGGGGTCATGGGCAGGTCAGCGGGGGGCAACAGGATCAACGCGCCACGCAGCGGGCATCACTCAACGCCCGCCCGCCCGAAATCCGCACCTGAAAGAGAGTCGGAGAGAATGATGAGCGATGAAGAGAGAGAAAGAGCAAAGCATCAAGAAGACTTTGACATTTTTAACAAAACAACAGGAAACAATTCTTTTTGGAGGTTTTTTTTAAATATATATATAAGGAGTTTATTTATAAGAAAAAGCCTGAGGACAGAAGCCTCGGTGTCCTATATGACAATACAATATCAATCTCTCAATATACTCTATTATGCAACAATATGCTTGTCTGAGAGAGCACAGTGCTTTTACTGCAGTGAGGATCATCACTATATTATGATTATGTTAAACTAGCACTAAATGTTGTGGTTTCCTCTGGGTTCCCAGGTTTCCTCCTGCTTATATTTAAAAAAAAATACATGCTAGTATGTTATTTGATGCCTTTTAATCACCCAACCCTGTGTGTGACGGTCTGTGGGTACGATGCTATATAGACTGGCGCTCCATGTTCACGGGATAGACCTCAGATCTGCCGCAACACTGACCCGGATAAATACTGTGGTGTATTTAAGTCTATTTTTACCCCAAACCACATGCATTATAACACAAGAAAGAAGAAGAAATAAAAACATAATCGAAAAACGTACACACACAGGACACATACACCACTGAGCAGAGAAATATTTTCCCCTCCACAGTGTGCTAGAATTATTGTAAGAATTATATTTTTTTCTTCAAGATAAGCACAATACAAATAATACAATAGTGCTTCTTAAGGTCTAATTATTCATGTTAAAGGAAAATGTCACACAGGCTTATATTAAAACTGTATGTTTATATCTTTTTTTTTTTTGTTGTAAAAACATAATAAAAATCACCTGACTATTGCGCATGTTGGTATTAGGCAAGTATAACCTCAGACGTATATATAACATAACTTTTTTCACTGCGCCCTTATTTATTTAACAAAAATTAGGCCAAAAAATATATTTAAAAATTCAATTAGATGATTTATTTTCCGTTTTCACAGGAAAAACATAGAAATGAAAGTGGTGTGACTTTTACACACACATTATATATATATATATATATATACACACACACACACACACACACACATATATGTTTGTGTGTGTGTGTTTGTATTACATTCGCATAAACATAAAAAAAAGGGTACACCCTCTATAGTTTCTGTATGTATACAGTACATGAAATTTTAAGACGTGTGTGTGTGTGTGTGTGTGTGTGTGTGTGTGCAGTATATACATGTTTACACACAGGTAAATCATTTTAAAGTTGATGTGGGAAACCTCCATACTTTAGTATCGACACATACACAGATGCCAATGGCCTGTTATTACCGTCTCTCTATCTCACTCACTCACACACATACACACACACACACACACACACACACACACACACACACACCGAGTATGCCACGCTGACCACTGTAACACTCTGTCCATTTCCTCAGTTATAGACTCTTAATTTATTTAGTTATTTATAACGTTCTACAACAGAAGTCCCACTCGACCATTACTACACCTTAAAGACGTCAGATATCTAACACACTCTGAGGAAATGTGTGTCGATGGCATGCCTTGTGTGCAGGATTAGTGAACAAACCCACCTTATACAACTCGCACACTCATTTAATATCTAATATCAATATGTGATATTCAATGACCTCTAAGATGCATTTTCTAATTAAATCCTTAGCTGATCCCAAATATTTATAGTTCATACATCCTCCTTCCACACGTCAGTCTTTTTTTTTTATTTTTTTTTTTTATAAAAACTATTTCCTGCATCGCTATTGGATTATCTCCGTATAAAGGTCCCAGTGTGATTCAGCCCTCGTGTCGTGTCGTGTCGTGTCATGTCCAGGTTAAGAAAGCGATGCGGCGGCACTCCGGCCGTCCACCTTCCTCACCTCTGCATCCGTACGCTCGACTCAAACAGATCAGCTTCCAAAGCTTCAACTTTCATGCCAATCTCACCGCCAAGACAGAGATACAGAATCATGGGGGGGGGGGGCACTGCATCATACAAAGCATTCACAGACCTTCTGGGACTTCGAGTCCAGGATTTTTACTGACATTTCTTCTTAAGATGATATTAAACATCATTTGAAAATGGTGTACGAGGGAAATATTTTTTTTTTCCCCCTTTTGTTTTTGGCCTCGAAGAGCAAAATCCTTGTCTCCTACTGAACGACATGGTTATTGCACTGGGACGTTAATGTTCGTGTGACACAACGGCACAACTTCTCTGACAGAAACAAGACTACCGTATTAAACACAACCCATCACAAACATTTTCACAGAAAAATATATTATCCAACTGGAGCTGTGGATTTTTTATTTATTTGTTTTTTTTATTGCAGCTGTTAGAGTTATACACAGGCTATATACAGATACACACACACAAAAAACAAGCCCTACAGGTACAAAAGCTCTAGCAGCCCAGTGACAAGAACAGGTAAGGTTTAAAGCCCTTTGTGTGCGCGTGTGTGTGTGTGTGTGTGTTCAATGAATCCCAATGACAGAGGCAGAGCTGCAATAACCCATGCAGCCTAGTTGACCTAATTTAGCTTCCAGGTCATTTGCTCGGAGGTAAATCTTCCACACAGGCGTTCAGCTACAAGGCCGAGGCCAACCTTTCCGCCCCAAACTTGAACTTTGACCCAGGTGACCACTGCACAGGGATCATTTTAGGCTGAATAAACATAAAAACAGATCGATTATTCAAAGCCGGACGAGCCAAACTCGAAGCCCAGGACTCCATAATTATTATGAAGCTCGCCTCTGAGCCTGGCCTCCAAAGAGCAGGCTAAAAAAGCTGCCCTCGAAGGTGCACCAAGGTCGCAAAATATGTCAACGTGCTCGGAAATAACAGCAGAGACATTTTAATTTCGGAATAAATCAATGTTTTTTAGACGTCTAGCATAAAGGGAGGCAAAAAAAATAAATCAGCCAATGAGCTCCACGGCGATATTAAAGCTGTTAATGATTCCCGCTCTTTCCTCATTCGGGGTTTTTTTTTTTTTAGATCTAAAGAAGAAGCACGAGCGATGCTGAATGAACGCGCGCGATCAACTCGAAACGTTACAATGTTGCCGGAAAATTTGAAACAAAAAAAAAAAGAGAAAGAAAAAAAAACACACACACACACAAAAAGGCAGAGGAAGAAGCGGCGGTGGCAGGAAAGCGTGTGATCTTTTCTTCCCGGAGCATATGACGAGCAGAGCAGCCACCTCTAACCCGCCGCTTTGTGCCTCCGCTTTCTTTTCTTTTTCCCCCACAAAACCCGGTCGAGTATTTACCTTTTCTCCCGTCAGCTTGCTCCCCCAAACGCGCGAGGCTCGTCCGCTAAAGTATCCCGAGCAGGCGTAATCGGATGATCGCGGATTTTTGAGCCGCGCAAAGGTGGAGGTCGAGGCGAGCAGGGCAGAACCTTCGACCCCGAGGCTCCTCCGGCTGAAATGCGACAGACAGACGAGGAAGGAGGGAGACGGAGCTGTAGTCTGGGTTATGGAAGGCCTAAAGGGCCAAGAGAGCACAGAACCTGGGTCCAACGCGGTTGGTTTCCATACGCTGCTATAAACCGTGCCATTAACCGAGGAGTTGAACTAACATGGATGGCCAAAAGGGACACAAGCCTTCCGAAATGCTCATTTGTACAATGGGTACAAGTTGAAAATATACATAGCATAATATGATTATATAAAATATAAGTATAATGTGTCAATATCACAATATTTCTTGAAAAGCTGCTATTATGAGAAAATTAATTGTTTACATGAAACTGCCACTGTTATATTTACACTATTACAATAGAAAAACTAATGATTACAATTGAAGCATGTACATATAATAAAAACAGATTTGTTATAGATATAGAAATAACTATATTATTATTATTATTATTATTATTATTATTATTATTAACTCATCGTCTATACCACCTTATCCTGTATACAGGGTCGCAGGGACCTGGAGCCTTTCCCAGGAGACTTAGGGTACGAGGCGGTGTACACCGTGGACAGGTGCCAGTCCATTGCAGGGCATATACACACACACTCACACGCTCATTCACAAACTATGGGCGATTTGTGCACAACAATTAGCCTAACCTGCATTTCTTTGGACTGTGGGAGGAAACATAAAATATATGATAATATGATTTTTAAAAACATCACATTATCACAATAAAGATGTTATTATAATAAAAAATAAAAAAATGTTATAATGATATGAGAAGTTATAATTAAATTATAAGGGATTTTTTTTTTGTAGTAACATGATTTCTAAAACATTATAATGTATTTCTTGTAATAACATATACCCTACTCCCATCACCATAGAGGCCAAAGGTAATAATTGTATTGTTTTTTTTGTTTGTTTGTTTGTTTTACTGTGGTAGGACCTTTGGTCAACATTAACACATGCTACACAAACTACAGGAATTTGGGTACAAAATACAAAAATTAGCCTAAACTGCATGTCTTTGTGAATCCCAATTAACCTAACCTGAATGTCTTTAGACTGTGGGAGGAAACCAGCGTACCCAGAGGAAACCCACCAAGCATGCACACTGATGCTGGAGGTGCAAGGCAACAGTGATAATATATTGTACCTGTATCTCATTATTACCTTAAAAAAAAGTTCATGTCATTATGTAAAAGTTATTATAAGGAATTTCATTTTTAATCAAATTTAAAAATTTCAAATTTCATCAAAATCTAAAATCTATCCAGCAATGATTGAAACTTTGAAGCACTTTTGTAAGTAACTCTGGATAAGTGTCTGCCAAATGAACTTTAAATGTAATTAACATATTATTACAATAAAAAACATCATTTTACAATGAATGTTATTATGACAAGAATGTTATTATGGTGGCATAGTGGTTACTCGCCTCGCACTTTCAGGGTCGAGGGTTAGATTTCTGCCACAGTCTGTGTGCATGAAGATTGCATGTTCTCGCTGTGCTTTGTGTGTTTCCTCTGGGTGCTACGGTTTCCTCCCACAGTACAAAGACATGCAGATTAGGCTAATTGGTGTTCCCAAATTGCCCATTATGTGTGTGTGTGTGTGTGTGTGTGTGTGTGTGTGTGTGTGTGTGTGTGTGCCCTGTGATGAATTGGCACCCTGTCCAGCCTTGTGTGGAATAGGCTCTAGGCCCCTGCGATCCTGTATGAGGATAAGAAGTACAGAAAATGAATGAATAAATGGATGAATGAGCGTTATACTCTTCACACAATTATTTATAAATTTTTCTCATTATAACAAGATATTAATAACAGTCTTTTTATTTACGTTAATATTTCTTCTAAAGATATTTCTTTTAAGATATCTGTCTTTAACTATAGCTGCAATGTGACCACTATAGCATTTCTCATACCTACTTGTCTGAATGATGAGACCATATTTACACGTGTTAACGACTAATCGAGGACCTGTAGAAATGTGGATGGAGGTGAAAACTGCAGAACTAAACATTGATGCAACAATAACGCCAATCACAGTAGTAATACAATTAAAATTCAATTGTTGAATTATTGAAATTGTTTGTCGTTTCCATTTGAACAGGAAAAACGTTGTACGTACATTCAGATGATTGGTGTTTTTTTTTCCTCCATTACTTATGGCACCTATGGCCTTCTATACTTCCCTATTGGCAGAGAAGAATAAGGAGGGGGAGCCCGAGAGAGCAGTAGTGTAATGAGTGCGCACTACCACTGGGGTCAGAGAGCACAACAGTAGCACTGATAATACGCCAAGGTGGAGGAAGTACAACCATCTGCACTTTGATAAACTGCTACCATATAAAGAACACTGATTTATTTAGGGAAGATGCAGTGAAAAGAAAAATATATACAGGAAACAGTTCAAGCGATCAAGGCTTGTATATGACCATTCTGACATTTTGTAAAAAAAAAAAATAAATAAAAAAAAAATGTGTATGTAACTTGAACTAATGATTTTGAATTATTTTCATAACTGAATTAATTAGTAATAATCAGACATCTTAATGGATTCAAATGGGTGTTAATGACTAAATGGAGTCGGGAAACCTGGACTTACATTATTTCTAAAAAAAAAAGAAAAAAAAAAGCGAAGGACACACATACACACACACACACACACACACACACACACGTGATTGAGTCAAGCGCTCGTTTACTTTGTTCTGCAGGGATTTGTCATTGTTGATGTGTGTGACATAGGTGTGTGTGTATGTGTGTAAGGGAAAGAGAGAGAGAGAGAGAGAGAGAGAGAGAGAGAGAGAGAAATGGCAGAGCTATTCTTTGAGGAACACAGGGTGATGGAGGCAGGGAAGACACACTGACAGAAGGTTTCACTTCCATGGCAACCAGGCGGCAATGTGTGTTTCATGCCTTCTGTGTGGAACCTTTATAAAGTCTGTGGCACCATCCGTTCCCTCTCCACCCCCTTCCCCCCCTCCCTTCACCCCCCCCCCCCTCCACACACACACACACACACAGAAAAGAGAGCATCACTTACACACTGATGTTCGCTTCAGCCAGAGCAGCTATTCATAAACTGAAAGGATTTTCATTCTATTTTTTTTTTCTCTCCTGCTTTTTTTTTTCTCTTTTTTTTCCAGGATGCCTGACTGTAATAACAAAGCTTGTGTTTATAAAGACACTCAGGGTTTCAATCGTAAGACCAGATCTTTAGACGATATGCTTGGAATGGAAATGCAACTGTATTACACAGCATGAGCCACAGTGTCGGGCTTCTGATCGGTCAGAAGGTGCTGATTCGTTTTTTCTACAACAGCAGGTACGAAAGTAGTTCCGGGTGCCCGGCAAATCACCGGGTTATATTAATACACTTATACGAATGTGTTACCGTTTCTATAGCAACAGCGTATTCTTAGGGAGAATTAAAAAAAACTGATGACGGTTAACAATGTTGGAAGAAGTTTACAGTTTCAGAAATTTCAACACTTTGTGACACGTGCTAAACATGCCAACCAAACCATGGTGTAACCATCCCAACCAAACTTCTTGAAGTTAATAATAAAAGTAAAAACAAATATTAGATTGATAATTTGAATGACTATTTATATTTCTATATTGTAAATGTTTCAGTAAATGGACGAAAAAGTACATTTCTTCTTTCAAAAAGTAGAAATCGTAATCATTGGGAAGCTGCTGTCATGTACAAGAAAAAAAAGCATGACTCAAGTGTTTCATTCTGTGCATATATTTCTGCATTATTATTATTATTATTATTATTAATAATAATAATATTATTATTAATATTATTGTTAGGTTTTCCCTAAACAAAGCATTTTTACATGAGACAAAATCATATCTCTGTACTCAGGTTCTGATAGAACTCAATGCACTTGGGCCTAAAAATGTTACAAAGCATGAAGGTTAGAAAAAGAAGAAGAAAAGGAAGAAAAGCGGTTTTCAGGGCAGTACAGTGCGATCGGCTGTATTGAACAGATGGCCGTGCATTGACCTTCGAAGTAACGATTAAGAGAAGAGATCCATCATCCCAAGGAAACTGATCAATAAACTCCAATTCCCCAGAATGCACCTCTCTTCTGTCTATAACATCTCCGACAGATGGAGAGAAAACACACACATGTGCTCTATTTATTACACTCAGCGTAACAGGAACTGAGCAATATTTTATAGTTTGTCAAAATTCTTATAAAGGTTGAAGACAGATAATAAACAGGTATCCTACAGTCCATATAACACCATGTGTGCGTTGTTATTCAGGTTATGTCAAAGAAAACAAATTGACAAATGTTGTTTTTGCATAGCATGCCATATATATATATATATATATATATATATATATATATATATATAGTTAGAGTCAGGTTTTCACACAGTTTACACACCAGTTACTTCCGACAGAGAGTCGACGAGACGAGAGTCCTTAATAGATAATAAGAGCATAACAGCACTAGGACGTTTAACTATATGTATTACCCCAAGAGATGTTTTCTAACGATCCTCAATTAACTAACTGTTGATCGCCAGCATGGGTGAAAATAGGTTGGTGCAGTCCACTGTACTGGAAACAGGGAAGAGCGGCTGCCACCCAAAACCCACATTCAAAACCATTCATGGAAGCCACTTTCGGCATGACAACACATCTGATAACATTATATCTTATAGTATGAACAACACTTCGTCTCAACTCGAGGGTGAATCCCAAATCGCTCCTTAAACTCTGATCAAGGGCACTATTTGGAGTGTGGAACAAGGGATTGTGGCGGCACGTGGTGTAGTGCTTAGCACTGTCGCCTTGCACCTCCAGGGTCCGGGTTCTATTCCCATCTCTGTGTGCATGGAGTTTGTATGTTCTCCCTGTGCTTGGTGGGTTTCCTCCGGGTACTCCGGTTTCCTCCCACAGTCCAAAGACATGCAGATTAGGCTAATTGGGATTCCCAAATTGCCCGCAGTGTGTGAATGAGTGTGTGTGTGTGTGTGTGTGTGTGTGTGCCCTGTAATGGATTGGCACCCTGTCCTGGGTGTACCCCGCCTCGTGCCCTAAGCCTCCTGGGATTTCCATTTCCAAAATATATACATATATATATATATGTATATATAATTTTTTTTTTTAAAGGATTTAACTCCTGAACATGGAAGTTAGCTGATATTATAAAGCAGAATAAGCGGAAATATAAAGTAAGTCTTTAAAGTAAAATTTCTCGGGACTGTCCACCACCTGCATGGTTTAATCACCTCACCCTTTGGCTACAAAGTACCAGTAAGCTAGGCGCGGATGGCTAGTTCCACCTGTCGATGGGGGATAAACCCCTCTGTCAATGCCTACGGCCGCATCCCAGCGGTGCCAATATTCAGCACAACAGCACTCCCACTCCTGTGATATTGTTTCATTATTCCCCTCTTATGATTCATTTCCCATAACAGCATCTATGACAGTAGCAGCGCCTGCTAGGTTGTTGTATGTAAATCACCTGTTTGAATTTGTTACCTTTCAATAGTAACCATTCATTCACACATCTAACAAAGCAAAACATTTGATGTATTATATGCTAATGAGGTGATAAAAGAACAGAACGCATGGTTAAAATATGCTTTAACTACAGTATATGCCTTAACAAATTATGCTTTCAACACTTTTTATAGTCCTGTCCACTGTTCCTGCTCTGTTCAGAGTTTCTCTTGAACCGTTTGGGTTTTGATTTCTTTACCTTGAACGTTGCACTTGTGATGCTGGGGAATTTTTCATTAAGTGTAATGACAGTAAATCTGAAATGAATCCGTGTCCTGCTGTCTCAGTCTGATCAAGGTCGAAATTGAATAAATACACTCCTACAGACAGACACACACACACACACACACACACACACACACACACACACACACACACACACACACACACACACACACACACACACACTCATACACACACAATTACACTGTTTGTGCAGGGCATAGGAACTTTACACTGGGAACAGCTCTCAATTAATGAAATAACCCATAAACTGACAGGTGATGTGAGTGAGATTGATCAACTTGGCAACAGTGGCATGAGTTAGTTCTCAAAGTTGATGTGTTGGAGGCAGAAAAAATGGGCAAGTGTAAGGATCTGAGTGACTTTTAAAAGGCGAGATTATGATGGCTAGACGACTGGGATAGAGCGACTGGTTTTGTGGGATGTTCTCGGTATGCAGTGGTTAGTACGAACTACGGTACTAAGTGGTTCATTGATGAGCTTGGCACCAGGATGCACTATGGGAAGAATGCAAGACCCCAGAGGAGGCAATGTGATGCTCTGGTCAATGTTCAGCTGGGAAAACCTGGGTCCTGCAGTTCAAGTGGCTGTTATTTGACATGTAGCGCCTATCTAAACATTTTTTCAGACCGAGTACACCCCTTTGTGGAAACATTCATTCTTTAATGACAGTGGCGTCTTTCAGCAGGATAATGGCACCATACACTGCAAAAATTGTTCAGGAACGGTTTGAGGAACATGATGAAGACTTCATGGTGTTGACTTGGCCTCCAAATTTCCCAAATCTCAATCCAATGGATGGAGGCTATACAGAACCTCACAACTTACCGCAAAATCAAAACTTACCAGACTTAAAGAATCATAACAAAGCTAACATTTTCTGGTATTCCACCAGATAGCACAGCACACTTTTAGAGACGTCCACGCCTTGACAAATCAGATCTGTTTTGGGGATCTTGGTATCTAACTACTGCAAAAGCAAAAGCATCATTAAATCTAAATTTAGAGCTCAACTTAGGGCTTCACATAACATCACTGTGTGCTAAAAAAAAAAGCACTTGATTCCACAAAAAAAAAAGAGAGAGAGAGAGAGAGAGAGAGAGAGAATACTGTGAAGGATCATGGGTATGCAAATTATTGCTGGATCTACAGTACTGTGTTTTCTGAAGAACAATCTAGGAGGAACATTGGATTCTCTTCCTTAATATGTAATCTCATAAAAGTTTGCAATCTTAAGATCAAGAGAAGATAATGGAATGAAAAAAAAATAATAATAATAATCATGCATGGCCTCTATGGACTTCCATAATGGTTGTAACGTCGATTATCAAGTAATGCACAGTAATCATTTTAGCAGCTAGTCATAAAGCCTTGAAATGAGCCGTGGTTAAGTTGTGAACTTTCTTGAACCATATCCTCTAACATCTTGTCTTTGGTTTATTTATGCAAAATGTACTTTTGGCTCTAAATAATTGTATTTCTCAGTAGCTAGAGATTTGGGCTTGATAAAAATGGAAGGAAAAAAAAAAAAAAAAAAAAAAAACGCAGCAATAATTTACTCTGACCTGAATGTTTCATCCGAGAGAAGCGAAATATAAACCAGGCTGCTACACATGCACTATGGTTCGAGATGAAAATATAAATAAGTAATTCTTGGCACCAAAAACAGGTTCACATCTGAGTCCTAGTTGCAGAGCCATGCTCAAAAGCAACACATGCACCGGGTCAACGAGTGAATCACGGTGTTTACGTTTTTCATGACTGATGTTGGTTTAATAACGATCACGACGCATCGGGTCACCTCCGTGTAGATCATCGAGTGCGAACGGGACGAAACATGCCATAAATGATGCAACACTGATGTTTGCTTGACCTCTATAACGTTGTGTCTGACCCCTGCGAAAAGGATGTGCCGTGACCTTTGACCTTGGTCAATAATTATAGGCAGAAACTGTAATGATGTCATCTGCAATTGCTGAAATGGACCCTGGAGGGAGGGAGAGAATTTAGGCATTAAGTAATGCTCTCCCTAATCATTATTAAAAAAAAAAAAAAAAAAACACAGCAGGAATCAATAGGAAACAAGAGTAAACTGGTCACGCTGCCGAAACAGAGCTGGTTTATAGGGACGCGTTCATGTCTGGTGCTGATTCTCATTCATACAGAACTGACATTTATATTAAACGCTCAAACACGCAATAAAGGCTAAACAGTTTGACCTTACAAAGGGTTTCTTTCCTCATGTGAAATTATTGTACCATCCTAGTTTTGCGATTTTAAGACCATACACAAATAAACTCCGGAGCTATACAGTATTTTGTCGGTGAAATAATCAGGGCCGATATCTACCGTACGCGCCACCTTACCATGCAGTGCCCTTTACAGCGACCATAACTCTCTTTACAGATCATTTATGATAGTGCAAGGATAAAGTGATATATCATAGGTCGAGGTGAAGCTATGTAATCTGTACCAGCTGTCCTGGAATGATTTCTTGTTTTTTTTCCCCCCCCCCCCCTTTTAATTTGCTGTGAGTCTTTCCAGGGTGTGATGATCTACAAGGAAGTGAAGTCAGTACTTTACAGAAATGGGTTTTGTCGTTCCAGTTCAGTTACAATGTGAATGATATTTATAGGAACAGTTTGAGATGGCAAAAGGGAACTTGGTACTTTAGTGATTTACTGTGGGATGGGGACAGCGGTGGCTCGGGCAGTAACAGGGTTTGGGGTCGTTGATCTGAAAGTTATGGGTTCGAGCCCATACAACCCAGGCACTGTATGCAGTTAGGAAATGGGATGGTTATGTCCGATGTAAGACCTGTGCCAGAACTTGCTGATCGAATGTTCCAAAGGGTGACCTTTGTAATTCCCAACCATATTTTTCAAAATAAATTAAAAAAACCTTTACTATCATTTAAATAAAATATACCTGTACAGTATCAGGGCATCCTCTTACGAGGTACAAAGAATACTCACTGATCATTTATACCGCTTTGTCCTGTAAAACATCGGTACACCCCGGAGAGGGTGCCAATCCATCACAGGGCACACACATTCATTCACACAGTGCAGGCAATTGGGGAACACCTATTAGCCTCATCTGAACGTCCCACCAAAAACCTAATCTGAAAAGCCACCAAGCACAGGGAGAACATGCAAACTACTTTGATAGGGATTCCGAGTCGGGAATCGAACCCTCAACATGGAGGTGCCGGAACACAGTGTTAACCCATACATATATACATTTACATACATATGCTGTATGTTTATAGGTCATGATGTCAAGCTGTTTCTGAATTTTTGGGTGCCTTACACGTAAGGGTGCCACAATCATATTGTTTTCTATGGAGAACGGAACAAAATTAGAACTTATGCTGGATCTGGAGCTGAATAAGCTATAAAAATACAAACAGGTAAACAATGTCTAGCTCTACTGTAGATCAGGGGTAGATCATGTTTGTGTTAGGAATCAGATATATACAGTCAGTGTAAGTCTATAAAATAAGCAAGTGAAAATTTACATAGCATTTCAATAATTCTTATTGTCAGTTGGACAATATAGGTGTGTGCATTTCCTTATATTTGTATACGCTACAAACACCAACTTGTCATGTGCCCTAAGTCTCCTGGGATAGGCTTCAGGCCCCCTATCCCCTTACCCCTAAACACCCCCCCGCAACCCTGTATACAGGATAAAGTCGTATAGACGATGAATAAATGAATGGATGCAGGATTTACAATGATCCTTCTGAAAATGAACACAATGAAAAGAAGCGCTAATTAATGAATGTTTTAAACAGACCTCCTCATAACGAGATCTTGATAAAAAATAACAAGCTCTGTCTGCTGCGTTATACCTTCATGGTTGAGCGTACTGTAATTTCCCTCTTAGGCACACGGAGGCCATTCAATTCAATTTGATTATGAACACAAGCCTGTCATGCTCGTTCAAGAAATGCTTTGTCCTACATCGAAGGTCATTCGAAAAAAAAACTGAAAATCTACATCTTGTCTTGTCTCGTACACTGCATTTTTCCGAGGATGATGTATAATAAGTGCCTCAGTGCACTATAGCGTGCTCCTAGATGTATACAGTGAGGGCACAATACACGGTATGTCGCCTCATATGGCTTATGCAATACAATAATTTCATTAGTCCAGCTTTCTTAGATATTTGTAATTATTATTATTTCTATGTTACTTTTTGCGGTGACTGTGCTTCACCAGTGCTACTCCTTATCATCATAGTCACTGCAGTCGTGAAAGGACAAAAAGCAGTTTATAAGGAAAAAACGAACCGCAGTGCTTCAGAATTAAACAGCGTTGCGAAGCCTGAGATTTTCCATTCCTAACCAGAAATGGAGCATGAGTTTTTTCAAATACAGCAGTGAACACAAACCCTCACTAGATGACATTTAAAACATTCTTTCGATTTACAGACCATTATTTAAAAAAAGGCTTGTGTGAAGTGTAACACCAGATTGGTTCATAAGGCTGCTGGACATACTGTACATCTAATGCATACATACATACATACATACATACATACATACGCATTCTTTACATTTTATTCCAGTGCATAGGTCTGTGTGTTTCTGATATGTCAGACAAAGCCGAACAGATCAAGGATGTCTGTGTGTGTGTGTGGAGTTTGCATGTTTTCCCTGTGCTTTGTGGTTTCCTCAGGGTTCCCTGGTTTCCTCCCACAGTCCAAAGACATGAGGATTAGGCAAACTGACATTTCCAATTTGCTCCTAGTGTGCTCGTGCCCTGATATACCCCACCTCATGCCCGAGTCCCCTGGGGTCCCCACGACTCCTGTATAAGATAATCAGTATAGAGAGTGAGTGAGACAGAAAGTGAGTAATTTTTCCCTTCATAAACAGAGTGTGTTGTTTTGTAGAGGTTTAACAGTAAGTGCATGAATTTTCCCCCTCTGTTGCCTATTATGATTTTAATGCATTTGCTGGGTAAGGCATAAATTCTGACTCCTTATAGTTATCCCTGTGCGATGCTCATTTACATATACAATATATAGCATTAAATCTCCAGAATGAGAACACTCTTGATAACTGATAGTATGAGTTGATGATCTCTGATTCTGAAATGTGCATGTGCGCTTTAAAAAGTCCTACAAAGTCCTCCACTCATACAAAACTGTAGATTATACCCAGGTGTTTATGAAGCCTGGCTTGCGAACTCTGGATCTACTATATTTTCTTTAGGCTGAATATTGCAACACAAAATGGCATTGTAAATTTCACGAAGCGAAAGACGTAACGTACAGTATATATGTGTGTAGAGGGTGCCGGGAAAAAAAAAAACTGAACTAGGTGGCATGTTAACCCTAAATTTCTGAGCAACTCAAGCAACCCCATAGTAGCATTAAAAGAAAATCTCTGGCTCCATCCTAGTTATCGCTGTTATAAACGATGTTATAGGCAGAGTCATTTATTTACCAGCCTCTCTTTTATGTCTTGAAGTAAGACAAACATACACGACAGGGACAAAAAGATTTGGCCAAAACCTGCAATGACATTGTATTCAAATACATATACTTCGGTATATAGAGTTGGTCCCCATTTTGACGCCATAGCGGCTTCCACTCGTCTTGGATTAAGAGTGTTTCTGTGGGAATTCGTGCCCATTCATTCTGTAGAGCATTTATGAGAGCAGGCACTGACGTTGGACGAGAAGGCCTGGCTCGCGATCTCTGTTCCAGTTCATCCCAAAGGTGCTCGATGGGCTTGAGGCCAGTCAAGTTCTTCCACACCAAACTCGTCAAACCATGTCTTACCATATAGACCTTGCTTTGTGCACTGGGGCACAGTCATGTTGGAATAGAAAAGGGCTGAAGCATCTTATCTCATCCTATGCTTAAGCATTAAGATTGCCCTTCACTGGGGATAAAAACACCTGGTCTGATTAAAACACCTGGATTCCATAATTAACAGGTTTGGCCAAATACTGTTTCGTCCATACAGTATAGTGTACATATTTACACAGCACGTCACAGAAGCACCAATATCTTCTGTCATGTCTGTAAAATACTGTAAATGTACAGCTTTAAAACTTGGCTAAAGTTTTAGCAGAGCCAATACATCCTTCAGGAAGCCTGGAGAACTATTCCTGATGTCTGCCTAAAAAAAAAAAAGCAAGAAAATCTGTCTCTTTGGAAGCAAAATATAAAGAAATAATGGGTGACTCATAACTTTTGCACAGTACTGAACAAGTGCCGGCGTATGTTGTTACTATGGAAATGATTCATGCATTCGAATGCTCGATATGAACCTGCGATATGCAGATACACACGTGGACAAAATTGTTGGCACCCTTCGGTCAATGAAAGAAAAACTCACAATGGTCACATAAATAACTTTAATCTGACAAAAGTAATAATTAAAAAAAATTCTATGAATGTTAACCAATGAAAGTCAGACATTGCTTTTCAACCATGCTTCAACAGAATTATTTAAAAAAATAAACTCATGGAACAGGCCTGGACAAAAATGATGGTACCCCTAGAAAATACTGAAAATAATGTGACCAAAGGGACATGTTAATTCAAGGTGTGTCCACTAATTAGCATCACAGGTGTCTACAATCTTGTAATCAGTCAGTGGGCCTATATATAGGGCTCCAGGTAGTCACTGTGTGGTTTGGTGACATGGTATGTACCACACTCAACATGGACCAGAGGAAGCGAAGGAAAGAGTTGTCTCAGGAGATTCGAAAGAAAACTATAGACAAGCATGTTAAAGGTAAAGGCTACAAGATCATTTCCAAGCAGCAGTTGCACATATTATTCAGAAATTTAAGATCCATGGGACTGTAGCCAACCTCCTTGGACATGGCCGCAGGAGGAAAATTGATGACAAGTCAAAGAGACGGATAATCCGAATGGTAACAAAAGAGCCCAGAAAGACTTCTAAAGAGATCCAAGGTGAACTTCATGCTCAAGGAACATCAGTGTCAGATCGCACCATCCGTCGTTGTTTGCGCCAAAGTGGACTACATGGGAGACGACCAAGGAGGACACCATTGTTGAAAACAAATCATAAAAAAGCCAGACTGGAATATGCCAAACTACATGTTGACAAGCCACAAAGCTTCTGGGAGAATGTCCTATGGACAGATGAGACAAAAATGGAACTTTTTGCCAAGGCACATCAGCTCTATGTTCACAGATGGAAAAATGAAGCATATGAAGAAAAGAACACTGTCCCTACTGTGAAACATGGAGGAGGCTCTGTTATGTTCTGGGGCTGCTTTGCTGCATCTGGCACAGGGTGTCATGAATCTGTGCAGGGTACAATGAAATCTCAAGACTATCAAGGGATTCTAGAGAGAAATGTGCTGGCCAGTGTCAGAAAGCTGGGTCTCAGTCGCAGGTCATGGGTCTTGCAACAGGACAATGACCCAAAACACACAGCTAAAAACACCCAAGAATGGCTAAGAGGAAAACATTGGACTATTCTAAAGTGGCCTTCTATGAGCCCTGACCTCAATCCTATTGAGCATCCTTGGAAGGAGCTGAAACATGCTGTCTGGAAAAGGCACCCTTCAAACCGGAAACAACTGGAGCAGCTTGCTCATGAGGAGTGGGCCAAAATACCTGCAGAGAGGTGCAGAAGTCTCATTGACAGTTACAGGAATCGTTTGATTGCAGTGATTGCCTCAAAAGGTTGTGCAAAAAACTATTAAGTTAGGGGTACCATCATTTTTGTCCAGGCCTGTTCCATGAGTTTATTTTTTTAAATAATTCCATTGAAGCATGGTCGAAAAGCAATGTCTGACTTTCATTGGTTAACATTCATAGAATTCTTATTTATTATTACTTTTGTCAGATTAAAGTTATTTCTCTGACCCTTGTGAGTTTTTCTTTCATTGACTAAAGGGTACCAACGATTTTGTCCACGTGTGTATGTAACG
Organism: Clarias fuscus; assembly: GCA_030347435.1. Classification (NCBI taxonomy): domain Eukaryota; kingdom Metazoa; phylum Chordata; class Actinopteri; order Siluriformes; family Clariidae; genus Clarias; species Clarias fuscus. The sequence goes on along the minus strand of CM059214.1, from coordinate 30,047,602 downwards.
TTCATTACTGGTAGTCTAATTAAAACAGAGGTTGCAGAACACTTTCCAAAGACACCTGATTTGCGGCTTTAAGAATATTTAGGTTCCGACCTTGTGCACATGATTGGATTCCTAATGGGCCGTGCCCTCTAAAAACCTTTCATATGTCTGGGAAATTAAAGGCCATGTGTGTAGTTTTCCACCAAATCCTGTTCCTTTTCTTCTCGACATCTGATGAGTTTGATACAGCGAAGGAAAGTAAATCTCGCCCAGCAAATGAAGTATTGATCCGCGGCCCTCTGGCCTTGGCTGCACCTTGCGCTTGGCGCGGCGAATGAGTGACTTTTCCTGAAGGCCACAGAGAAAGAAAAATGCCTGGGGAAGGTGAGAGGAAGAGAGAAGGAGGGAGAGAGCGAGAGAGATAAAAAAATAGACAGACAGATGACTGAGCGATGCCTCGTGTGCCTCGATATAGATCTTTAGGCCCCCAGCTTCTCTCTGGCTTGCCAGTCATCTCCCGACCTCTGTCTCTCTCCTTGCTGGCTCAATTATTTTTCCTGTCATTAATCATTGATGTTGTCAGGGTTCTGAAAGGAGCAAGAGAGGACGCGATACGCGGCGTGGTAGGTTTAGGAGAAGGTGTAAAGACCGACGCTCGGTTCCAAATCTGGCTCTCTGTCACCACTTCCTTTGGCAGGAATCCCAACCTCATCTATTATATGCATATGCTATTAATTTTTATAGTAATTGCATTGTTGTAACAGCATGGTCCAGACTGGGATTGTCCAGCACCCCTTCGCTTTCTCCAAAGTTCCACTTGTAATCCAAAATAGCCTTCAGTGTTGAATCTAAGCAGCTTATGACTTGCAGCTAAGCAGTAGGTGCTGTGTGCATGAGGTAGCGAGAGAGCAAGAGTAGAAATACAGGTCAAATGAGTCTGCTTCTAAAGCAGGTCCACTGGATTGTGTTGTCCTTTGTAAAGCTTTTAAACAATTCGAATGATGGTGTAGGAAATTCCCATCCTATGGTGCGGCTAATTTAAAGCCTGACAGTCTCGCAAAGTCTCGCAGACTTGGGTTCTGTCAAGGCCAGAGGTGAACATGATTTGACTAAACAAGTGGGCCTGGAGAACATCCCAGGAGATTTAGGGCACGAGGTGGGGTAACCAATCCACTAAGGAAACCCACTAAGCACGGGGAGAACACGCACACAGACCCCAAGGAGGGAATCGAACCCTAGATCCCGGAGGTGCAAGGCGACAGTGCGGAGGAGAGTAAGGCGAGTAATGTCATTCCTCCCACTCAGAAATCATGCCTAGTTACTCTATCTTGGACTCCCGACCACCAGCTGCGATATTGTTAGGATTCAATTTCTGGCCTTAATGTAAACGCTTTTCTAAGAGCATTGCGGCACAGTGGTAGGCTTCTTGCCTGCTGTGCAGTTAGATACCCAGCCACTGGCGTTGCAGGGCATCTCTAGCGCTTATTCCCAAGCCTGGATGTATAGTAACTGAAGGTCTTTTTTGACTCTCATTTTCAGTCCAGTCCCTGTACCCGCGTTGTTTTTCTTTTGTTTGTTCAGTGACCTATGAATAATTCAAGCGAAAAAAAAAAAGCAAATTTCATTTAAAATTAAGTTATTTAAGACCATGAACCAGTGAGAAACAGGTGCAGATGGTGACAGAGATCAGGCCGGTGATTAGTATACCGGTGATGCTGAATGCTGAGTGGTTGGAACAGACGAGAGGGGAAATGAGGTCGCTGTTGAGGTCGTTACATGATTTTAAATTGTAACTTTAGGCACTTTGCAGCCTTTCACAGTAAAACATTTATTCCTATTTCTTTAATTTCCCATTATGCACCATTTTATTTCATTTAATATGAGTGGTGGCTCAAGACTTTTGGACAGTACTGTAAATGGGAGCGTTAGATCAGGAAGGCCTTCTGGTGTAAAAATCCTGTGCCAGATTAAATGTGTGGACCGGATGGCACCATCGCACATGAACAGTTTTATAAAATAGCTGAATACTTTCCTACCTAAGTCTGATGCTTGCATGAAATCAAATAAAACTATTCACTTTGGAAGTCATTTCTGCTTAAAGATTGATGGAACATTTTACAGATACAGTGTCAAAACCCATCAAGGCTGCAAAAATGCTTTGCTTCTAATAATTATTAGACTTACATTCATCCATCCATCCATCCATCTAGGACCCTCAAATATTTTCTAGTTCTAACTAGGCACCATTCAGGCCAGTGGTGACCATTGTATTTATTCCCATTTGTATAACCATGGTACTGTAGGACCTCTGGTCAACATTCACACATTACGGGCTATTCGGGAATTCCGATTAGCCTAACCTAACCTGTGGGAGGAAACCCACCAAGCATAGGGAGAACATGCAAACTCCGTGCATACAGACCCAAGGCGGGAATCAAACCCAAGAACTGGAGGTGACAGTGCTAACCACTAAGCCACCGTGTAACCAACTATTAGACTTACAGGTTGTCAAACCTAAAGAAACTAATTTCAGACACCAGATCCAGCTACATTTAATTGACTGACCAGCTACATTTAATTACGTTTGATAAATACTGCATCCATTTAATGATTAACCAAATATTACCATCACTTTTAATCCCAGGTTGTTTGTGGTCAGCTGATCCATGGCCAGACTGATGAGCAGCCTTACATGCGTAAACAGAAGACATATTCTAGCAGTAAATTGGGCTTGGAAGCCAATAATCTCCAGCAATGACACACGTCCACTTTCCAGTTCACTCTTGTGACAGGGAGTCCCCTTAAATGTCATCCATCTCAAACACCTCACAGTGAATTTACGAGTTGTCCAGAACGCTCATGTAAATACCCCCTTTTGTGCTGGCCGTTTAGTAGACTGAGAGCCCTCTCATGCATTTTAATAGCTCATTTTCTGGTATATGTTTGGAGAAAATGGCTCGCCGAGCGCTAGACAGTGTGCCTCTGTGATATGCATCTTGCTGCAGCTGTAAATTGAAGCGCAGGCTGTTAGGGCCATTAGGCATTTGTATCCAAAGTGCGGTGAATTCAGGGCCAAGCGACGTGATGGAGGCTAGCAGAGCCTTGTTTCAGGAATTATGATGTTCAATTTTGCATCAGTGACAGTCTCGTAAAAAACAATCACAGCAGGCGGCTTTGCACTCCTCTCCCCTGGTCAAAATAAGCTCATGAATATTGAGGTGATGAAGTGGACCTTGCTTATTTTTGGGGTTATATTTAAACTACTCATTTTGCTGAGACACAATAGTACAATATAGAATAACAATGTGTATGCCATATTTATTCTACATTATACTTTTTTTTTACCATACATGCACATAAAATGTACCTATGCTTCAGTAATTTCATTTGCATTTACCTACCAGCATTCATGGAATGACTTTAATACATCTAAACAGCATCGAAAAAATGTCTGAGGATCATATTTTGATTCATATACATTGCATAAAAACTTACTTCTTTTTATTGTGTAAAGCTGCTTTGCGACAATGTCAATTGTTAAAAGCGCTATATAAATAAAATTGACTTGACTTGACTTGACTTGATATGAGTTTCAATCCCGGGACACTCTGTAAAAGTGTGTTAAAGGTGCAACAATACTAAAAATCATTGCAACCTCTTTAATATAATCTGCATATTCCTAAGAAAAAAACACCCTGTACTCTGTTTTATTTGGGGATTGGGGTCATTTTTCAGGCAGCATAGAAACTAGCTCGATCCATTCATGTCCAGGGGCAATTTAGGGGCTTGGTCACCTCCTGGCATGTTTACTGAAGGTGGGAGGAAAAAAACGGAAAGAGAACCTAGAGGAAAGACAGACGGTCACAGGGGGGAAACTCCTCACAGGGAGAAACATGAGCTCAGGATTGAAACAGGGACCCTGAAATGTAAGACAGCAACACCATGCCAGTTAATCTACAGTACAACTTTCATAATGAAACGTCCATGAGAACAAGTATTTCCATACAATCAAGCCAGACGTCATTGCTGAGCAGTGAATAGAATAGGCTTGAGTAGCATCTGAATACTAAAACCTTGCTTATAATAATGTGACAAGGGACTGAAAAAGCAAAAGCACACAGTACTATATGAGCAACGTGACACTGCAGTCCCTGTATAGCTATATTCAGGCAAGCTGTGGGTTTGAGGATGGCTCCAGCGATAAACGTCACTTTTTTCTGACAGTTCAATACCTCTTTACAGCCCAGGCATATCCTCCAGTGTTCCTGCTGAATTTAATATCAAATATACTCAGCTGATTAAAACTATCCATACTCGGTATATAAAGCCAGTGGAGCACAGCAGTTTAATGTCTCGTGCATATTGACCATGTTCTGCCTATGGCCAGTTTCTTTGTCTGCTTCTCTTCGACTGGCATCGTTACAATCAAGAAGTCAATTTTCCTTTACTTTCTAATGCAGCCTGCTCTGGCCTTTGATAAGTCCCAGAAAGAACATGATATCCAGCTCTATTTGTTTGGCATCAACAGCTCTAATGGTGAGATTTACTACTTTGCAGACGGGCTCTATGCATCTGATATTGGGTTGTAGTGCTCTAATGGGATCTATAGAAGTTATATAGGTTCTCTTACCTCACTGACAGTGCTAGAGATGCCATGTAGGGATGGAACACTACAGCTCTAGCGATGGGATCCACTGCTCGTGTGATTGGGGTTCTACAACTTTAGTGATGGGATCTTCTGCTTAAGTACTTGGGGGTTCTACAGCTCTAGCGATGGGATCTACTACTTGAATGATTGGGGTTCTACAACTTTAGTGATGGGATCTTTTGCTTAAGTACTTGGGGGTTCTACAGCTCTAGCGATGGGATCTACTACTTGAATGATTGGGGTTCTACAACTTTAGTGATGGGATCTTCTGCTTAAATAGTTGGGGGTTCTACAGCTCTAGTGATGGGATCTACTACTTGAATGATTGGGGTTCTACAACTTTAGTGATGGGATCTTCTGCTTAAGTAGTTGGGGGTTCTACAGCTCTAGCGATGGGATCTACTACTTGAATGATTGGGAATCTACAACTTTAGTGATGGGATCTTCTGCTTAAGTACTTGGGGGTTCTACAGCTCTAGCGATGGGATCTACTACTTGAATGATTGGGGTTCTACAACTTTAGTGATGGGATCTTCTGCTTAAGTACTTGGGGGTTCTACAGCTCTAGCGATGGGATCTACTACTTGAATGATTGGGGTTCTACAACTTTAGTGATGGGATCTTCTGCTTAAGTAGTTGGGGGTTCTACAGCTCTAGCGATGGGATCTACTACTTGAATGATTGGGGTTCTACAACTTTAGTGATGGGATCTTCTGCTTAAGTATTTGGGGGTTCTACAGCTCTAGTGATGGGATCTACTACTTGAATGATTGGGGTTCTACAACTTTAGTGATGGGATCTTCTGCTTAAATAGTTGGGGGTTCTACAGCTCTAGTGATGGGATCTACTACTTGAATGATTGGGGTTCTACAACTTTAGTGATGGGATCTTCTGCTTACCCTTACGAAACAAACATATATTGCAATATACTAGAATTTATATTGCAATACATTAGGAAATATATTTCAATATATGAGAAACTTCTCCGTATATTTGCAATATATGGATGGATAACCTATTGCTATATATTGATTCATATATTTTAAAATACATTGCTGTGCAAACAAAACTGTATTACATTACTGCATGTATGTTTATTGAAACAAAGTATTTTTTTATGAGATGATTAAGGTCCAAGCTCCAAATCATATTTTGCCTTAAAAAAAAAAAAAAACTATTATTTTGTCTTTAAGTTTATTTCACTAATAGAAATTGGCGTTCGACTAACTGAATTATATTTTTTACATGCACTTAATATTTTTGATACATTTCAATCAAAATATTTAGCAATGGAGTAATTATACTGACTAGTTTCAAGAACTACAATCATGACTCATTTCAACTCAATATTCTTTATGTTTAACAAGAAAAACTTAAATAATTGAGTAAATTGCCCTGTGCAAGTGCTCATGGGAAGCGAGGACACACTGCTGTGGGAACGGCCAAGAAGCACCTGGAACATTCCTTACAATTCCAGGTAAGTAACATGCTACTGAAATAATGACTCTGTCTGCATTCATACACAACTTTATAGTGTGTAAGTTACTGTTTTGAATCCTGTCACAGCCGCTCCAGAGCTAACGATAGCTAAACTAGTGTGTTCAAATAATTAACGCGTTTGTAACGGTCCCCCTCACACACTGAACCGCGAGCCTGCGTGTTTCACTCCGACACTTTAAGGAGGAAACACAGACCAGAGCGAGTTTAAACAGCAGAGGTGAGGTGCAGTGTCCGGGCTCTGGCAGTGTTTAGGCACCTGGCAGTGTTTTATCCGTTACTCTATGTGAGTATTTTAACATGATTAAACACTGAGCGCGCTGCTGTAGGGAACTGTTTATTAACATAAAATGAAAATATTGAAGTGAAATATGTTATGTATGTTGTGATATGTAAGTAAAAGAAACTAAAACTGATTTTCAATTGTTATATTTTTTTGTGTGTGAAACATGGTATATATTTTCAATATCTCTTTCACAGCACCAGCACCACTAAAGAAGAGAAGTTGAATCGAGATAAAACAGGAGGTAAATGTCAACCATTTTAATGTTTTAAACAGAAGTATTAAACATGCAACCATTGAATCAAAGATAGAAATTAAAACGCTTTAAATATTTCATTTTATCTAGAATATACTGGATTTTCCATTAACTAAAGTAAAAAAAATATTTTTAGTTGATTGTAATGTGTAAATAAAGTTGTGTATCATTTTTATACAAGGGACACAGACCAGTACAAGGGACGTTCAAGTCAAAGAGGGACCTTTGATTATGTAGAATAACAGAACACACTTTATAACTATATTTTTTCTCTATATATGAAGTTGTGCATTGTTCTGCAAGAGCAAAATGCCTTTTGGTGATCATAGCAGTCCGTTTTTCGTAAAACCATTCCACTGGAATATTCACCGGAATTACTGTAATGGGCTCTGTAAAATCAAATCGGTTTTTGCGTCTTTGTTTCACAGAATTTTCATCACAAGTCCTGCTTTGACTTGAACATCACTCGTAGATCAGTATGATTTTATTAGTCCAAAAAGTATGTATTTGAACAGAAGTACTATTTTACCAATCTGCTAGGCTTTACAGTAACAGTCACACTGGTACTTACTTGTACACTATTGTTCCTTTTTAGGTGCCAGCTTATGGGATGGCAGTGTGAGCTCTGCACATATGTTAAATCATCCAAAAGGAACTTCCATGATTATGTAGTGAAGCATGGTACCACTGGTCATGGATATTTAGTGTCCTGTCTTCATTTAGACTGTCATTGCTTCTTTAAGACCTGAGAAGGTCTGCACACACATTTGTATGGATCCCACAGTTTGCAGGAAACTGAAGTGTGAAGATGTGCAATGTTTCAGATTTCAAATGTGACTCATTAGATTCTAATACAAAAGTCTACTTTCCAGATGTTAACTGTAATGCTTGTGGCAGACGTATTGTTTGAGATTGTTTACTAATAAGATCAATTCAGCTCATTGTTTGATCTTGTTACCTGTCATTTGCAAAGTAAACCATGTTTTAGTGACATGAGTTTAGACTTCATGAAGGACAGTTGTCCTTTTGGAAATATTTTATTTATTTTTAAAGTGGTTTTGTTCATTTATAGTTATTTCCATGTTACTATGTCATGTTTTAAAAAATAAACCTTGTTCTGTTAATGAAGAAACTATATTGATGTATTATTCAATACATTATTTTATTTCATGTTTACAATATATAATATGAATATGATATGATTTCATATAAATCAATATATTTTCCAAAATATTTAAGACACATGTTCCCATATAAATCTGACTATATTATCTTTTATCTATATTAAATTATATTTAATTTTATTATATTATCTCATATAATTTTACATATATATTTCCACAAATTTACAATACATTTTCCAATATATAATCTCATTTAATGTGGGACATAATTCAATATATATTACAATATATTAAACAGTATAACAATGTATTTATTCAATATATGAAAACGGCAATAATTGTAATATTTTAATATATTTTCATATATCCTATTTCATATATTTATGATATATATATAGTATATTATAGAATAGATCATAACATATATTACTATGTACTATTCACAATATATGAATACACATAAAATATTGACATTGTCATTAAAAAAATTGACATTGATATTGTCACATAATATATTGAGAAATATATTTTTGTTGCATAAGGGTAAGTAGTTGGGGGTTCTCTAGTGATGGGATCTACTACTTGAATGATTGGGGTTCTACAACCTTAGTGACGGGATCTACAGTACTGCTTGAGTGATTCTGGGGTTCTGGAATCTACTGCTTCAGTGATCGGGATCTACAGCTCTAATGATGAATACTACCCAATGAGCCCACTCTAATAATGGGACCTGCTGCTCGAATCTTTGGGGACTTGCAACTCTAGTGATGGGATCTACTGCTCCGGTGATTGGGATCTACTTCAGCAGTCAATAACTGAAGCGGTGGATCCCAATCACTAGATCTACTGGTTCAGTGATTGGGATCTACTATTTTAGTGATGGGACTCTAATTGTCTATTTGGCTCCAGAAATGGGACCTGTGGCTCCAATGATTGTCTCAGCAGCTCTGACAATGGGATCTCTAGGAAGTGCAGCTGTAGTGATGGTCTCTAAAGCTGCAGTTATGGGATCTGTTGTTTTGCTCATGGGATCTGTGGCACTATTAATCTACTGCTCTACTAATAGCCTGTACCCCTCCAGTGATGACCTTTACAACTCTAGTGAAAGCCTCTTCACTCTAACTGATTGTCTCTTTAGCTCTATTAATGGGATCTAATGATGGCCTTTACACCTCCAGTGATAGGATCTACAACTCCAGTGATGGTATCTAAAGCTTTGCTAATGCAGTCGAGTGCTCTAGTGATGGCCTCTACTGCTCTAGTGATGGGCTGTAGCACTCCTGATTTAATTATGCTCAAGTGATGGCTTTTAGTGCTCTAATAATTTGATCCACTTCTGTGCTAATGGGTTCTACTGTTCTAGTGACGGGATGTACAGATCTAATGATGGGCTGTGCCGCTTTAGTGTTGGAAACTACACTTCTAGTGATGGGGTTTGTTGCTCTATTGATAAGCTTTCAGTTCTGGTAATGAGGTCTATTGTGCTAATGAATTAATCTACAGCTCTAGTAATGGGCTCTAGCTCTATTAATGAGCTCTACAGCTCTAACGACTTGATCTACAGCTCTAGTAATGGATCGTTTGCCAGCAACTAATTATGTATAAAGGTTTCTTAAATGATTCAGACAAATTGATTCCCAAACCTAGATGAATCGCATACATTATGTAGACTATGCGTTCCTAAATAGTCTTAAGATTTCAGTTGTCTTTGGTTTCTACATTACTGTTCAGCTTTGGCTCTGTGTGCCTTTGTGTATTTGAAGTCCTTAAGCAAGCAGCCGGAAATAAAATATGTCATATATCCATAATGTAATACACTCCTACTACATTTGCGTTATTAATGTTATTTTTTTTATTCTTAAAATATAAAATATTTAATATTGTATGTGTTGATAAATTAAGAACAACGTTTAGTTTAACATTTATATATATATACAGTAGAGCAGTCTCACAAACAAGTAATTACCTCAAACAGGAAAGTCCTGGGAGTCTGAGGTCCCTATACATTTCCCAGTTCAAGTCAGATGTATTATTACACAAAAGGTATTAAAATGATATTGCGGTCCTTTCATTTAGTTAAACAACCCAGGAGTATGACCCTGCTTCCTTTTCTTCAGACGTCTGAGAGTCCGATATCTTTCGATTCATATGTTCACCACCACCGACAAAAAAAACAAAACACTGACAGCTCAGTCTTTCTCTTTTCAGTGCTAACCTTCATTTCCACGCTGCTGACTGTCCTGTCGTTCCATCAGGCCATGGCACGGACGTGTACCACCAGAGCAGGCAGTCTATCAAAGAGCGCATTAAAGTGGCGTTTTGTATTCATGAGAGAGCAGGACCGAATCTGTATAGAGGATCTATAGACTCCTCAGTATTCAAATCAGAGCTCGGGTTGTGTCCTGGCAGTGAGGGGAAGTGTATGAAGCTCATCTGAGCCTGTGTAAAACTGTCACAGAGCAGCTAGAAGAGTAACACACTTCATTTGTGCTCAGGACTGTCTGCAAATGGGCGGGGTGGACAGGGTTTGGTATTCCAGGGAGGTATGAGGAACTCACAATACCATGATATAAATAAGACTGGATAGCAACACACAATAATTGTACTATGAGTAAATTTTTTTTTTCTGAAAGGGTATTTAATTGTAAAATGTGTAAAAATAAATAAATAATTAGGAATAGGAAAAATCCTTTAAAAAATGTTTCCTATTCACATTGCACTTATGGAATCTGTGAAATCAGATTTATGGATTTATTTTCTAGCTGCAATACGTATTATTTTATCTATTTTTTATCCAAATATGAAATACCCCAAAGTAACCCATTAATAAAATGTCCACCTTTACGACAGAAATAAACACGTTTGCAGCCCACAGCTCATGACAAATCTAAGGGCGATGAATATTTTCGTAACACATCACTTAGAATAAAGCCATAATACTTTGCGTAATTAGGGGCGTGGCTAATTTGAGCGTCCAAACTGCTAGCTGTCTGCTATGCTAATAGCTAACTGGATTCACTGTAGTTTAACTTACCACAAGAAATACAGTATACAGTATGAGGTGACATGGGAAGGCGTGCAGGGTACAGATAATGGAGTTCAATCAAATGTGAATTAATGTTAGTACATATATATGTTATGTATATAAATTTACGTTAGCCACCTACTGTAACTAGCTTGTGGTTGCTGGGCTACGTATGCATGTTCTAACCAACAGCCAGACACTGTTCGTTCCACCCACTGCCCATTTATGGATTAATTATGGACCATTAATTAATGGACAAAGGAGCTAAAACCGTCAAAATTCCATCACTAGATCACATGTAGGCTGGCGTTTTAAATATACTGTATAAATGTATATTTTTTTCTGCTATTTGGTGTACAAACAATAATGTGAAGGCAAACTGTATCTTGTACAGTGGCTCGGAGCAAATACAGGAAGTGACTTTCTAGTCTTTTTAGTCTTTTAAATATAGCAAGTGAACCTTCGAATCACCTCGAACAATCGCTCAAGTGTCCTTCCTGAAACGAATGAAAACCATGCGGAGCTTCAGCCGAGTGTACAGTGAGTGTGTTAATGCAAGGAAATAATCAAAAGTGACCTGCAGGATTAGCAGGAACAGATCCAGGATTGAGAAACGCTACATTACCAAAAGACTGCAGGACTGAGTAACTCTGCCAGTTTCATTCCATCTGCTTTGCACATTTCTCAGCTCGAAAACACCTGAATCAACAGAGCAGCTCATTAACGAGCTATTTGTGAGGACAAAATGAATGAATTGAAGTAGGAAAATGATCAAATATGTAGCGAAAAGCAGAAAGCAGCAGGTTTTCTGCGGACAAAATCTGAAATATTCTCCAACAAACGACAACAGGAAGTGGCAGTGAAAAGTGCTTTAGAATCAGCCGGTGCAGAAAGTATGCGGTGCATAGGCATAGACAGACATAGCCGTGATGATGAGTTTAAAGCACGAGTGCTAGGGCTTGCTTTTTAAAAGACAGAAGGAATTCGGAGCAAATGTGTTTATTATACAGTATACGTTCTTACTTATCTATTCAATGTAGAAAAATGTATCAGGTATATACAGTATACAGGAAATTACTGGAGTAGAGGCTACAGGGTGTTAAAAGAAATAATATTTGCAGCATCCTAGTGTGTTGCATTAAAAAAATACTACTATATATTGGTAGCATTGTATAACTATAACTATACTGCTTAGCCAAAAAAAAAAAAAAAAATTGCACACTGTAAGATTTCATTCAATCCCTTTTATCTTAGATTACACCACACAATAGGGTGGCCAGTACATGTGTGTAAATGATTCCCCATGCTCCCAGAAGCATTCTATCACAATTTGAGTCCTGGAGTATGCCTGTACCATTAAAGAGGGAAAAAAAGGGTAATAACCTGCTCATTTAGTACATTCAGGTCATCAGCTGACTTAATTTATTGCCACATACCATTGCTTAGACTAGACCTGACCAACGGAAGCTTTAATATCTACTTATATCCAGTGTAAGGATCCATCTGATGATGGGAACTACAAAGCACTTTTGTAAGTCGCTCCGGATAAGAGCATCTGCCAAATTCCTAAATGTAAATGAATCAACCTCAAATCATAACACTGCCTCTAGAGGCGTGTACAGGGGACACAATGCATGATGGATTCATCGCTTTATGTGCTTCCCTTCTTACCCCGACACACCCATCATTTTTGAATATAATCAATCTGCACGCATCAGACCAGATCTACACTTCATTTAAGAGTGAAGACATACTATTAATGTACCCAATAGCAAACTGTCGATTGATAACAGTAGCAACAGAATCATTGGGTCATAGTGCTGAAAGAAAGAATGAAATCATTAGCTACCTAGCTACCTAACTATAATTAGTTGAGTAATATAATTACTCAACTAATTATATTTAGCCTGCATAGTCGAAAGCCGCTAGAGATTGACTTTCTACAGACTTTACTTCCAGTCCATCCATCCATTATGTATACTGCTTATCCTGCGTAGGGTCACAGGGAAGCTTGGAGTCTAGCCAAAAAATTTGGGGCACAAGACTTGGGTTGGGCTCCAATCCATCACAGGGCACAAGGGTCACTCACATACCAAGGGGCACAATAATCAGCGTACACTGCAATGTCTAGACTATGAAAGGAAACCAGAGTACATGTAAACTTCACACTCAGAGACTGGTGCGGATATTTGAACCCCCAACACTGGAGGTCTGAGGTGACAGTGCTAACCTCTACACCACTGTGCTGCTTAATTTCCAGTCTATGTTACAGTAATCAGAAATTTTTGAAGATTTCAGAAATCTGGTTTAAAATCTATTTATCATTTTACATGACTTGTAAAGGATAAAAATACCATTTCTTACTGTAAAAAAAAATAAAAATAAAAATGGGATACAAGAGAATCATAAATACAGGATTTTCACCTTTATTAATGCTTCAGAAAGAAAGAAAGAAAGAAAGAAAGAAAAAGCTAACTCGGTATGACAAATCACACCCTTTCAGTTCAGTGCCAGTGTTTTAATCCTGTGATTTAAGATTCAAGAGAGATTACCCCGACCCCCCTTCCCGATCTTATCCGTAGCTCTGAGAGGCTGCTGCTTGGTTTTATTCAGAAAGAAAGCCCTCTAATTGACTCACTTTTTTTGACCCAGCCTAAAAAAATCTCAAACATTCTGATGTGATATTGAATTGTATTGGTAATGAACTTTTAACACTGGGTTTCCTTTGGAGCCCTGGTTTTCTATCTACAGTACTACTCAAGACAGTTTGGAACCAAATTGAAGTACACGTGCTCTTTGGCGCCCCCTTCTGATTTTGAAGTTAATAAAGACACACAAAAAGAAACCTGTGTAATCTTTCCTGTTTCTCTCATTAGTCTTGAGGAATAGTTCTCCAGGCTTCCCTTTTTGCTTTTTGTTTGTTAAGCAACACAGTGACCTATGAATCATTTAAGCCAAAAGCAAAACCAAAAAACATCTAACTTAAGGCATGAACCATTGAGAAACAGGTGTAGATGATGACAGATGATCAGGCCGGTGATTAGTATACCGGTGATGCTGACTGCTGAGTGGTTGGAACAGACGAGAGGGGAAATGAGGTTGCTACTGAGGTTGTGACTGTGCAGTGCATAAAAATATGCAGCATGAAAAATCACTGGCCAGGACAGTCTCATCACTGTTAGTGCCAGACAGACTGGTGTGAGAGTTTTAAAAGAAAACATGGTGGAAAAAACAACCAGTGAGCTGATACCCGAGCACATAATCAAATCCCAGACTTGTGCTTTCTTCTTCTTCTTCTTCTTCTTCTTATCATTATTATTATTATCACCCAAGCACTATGCCCTCTTGTTATTCTAAGGATTATTATCTATTATATATACCATGGCTAGTAAAAGGGCTGTATCTGTGTGAACAATCCTTCTCACCTGCTAGACAGTGTGCTCTCCGACCAGAGGAGCAAATTCAGACAGAGACACTGATTACTACTAAGTGTTCTACAGAGCGCCACAAGAGATCTTTTCTCCCAATGGCCATAAAATTATACAACTCTTCTCTGTAACATTTACACTATGTGGGTAGTAACTGTCTGTAATGGTACAATATTACATTAATACTAATACTTGTTCCCACAGTCATTTACCAATACTATTGGGCCTTATCACTCTTCAGTGCAATAGTGATAACATTAATATTTGTGCAATGCCTTTTTCTTTTCCCTTTCAAGTGCAATAAATGTGAATCGCTCATATGCTGTGCCTTTCTTTAGTGCAATATGGAATTTACTGTTCTTAGGTAGTCGTCCCCCCCCCCCCCCCCCCCCTTTGTCTAATTTATTACTGTTTTATTACTCTTTTGAAACAATGGAAAGCAACTGTAACCAAGACAAAGCAATTTTCCTCTGGGATTAATAAAGTTCTTTGAATCATGAATCTGAATCTTATTATTTTTTTTCAGCATCACGGGGCTTTTTGGAGGTCTTACTACAGTATGCTCTTACTAAACACACAGGTTGTGGGGGTGCACCCAGGCAACAATGGCACTGATGCCTTGGCCTAATCATCATTGCTTGGCAACTATTATTATTATTATTATTATTATTATTAATTCCATCTTGTTTTTATCTATTTATTTATTGTGAAAAACCTTTCATCAACCCTCTATTAACTCTCGAGCGCCCTCTAGCGCAAATCAAATCCCGATGAACATCTAAAGCTAAACAACACCAAAAATAAGAGCCAGCGTTTTTGTGTAGTTCTCTCATCTTTTCACTAGAGGGCGCAAGCATGTATCGTTTCGCAAGCCGGTTTCCATGGAAACGCAAGGCGCCTCAACAAGAAGCGTCGCTCTTTTTTTTCCCCCCTCCAATGCGAGCGTTTCTTAGTCCGTGACGTCACGAGCGCGCTCTTCTAGCAGGGGCACCCCGCGCGTGCCGGGACCGCGGAGAGAAAAAGTGAAGCGGAGGCGCGTGCACGGGTGAGTGTTTCCTTTCTCTCTCTCTCTCTCTCTCTCTCACACACACACACACACACTGCTGATGCTGTACAGATTGGTGAATGAACAGAGGCAGTGTTCAGGCTGCTGTTAGTGCAGGTGAAGGGCTGGGCTTGGGGTTTGTGTGTCTCAAATGTGTGTGTCATGATGCATTACACACAGAAATGAGAGATTTGTGTTGTTATTAGTGGTGCTTGCGAAGCGAAGCACTATTATTATAACCTCACAGGCTTATTTTTCTTTTTATATTTATTCTTCTTCTTCCGTACAAAAGTTTGGCGCGTAACTCGTCCCGCAGCGTTTGTCGTAGACCCATGAATGAGGTGTCAAAACGTGCGGCTTGATCGGGAATGGGGTGCTATGACTTTTCTAAGGGGTGGGCGGTAAAAGTCCCATCGACTTATTAACATTGAGACCAACATCAGCTGTGACATCAGCTACATCCATGACTATGACATGGGAAGCTCTATGACGTCACGGCAAAGCACCACTCACAGTTTCTTCAGAAAATGTGCCTCTCTAGTTTTTAGTACTGTTCTTTTTTTTTTCTTTCATCAATCCTGTACCTCATTATGTAAATATGACCAAGAAAACGTCTACTGCATAGTACTTATACCACCACTTGTTACTTAGAATGCTGATGTTTCATATTAATTCCTTTTGTATTGTCAGTTGATTTATATCTTTATGATCAGGTTCATTGCACAGGAAAGTTTTTTATTCTTGATCAACCGTAATATTATGACCAGCTGCCTAATATTGAGTAGGTTTCCCAACCCCCCCCCCCCCCCCCCCCCTTTTAAAAACAAAACAGCAATGGTCTGTGTCTTCTGACACCTTTCTATAGGAAGCTGCATTAACCTTTTCATCAATTTGATCTACACTAGCGCTTCTATTGAATCAGACTACACATGCCAGCTTTCACTCCCTATGCGCATCAGTAAGCCCTGGCCGCCCACGACCCTGATGCCAGTTCACCGGTTTTCCTTCCTTGGATCATTTTTGGTATGTCCTGACCACTGCAAACTGGGAACATCCCGCAAGAGCTTCAGTGTTGAAGTTGCTCTGAATCATTTGTCTTGCCATCACATTTTTGACCCTCGTCAAATCCTTACATTGCCCATTCTTTCTGTTACCAACGTTAGTTTACTTGCTGCCCAACATACGCACTCACATTCAGCTCCAAAAACCTGTGAACTGGCGACAGGGTCATGGGGAGCGAAACCTAGCCTGTGTAGTCTGATCCAATATCAGAGCTGCTGTAGCGCTAACTGCTGAAAAGGTTAATGCTGTTTTCCTTAGAAAGGTGTCTGAACACATAGGTTATTACTAATTTGGTGGCAAATGGTGGGATCTTCTCAATATTAAGCAGGTGGTTAGGGCTGATCTGTGTATGTAAGCTAAGAATGTAGTTATAAAAGTATTTTATAGTTATAAAATTTCTCTATACACTAATACACTTCTCCCAGCATTTCACTAGTGCATGGACATCTCAATAACACAGGTGCTCTCTGTATGAAGTATGAGTACACTGGTTAAACTTTTAAAACTTCTGCTTGTGCCTGTTCAGGTGCTGTAAGGTGAGAGACAAGGATGTATGCAAACTCCTATTCCAAGACACCGAACAAATCTCACAAAAAAAAAAAAAAACGATGTCTAATGAAGATGACTGAAGTGTAAAAGAGCTTGCTTTGGTGCTGGGTGTGATGGAGGCCGGATCGGAAACCTGTCAGGACTTCGACAGCCGTCACCTGCGGCAGAAACGAGCTGCGAATCACAGTCTTGAAGACCAAAAAAAGGTAGGACTTCAGGAATGTTGCAGCCTTCAGCTCGGAGTGCAAAGTACTGTAGTACTGTCTACATTTTTGTTGATGCATCTGCTCGTTTGATACTAATCAGAATAACAAAAAAGAACAACAAAACATGGTGTTTGGTGCTGTTTCCTTTGTGGGGCGGGAGTTGGGGTGGCACGGTGGCATAGTTGTTAGCACTGTGGCCTTGGTTTGATTTCCGCCTTGGGTCTGTGTGCATGGAGGTTGAAGGTTCTTCCTGTTCTTGTTGGGTTTCCTCCAAGTGCTCTATTTTTGTTCCACTGTCATGCATGATAATCTATAAGACATGCAGATTAGGCTAATTAGCGGTCCAAAATTGCCCATAGCATTTGAATGAGCGTGTGAGTGTGTGTATGCTCGTGTGCCCTGTGATGGACTGGCACCCCATCCAGGGTGACACCCACCTCGGATAAAGCAGTAGAAATGAGTGAAAAGGGGGGGGGGGGGGGGGGGGTGCAATACTTTTCCACGGTACTCTATTGTCCCAGTTTTGAAGTAGTTTCACACAAAATGTCCATTACTCAAAAAACCTCAACTTACACTGAATGTCAGTTGAAAATCTGATTTTTTTTTTTCAATGAATGCTTTGAAGCAGCTTGATCGACCATTTTTAAGGCATTTGTAAGGTTTTCAGTGTATTTATGCAAAAGCATTAGATTGTCTAGTTCTACTGTACATTCGCTTGTATAATATGACTCCAGACACCAGACAAACTGCATTTGCATATATAAAACTACATGAACATATATAATAGTAAAGCATACCTCTATCTTTTCATTATGCTTTAAGACTTTGTACTAGATGCACACTTCTGCTCATTACATATTCCACAGCCTGAGTGTGTGTTTGTTGAATGAATGAGAAGGAATATTTATGCATCTCCCCCATCTGTTCTTGCATTGGAGTGCCTGGTCTTATGGGATATGTTCCTTCAGAACCCGTTGTACCTAACAGCTGGGAGAGCAGCTCTGTCCAGAGATTTGCCGAAGCCTCGCTCCATGGTGGTTGTCACACTGATTAGCTAATTTGCTGTGATAAATGAGGACAATTGGGCTTAACGAATCGCCGGGTGTTGGAAAGGCTTTTACGTGCGCGGGCACCCGAGTATCCAGAGCTCGCAGACCGTGACACTAATAACCTGGTCCCTAATCCATGCTAGCAAGCTTCTTACTGATTGACCAATTTGCATTAATGTTCATCCCACCCCTGAAGATTTTCTCTAAATATTAATGACTGCTAATTTAATAATAAAAAAATAAACCAACTAAAGCACAGTAATAATATGAGTGCAAATATTTTTGATAACCTTAATAAAGTTTTTTTTCTTGGGCAGTTTGGTATTATTTTACTTCAGTGTTTGAATGACTTAAAAGCTAGAAAAGATGCAGATGATAGTATTGTTGCAGTTTGAACCTAAAGGGCACCTATTATTAGGGAAGGGAATCACCTGATGCTATATGATCACAATACCTACTGTATGTGGCAATTTAATTTGTATTAAGTATCCATTTTGTGTGTGTGTGTGTGTGTGTGTGTGTGTGTGTGTGTGCAACTAAATCAATATTCCACCATCTCTTTCTCTCACTCATTCACTGTCTCACTCAATCACTTATTGTCTATTCCACTTTATCCTGTATACAAGGTTGCAGGGGGCCTGGAGCCTATCCAGACTTAGAGCAGGAGGCAGGGTACACCCTGGAAGGGGTGTCAATCCATCACATGGTGCACATATACTCACATGCTCATTCATACACTTTTGAAAATGTCAATTAGCCTAATATGCATGACTTTAGACTGTGGGAGGAAACTGTAGAACCCTGAGAAAACCCACCTGTTGGTGGAGAGCATGGGGAGAACATGCAAACCTCATGCACACAGAGATGGGAATCAAACCTGGCCGGGACTCGAACCTGGACCCTGGAGGTGCAAGGCGAAAGTGCTAAAATTTTTATTCATATATTTTTGTCATATTTGTGAATTAATAGCAAAAGCTGATGTGAAAAATTCCTTCCTGGTTTTCTCTCAGTTTTTAATTTTTGTGTCGGCCAAATAGATATTCTTCTTAATGTGACCTCACATAAGGGAAATTCTCAGCTTTGTGGTTCTCTAGTAGGAGTGTGGCTCATTTACATAAACACTGAAACTGCACGTTCGGGGGAAGGAGGAAGGGTGAAACAGAGGGAGTTTGAGGTATATAAAAAATGCAGTTTTGAGTTGTATTTCACTCAGCTCGAGCGCTAACCCAAACACACATTACAGGAGCTCTGAGACCTGGGTTAACTTGTGAGAAAAATATGAGCCCTTTAATTTATATATTAAATATGGAATAAAACACTCAGGGACTTAGACGCTGTAGAACAATTAACAACACTGTTGTGGCTGTCAAGCAGAGTTACTGTTCTCACCTCAAAGTGAATATTTTCGTATAACAGCATGTTCCGAAGTCTTTCATTCCTCACTTTAGTTAAAGAATTACACGGCATACTTTTTGTTCGTTTATGGGTGATCGATTTCATAATGTGGAATGTCTGAGAAACAAGTTATTTCCTGTCAGTAGTGGATTTGGTGTTTGCTTTCAACACACATGAAACAGTAACACTGTAGGAACGTATTCACAAGATCTGAACACCTCCTGTATTTATACAGTGAGTTAAGAGTGGCTGTGCATAGCGGTGCTCTCTCAGCCACATGGAAGAGTGTTTGCTCAGTTCTCCTGTGGTTCAGAAGCACATTCGTAGTAACTGCAGGAGGGCCATGTCATGGCGTTTAAACAAAGAACAGGCTGTTCTCGCCATTCCCGCTAACCCATGACTTACACATTATTCTCGGTATTTCACTTTTTATTTTTATTCCATGTAATCTCCGTGTGTATGTGTGTGTGTGCTCATACTGTATATCTGATCTCCATGTGTGTGTGATCCAGGACTTGAATTTAGAAGCTCCTGTGAATGTTGAACATTAATGAATAGGAGTTTGACCTGTCAGCACAGTTATCTGTAGCGTCTGACTTTGACGCTATATTATTATTATTATCTGCCCTGGAGACCTGGAGAACTCTGGATGAAGAAAGTAGACTGTCATTGCACATCAATCCCTTTTTTTCTACATGACACAAAGACAGATGAGGCTCTTAGGAGATGCTCCAGCATGAGAACGGCTGAACTGGGACACCAATAGTTCTAGCATCGCAGGACATAGATCATTGATCATCTCTTTCTCTATATCTCCATATCTTAAGTTTGCCATGCTTTTGGGGAGTTTTTGAGTTTTTCCCCACATGATGACTTGGCACACTGTATGAAGGCCCAGAGCTAAAGCCGAGCAGTCTAAGGTAGAACCCTGGAATTACTATTTTTTCCGATTTCTTCAGTCTGTAATTAAAGGATATTCAGAAGCTATTCTGATATTTCTGAAGAAACATATGTAGATTGTGGGTCATTTGAAAACGTTAGTTTGTGGCCCAAAACCTCACCATAAATTCAAACTGAACACCGCCGTTGGATATAAGCTACGAAAAATACTTCCTTTTATAGGCCCAGCCTAAAAAATACTTAAGGACAAAAAAAAATATTAAAAAAAATTAAATTTCCATTTACCCCCAAATTTATTGACGAGATATAATCTGCTGCTGTCAGCTTTAAAGTGTATGTTTTTTAAGCTTATAATTCTTGTATTAACAAAGAGGATAATGTTACTGTATGTTGATGACAATTTTGAACTTTTTTTTCAGGATAAATCATCCTTTCCCGCGGAAAAAAAATGGTCAGGAAAAAAACTATCATGAATGTCTACGTTGAGAGATCACTTAGACGCTTGGTGGCGTTGCATCATAAAAAGTCAAAAGTAGGAATCAGAGCTGTGTTTACTAGAGAAAGTAAGAGCATTTCCACACAAACAATGAACTCACAGGACTGAGACTAAACAGCTGAAGCACTTGTTAGTGAGACTAATGAGAAAAAAGGTTTCGGGGTGTTACGGAGCATAAATAATGAACTTTTGAGCATCAGAAAAAGGTCATGTGATCTGATGAGTGTATGATAGGTGCGTCAGGGTAAGAAGGGAAGCGCATGAAGTGACGCACCCATCATGCATAGTGTCCACGGTACAAGCCTCTGGAGGCAGTGTTATAACCTGTGGTTGCTTCAGTTGCTCAGGTCTAGTCTCAGCAACATATTAAATGAAGACCTGAATGTAACGAATGACCAGGTTATCACATCTATGGAGTTTTTCTTCCCTGATTCCAGGACACAATTTGTGAAAGAGTGGTTCTGGGACCACAAGGGATAATTTTCACATTTGAATTTGACACCACATTGGTAGTGTAATCAAAGCTGAAAGCTATAACTGAAATATTAGAGTGTGCGATTTTCCCATGCGTTTTCCCCCTGCTAAGGCTTTTATTAATGCCTGGTGTTATATTTCTATGGTACTGTGAAAAAAAAACTCTCTTAGGCATGTGCAAGGAAATATTGTAAAACAAATATATGTAATGAAATAATAATGAAATCGCTATGATAAGCTAAACAAAGTTAACATTTGATATGGCAACCCTTTGCTTTAAAACTTTTTATAGTTTATGGAGGTTTATAAAAAACAAGCTTGCTACTTTTTTTTGCATGCAAAACTCACAGACTTCTTTTTGCTCAAAAAAGAAAAATCTGTTACATAATATATTGCTGTCTTATTTATGTTTCTTTACTAACATAAAAAGAAATCTGTAACTTTTCTTTAAACAAATGCCCAAAAAAACATAGGGGTTAGCACTGCAGCCTTGCACCTTCAGGGTCCGGGTTCGATTCCTGTCTTGTGTGCATGGTCAAGTGTTCTCCCGTTGCTTGGCAGGTTTCCTCCGGGTACTCAGGTTTCATATGTATGTACCCTGCCATGGATTGGCATGCACCCGCCTTGTGCCATAAGTCACGTGGGATAAGCTCCAGGCCCCCGGTGACCCTGTATACAGAATAAAGCGGTATAGATAAAGAGTGAGCGAGTGTTTAGAAATATAATAGTAATGTCTTACACAGCACTGTGTATGCTGAGGACACCTTCTCACTTTACACAAGCTGCTCAGATCACTGTGGTTCTCTGCCATTGCTCGAGTTCAAAGACGTTTGAGTTAAAACATGACTTTGTGCACTAAAACCCTGCGAGATCATGTAGATTAAGTTTGAACATGAAATGGCGAATTAATCATAGCGCCAAATTTAATGATTAGCTTTCTCCCACCTTTGAATCCTTTCAATCCTTTGTTCAAACATCACAAAATGTATTAATCAAGATACCTAACATAAATTCAGATTACCTTTTGAAAACAGTTTTTATCAGCCAAGTATATTATTCATTCATTCTGTTGATTTAACAGGGTTGGGAAAAAAAGATGTGGCAACAGGCCCCTTGGCCACATTGGCAGTTACTCTGTTGGAATTGTCAGTGGAAATCACCATCTGGAAACCCCCAAACCAGCCCCTGACTCCTTTGAGTCTCTAGGATCCAAAAACATCTCGGAGAAATGTGAAAGGTAGTTACACTATGTTTGTGTGGTTACGATCCATCGGTTAAATGCTATATATTCAAAAAGCAATTCTATATTTAATACTCTTGTGACACATACAGTATGAGGTCAAACCAAGAACATCGTGGCTGATCAACCTCACCGTCTCAGTCCTGACTTGACCTGCTGTTAAACTAAAAAAGGATCAGATACAGAATTCTTGCTTAATGGAAGTGTTATATACAGTAGCTGCATATGTAGTGAAGTGTGTACTGTTCAGAGGTGGGTAGAGTAGCCAAAATAAAATGTACTCAAGTAAGAAAAGCTGTGCTTCAAAATAATATCACTCAAGTAGAAGTAAAAAGTAGTCATCCAAAATATTACTCAAGTAAGAGTAAAAAAGTATTCAGTGAAAAGATACTCAAGTACTGAGTAACTGTTTCATCTTAGTGCCCGATTTTTATTTTTTTTGGGAAATTATATAGGCAGTCAGGCAAAATGATAAAATAATGTACAAATTGCGACATTTCCAAATAATAAAATAAATGAAATAAATGTAATAAAATACACAAATAAAACTAAATATCTTTACAAAATAGCAAATTAAGGAATAAGAAACACAAATTTCCTAAGGTCACTTTTTTCACAACATAAAGCTTCTGAAATAAATCCCAACTGTAGGTAACATATGTGTGTTTGAACAGTGTAACTATTTCCTGTGGAAGATATACAGTATATTCAGTCGCCCTGCAAATGACTCAGCAGATTTGAAAATAACATTAGAACATGTGTACAAGAGTCTCACTCAACCATAAACTGTGTCCAGCAGAACAAATGTAAAAAAATTATTATATATTTTTTAGCCTCTATTTTATTTGCTTATTATATACAGTATGCAGTAATTATATAATTAAAGCAACATTAAATAAAACAGCTAAACTAACCGTGACATGTTTGCTTCTCTATCACTGCTGAAGACAGCCCTCCCCTTCTCTGTGGTCATGTGACTCCATGTGGTTCATGTTATTGCGGCTGATTGGTCAAACGGAGTCAGGTGATTCTTGTTGCTACGTCTGATTGGTGGAACACAGTCACATGGTAGATCCACCGGCTGCATTTCTCTGGCAAACACACAGAATATCTAAAGTGTTGAATAAATGGTTAGAAAAGTAACGAGTAGATTGTAGCCAAATGTAGCGGAGAAAGAGTAGCGTTTCTTCTTCACAAATCTACTCAAGTAAAATATAAAGTATGGTGCAGTAAAACTGCTCATAGAAGTGCTTTTTTATTTTTCAAAAAGTAAATGTAACTCGTTACTACCCAGTTTGGGTTTGCTCCTGAGCTTGCATTACTGAAAGTAATAAGAAAGTGTGTCCACATTTTTGACTGGTGAGGTACAGTATATTCTCTGTGATACTTAGCATAAATGATAAAGAGACTTTATTGTCATTGTAGTGATACAACAGAATTTGTTTCGTAGCTCTTAGAAATCAGCAGCAATAAGAAAAAGTAAGAATAAACTAAAGAATAAACAAAAGATAATTGCACTGAAATATAATAAACATAACCATATGTACAATGTAATGTATTTGAAGTGGGTCCTCTGGATCTTGGTGCAAATTGATTATCAGAAATAAGGAAATATTGCTAAGTTATACTAATAACCAATTATGATCAACCTTCGTGAACTTCAATAATAATAATAATACAGTGCTGCTGGTGACTCAGTGTGTTAAGGCTTTGAGTTACTGATCGGAAGGTCGGCAGTTCAAGCCCCAGCTCTGCCAGGTTGCTACTGTTTGGCCCTTGAGCAAGGCCCTTAACCCTGTTTGCTCCAGGGATGGCATAAAAAAGGCTCTGACCTCTGCCTACCAAGAAGCGGGGATATGTGAAGAATGAAGAATTTCACTGTGCATGGGGCTTGATGCATGGGGCTTGATGCTTGATGCAAAGGCACCAAAATAGGCACCTCTTGATAAATAACAGATTTCGGTGATCTTTTAAGTAAAAAGATGTTAACACAGTCTCTCTTGGAAATGGAAAAAATGCACAATATTTTATATCAGCAAACACTAATGCATAGTTACTTTTTATGTCATACATTGAACAAAGATATAAAATGAAAAAAAAAATTTTTATCAAGGGGTGCCTAAACTTTTGCATAAGACTGTATGTGTGACGAATAAAGGGTTAACTTAACTTAGTATTAGCATTTATAAATATGGGTTAAAAAATCTAGGTAGCGTCCCTGCCGATGATGGTCGCCTGTAAACTCATGGCATTGTCCTTTGTGTGTCTTGCCTTCCTCCGATTTGTGTGCAGAGGCTACACACTCCCCAGTCTCAGAGGATCATTAAAATCTGTCCTGGAATACTTTATGACAGTTAAATATTAGTCTCAACAATTTCTTCTAGTGTAGCCAGACTTCTTGATGACACAGCAGCCCTCCCTTTGGGAAGTAAAGGAAGTGGGTGTATAGTTTTTCCACACGTTAGCCATGGTCCCCATTCTGACACTTCATCCCTGAGGTCAAGCAGAGGATATCATTATAATGTACTGTGAAGACTTTTCTGAGTTTAGCTAACTGTAGACACTTTGCTAATCAGAGGAAGATATACTGTACATACGAGATGGGGATTATTCATATTTCTTAATGGATTCCTTTCTTATACTTCACAACATGTTGTAGCTCGACACCGCCAAAGTTTAAAATAGTCATAAATGTTAGGGGTGTCATCCATGTGATCACAGGGGAATCGGGTTTGTTTCCAGTCACAATATTACTAGTTTAGGTGAGATGTTTAGTCTGGTTGTATGGAGCCTGTTGCCTTGCTCGCTCTGTTCTATGCGCCACTGGTTGTTACCCTCTCAACAGGACATCATTGTGAATTCACTCCCTCGCTCCTCTTTATTAAGAAAAATTCAGAACATTTTTCTTAATAATTTTTTTCTGGGAAGAAGAAGTGGAAGGGAGTGAAAGGGATAAGCCGAGTGATGCTGTAATCTCTCACATCCGGAGGTCTAGAGAGAGCTGATTGGCCGAGCTCTCTCAGAGCGGAGGGATGAGAGGTACTTAGTGCTCCCACATTAATCACGGCTCTACAGCCAATCAGGGGCGTCCGTGAGCTCACGCAAGCTGAAGGAGCGGATAGCGCTGTCCTCTGAGTGCATTACATCGCCCCAACCGTGGTGCGTGAGTGAGCAGCACGAAAAGATATGGTCGGCTGGTTTCACGTTGTTCAGAGGAAACACATGATAGACTTTGGTCCTCCTGACTGAGTGGTCATAGTAGCCTTAATGTGGGAGCCCCCTAGTGATGGGGAGGAATTGGACACGACTAAATTAAACTTGTCCCCACATCTGTTCTGCGTTGTTTTATGTTCTTATTTTTACTTTTGACCATAAAATAACTTGTGTATTATAACTTATTTATATACAGTATGTATTCATAACCTGGATAACAAAGGAATATATTTTTTATATATTTTTGTTACTCAGGTGGTGCATTCTCCAAAGTTAGACGTTTATCAGAAATAACTGAGCAACTCCTGACTAACCAACCATAACACATGGTATTACAGTTACCATGGCGACGCTATGTACTAATTTTTCCCCCATATAGTCATCAATAGACAAGGTCAGTGTTCAGCATTTACAGACCTGACATTTTGCTAATGTTGTGTAATGAATTGAACTCACGTCCTGTATGATTATGAATTATTTCAGACGTGCCAACATCTACAGTTAAGCCCTAACATTTATGATTTCTGACCCCTTGCCTCAGCAATCTAGTAGAAATCTGAAAAGTACGCTTTTCTGTTTTCAGCTAAAGCAGCGGTCAGACCAAACGCAAATAAAATTCGCCCTCCGGAAAAGCCGGTTCACTGAAGTGGAAAGGACACAGGACGTGAAAGACGCGTTTGTTTTGGGTAGCGGTTACCTTCGCTGGCTTTATCTAGGTGAACTCACAAGCCGTCTCAGTTTTCTTGCGCCAACAGCGACAAAGTGTGCAGCTCTGTGGTCTCTTTGGATCATAAAAAAGTGCGGTCTGCTTATTATTATTATGTGACGACCACACCAGAATATTGTGTTATACACTTTTCTTCTGCACATCTGAAAAAAACATCAGACCCTGCTACAGACGCTAATGGATTTGCGGTTAAATTGTGTTTCTCTGCCAGCTGCGATTTTCGGATTTGCAACGTTGGCACCTTTGTTACTTCTCCACTCAGCTTAGCATTTAAGAATTAATATGCATTTCATCTAACCTGTAATTACTATTTGGTGTGGAAACCTTCCATGGATCTGACTTTTATTCAAACATTTTACAAATATTCCAGTGGATTAAGTAATCCTTACTACTAATTGACTCATCCCAGTCAGGTGTAACGGGCATTCGCTCAGCCACGAATGCCCATCCGTGCCCTCTGAATCTCCGGCAGTGTGGAGTGACACAGTGACCTGTTCTACATCATTAAACAGCTGCAAGCATTTCCATAAATTGCATAAAAATGTCTTCTGAAACTGTTCCTAGGCACATATTTTCTCAAGTGCAAATATTTTATGGTCTTTAGAGCCTTGGATAAAAATTGCCTGTTTCAGGTCATCTTGAAGAAATCAAGTCAATTACGACAGACCAAAATCTTACCACTATACCATATTATGGAAAAATTATTACGCAAACATGAATAGTATCGGTTAGTTTGGTTACCTAGGTTAGTAATGATTAGTTAACCAGGCGGCACAGTGGTGTAGTGGTTAGCACAGTCGCCTTGCACGTTCAGGGTCTGGGTTCGATTCCCATCCCTGTGTGCATGGAGTTTGCATGTTCTCCCTGTTGTTGATGGGTTTCCTCCAGGTTCTCCGGTTTCCTCCCCCAGTCCAAAGACATAAAGATTAGGCTAATTGGCGTTCCCAAATTGCTTGTGGTGTACGTGTGTGGCATTTGATGGATTGGCACCCTGTCCAGGGTGTACACCGCCCCATGCCCTAAGTCTCCTGCTGTAGGCTGCAGGCCACCCGTGATATAGCAGTATAGACGATGATTAAGCGATATATATACAGTATAACTCCAAGCATAACAATGTAATGAAAGTCACATTTACTATATGCTTACTATTATGTTACTGTTACCTTTTATTTTAGTCTAACATTACAGCTTCTGAAGATCTTGCCTTTAGGATCATAACTGATATACTGTAAATACCTTCACTGCAGCAATGTCAGTCATAATGGTATTAGTCATGTTTGAAGAATGAAAAATTGTTCTGATCAATGTTATGAGTCTTTCATTAGATCCCAGGTGGAATTTTTGTTTGTCAAAATGTAGTGATGTTGATTTTTCCAACATTATGGACGTTGGGACAATGTTGGTATTACAGAAGGTTGTTTTTGAAAGATGAAATTATGTCAGAAAAACATTGACTACACACATGGACAAAATTGTTGGTACCCTTCGGTCAATGAAAGAAAAACTCACAATGGTCACATAAATAACTTTAATCTGACAAAAGTAATAATTAAAAAAAATTCTATGAATGTTAACCAATGAAAGTCAGACATTGCTTTTCAACCATGCTTCAACAGAATTATTTAAAAAAATAAACTCATGGAACAGGCCTGGACAAAAATGATGGTACCCCTAGAAACTACTGAAAATAATGTGACCAAAGTGACATGTTAATTCAAGGTGTGTCCACTAATTAGCATCACAGGTGTCTACAATCTTGTAATCAGTCAGTGGGCCTATATATAGGGCTCCAGGTAGTCACTGTGTTGTTTGGTGACATGGTATGTACCACACTCAACATGGACCAGAGGAAGCGAAGGAAAGAGTTGTCTCAGGAGATTCGAAAGCAAATTATAGACATGCATGTTAAATGTAAAGGCTATAAGACCATTTCCAAGCAGCTAGATGTTCCTGTGACTCCAGTTGCACATATTATTCAGAAATTTAAGATCCATGGGACTGTAGCCAACCTCCCTGGACGTGGCCGCAGGAGGAAAATTGATGACAAATCAAAGAGACGGATAATCCGAATGGTAACAAAAGAGCCCAGAAAGACTTCTAAAGAGATCCAAGGTGAACATCAGTGTCAGATCGCACCATCCGTCGTTGTTTGAGCCAAAGTGGACTACATGGGAGACGACCAAGGTGGACACCATTGTTGAAAACAAATCATAAAAAATGCCAGACTGGAATATGCCAAACTACATGTTGACAAGCCACAAAGCTTCTGGGAGAATGTTCTATGGACAGATGAGACAAAAATGGAACTTTTTGCCAAGGCACATCAGCTCTATGTTCACAGACGGAAAAATGAAGCATATCAAGAAAAGAACACTGTCCCTACTGTGAAACATGGAGGAGGCTCTGTTATGTTCTGGGGCTGCTTTGCTGCATTTGGCACAGGGTGTCTTGAATCTTTGCAGGGTACAATGAAATCTCAAGACTATCAAGGGATTCTAGAGAGAAATGTGCTGGCCAGTGTCAGAAAGCTGGGTCTCAGTCGCAGGTCATGGGTCTTGCAACAGGACAATAACCCAAAACACACAGCTAAAAACACCCAAGAATGGCTAAGAGGAAAACATTGGACTATTCTAAAGTGGCCTTCTATGAGCCCTGACCTCAATCCTATTGAGCATCCTTGGAAGGAGCTGAAACATGCTGTCTGGAAAAGGCACCCTTCAAACCGGAAACAACTGGAGCAGCTTGCTCATGAGGAGTGGGCCAAAATACCTGCAGAGAGGTGCAGAAGTCTCATTGACAGTTACAGGAATCGTTTGATTGCAGTGATTGCCTCAAAAGGTTGTGCAAAAAACTATTAAGTTAGGGGTACCATCATTTTTGTCCAGGCCTGTTCCATGAGTTTATTTTTTTATATAATTCTGTTGAAGCATGGTTGAAAAGCAATGTCTGACTTTCATTGGTTAATATTCATAGAATTCTTATTTATTATTACTTTTGTCAGATTAAAGTTATTTCTGTGACCCTTGTGAGTTTTTCTTTCATTGACCGAAGGGTACCAACAATTTTGTGCACGTGTGTATGTGATGATGGGATGATGCATGCCCCTAACACAATGTCGCAACGTTAGGGCTCTTGCTGGGATGTGATTTGTGAGCCCAAATCGCAGGACTGTTAGATCTACTGTTGAATACAACCCTTAACCGTCCTTGAATTGGTCCTGAAATAAACTATTAATAGTAGGGTTAGGATTCTAGGGTTCTACTAAATTAATTCTATTGAGTTTAATTAATTTAACAGTGGACATTTATCCAAAGCTGAATAGAATGAATAGAATTATAGCTTGGTCAATTTGTTCAATTAAATACAAATACAATAATAGATGCAAATATGGAGTTGTGCTGTTTTGTTGTATAATTTATTTTTTACATATTCATATAATTTTTTTCTTCTCTTGTACAGAGCAGTCAAATGTCCCCTTGTTGCTTGAACTGTAACTAATAAGCTCCAAGTCTCTGTCCAAACCCGTACACTCTTTTCAAGTTCCACTCGCCGGCTTGTCTGCTTTGATCCGTCACCGGGTCCCCACACGAGCAGGACATGACTACCCAGGCATGCAAGGTGCACTTGAAACATCTAGGTCTGAAGACTTTCCAAATTTCTCAAGCTAACCTCTGTAGTACAAGCTCAAGCTGGTGTGATGTTCGACGATTGCCTCAGCACTTCAACACCACTACACCCACCCTACCTGAAGATAATTTTTTTTAAAATATATTTTTATAATATATATATATATATATATATATATATATATATATATATATGTAGTTTTAGAAGCTAAGATCATGGAGATGCTTTTTTAGCTAGCTAGAAAAAATTGTATACAGTAGTACAGTATATACTGTACAATATGTATTTTTGTTACAAACCTTGGTTTAAACAAATTTCTTATAAGAATAACAACAATAACAGCATGTCCTGATGTAATTCTTTAACACTAATATATTTTTTGTTTCATAATTGTCAATGAAACCTCCTTCATAGAAAACTCCACATTTTTTCTTTTTCTTTTTTGGTGGAGCGTTTGCCGATCAGATCCCTTTATAAGATACAACACTACAGTACATAGTATACAAACATATTATAACATGCTCACTAACCTGCACAAATGCAGAACTGCTGTCAGAGTTACAGCTAAGGACTTTCTGACCAATCAGATTTGAGAATTCATTAGTGCCCTTAATGCTTTCATGCTTTAATTCTATGGCAAAGCGCTAATGTTGATCTAAGATTAATTCTACTCTTTGCATTTTTTCTTCTCAGACATAACATTTCCTGCTTAATTTCGAATCCCCCTGATTATTTTAACATGGGTACAACATTTGAAGAGACGGTTCTAAAAGCAGCACTTGTCTAAGAAGTGAAGTGCACTTGCATTTTTCCGGCTTCTTTTCAGGAGTACAGAGACAATAGCAGAGAGAAGAGGCGTGGTTAATAAATAAGAGACTCTCGGTTTGAAGGAGAGGGTTTAAGAGTGAGTTTTTGTGCGACAGTCACCTCAGTGGAGCCTGGTTTCAAAGACCGGACCCTCCCTACGTGGCTTTACTTCTCTAAATAATAGATGCAGACTCAGGAATGTAGCACAGTCAGATTAGGGGAAGCAGAGATTAGTTTAATCTTTCTCAGAATGTGGAGTGCAGTGATTGTACCGTGCAAAATATTAAGAGTTTTTAAGTGATGTCATTTGACACAAAAATCCCAACTAAGCAAACTTGCTATGAATCCTGAGGTTTGCATCTCGAATATCTGTTTTCTTAGCATGTGCTTCATTAGGGCTGCATTTTCAATCTTAGAACTCTGAAAGAAATAAAAAGAAGTGAAGAAGTTCTGCCTGTAGATGGCACTAGAGTAGCAAATGAAGCCTTTGTGAATGGGTGAACTGTTTACTTTTTCTAACTTGAATGATGACTGATATCAGATTATGTGCATTCAGTAATATAGAATACAATGCATATTTAAAACTGTATGTTTGGCTGTAAACTGTTTATAACAATTATTATTATTATTATTATTATTATTATTAAAATGATATAAAATGACTTCACTTTGGCTTTTTTTCCCTTGTGGAGAAAACATTGCCTCTGTGCTTCAGTCCTAGAAAAGGTGAGCCTCAGTTCTAAGGAAGGATGTGTGGCCTTTGTGCCTTAAATCTAAGGAAGGAGGTGTGGCCGCTATGCCTTTCATCTAAGGAAAGAGGTGTGGCCGGCCTCTATGCCTTAGAACTAAGGAAGGAGGTGTGGCATCTGTGCTTCACTACTAATGAAGGAGGTGTGGCCTCTGTGCATCAGTTCTAATTGAGGAGGTGTGGCCTCTGTGCTTCACTTCTAATGAAGGAGGTGTGGTCTCTGTGCATCATTCTTAGTGAAGGAGGTGTGGAATCTGTGTATCGGTTCTAATGAAGGAGGTGTGGTCTTTGTGCTTCATTCATGGTGAGGAGGTGTGGCCTCTGTGCATCAGTCCTAGTGAAGGAGGTGGCCCCTGTGTATCAGTTCTAATGAAGGAGGTGTGGCCTCTGTGTATCAGTTCTAATGAAGGAGGTGTGGCCTCTGTGTATCACTTCTAATGAAGGAGGTGTGGCCTCTGTGCTTCACTTTTAATGAAGGAGGTGTGGTCTCTGAGCATCAGTCCTAGTGCTGAAGGAATCTGTGTATCAGTTCTAATGAAGGAGGTGTGGTTTTTGTGCTTCAGTCATGCTGATGGAGGTGTGGAATCTGTGCATCAGTCTTAGTGAAGGAGGTGGCCTCTGTATATCAGTTCTAATGAAGGAGGTGTGGTCTTTGTGCCTTAGAACTAAGGAAGGAGGTGTGGCATCTGTGCTTCACTTCTAATGAAGGAGGTGTGGCCTCTTTGTATCACTTCTAATGAAGGGGGTGTGTCCTCTGTGCATCAGTTCTAATGATGGAGGTGTGGCCTCTGTGATTCACTTTTAATGAAAGAGGTGTGGCCTCTGAGCTTCACTTCTAATGAAGGAGGTGTGGTCTTTGTGCATCATTCTTAGTGAAGGTAGTGTGGAATTTGTGTATCAGTTCTAATGAAGGAGGTGTGGCCTCAGTCTCTGTGAAGGACGTGTTGTCTCTGTACCTTGTTCTCGGTAAAGGAGGTGTGGCCTCTGTGCCTTTCAGTCCCTCACACTATCCTTTAACCCTGATGTTTAAATGCCATAACATTTTAACCGTAAAGCTTAGCTTAAAGAGTTAGTTGTTGGCAGCACACGGCAGCAACTAACACAGACAGAGCTAAATAAAATGCTCCATGACTAGCCTGATTGATTTATACTAAATGGGTTACACATGTCAGTATCAGTACTGGAATCAAATAGCAAAAACCAGTGCTTGTTCTCCTACTGGCTCTGAATAAAATGCATCCCTCGGTTTTATGTTTGTGGTTTTTACGAGACCAGATTGAACCTGCAGTTTTATCCCCTCTGTAAACATTTCATCTTTTTCGTACCATACTTTATAAGCATTACATTTTTATTTTTAGTATAAAACATGTCTAATATGCATGAAATTTGTAGACATACTTAATTTTTTTCCTTTATCTTTTAGTTACAGTGTTAAGGAGGAACATTATAATAAATATGGTGTAAAAACTTTACGATTGCATTTAAATTTCCACACAAACTGTGGTAGTGTGTGGTGTTTCCACTTACTCTGGCATTATCTCATTTCATGACTGTAATACAGAATGTGATTATCAGCTAATTTTATCACATCTCTCACCACCCTTTAAACATTTGGCTTTTTACAGCGCTTACACTCTGGTCCCAGTTTCGCCCATTCAACTCAAATAATGATTTCGTAGGGTGTCCTTGAGTGTACATTTCCATACTTGTACTTTTGTGTATGTTGGTTGTTCTGTTGCCAGTTAGGTGAGTCGATCTTGGGAATGACATCATTCTGCGATGGTATTTGAGTTTTGTGTGTTTCCTGCAGTTTGGTTTTAAGAGCATTGCTGAGCTCAGAATTAGCCATGTGTCTCAGTCGAAATCAAAAGCCTTGAGCGGTTGGCAGTGTTCAAGCGTTCAATCGAGGACTTGACGTTAATCGGACGGATTGTTTTTATATCGCCATGCTCACCGGATTAACTGGAAATCGATTTAACACGTGTGCTTTGGTTCCTCTTTTCCATGCAGACTTGATTCAGATCTCACTGGCAGAGACAGAAGTGCTATTCACATCTACTTTGGATTCTGGTTCCTCCTTTTAATGATTTTTTTGGTCTGTTTTCAAGCACGTCGCTCAGCAGGTCTGCTGTTTTGTGAGGATCAGTGGCAGGTCGCCCTTTGGAATTTTGGTCCAGACAGCGTTAGGAATGCCAGCTCCTGAAATCTAATTGTTTAACTGTGTCTATTCTCTTACTCACTAACTCATTCTATGTACTGCTTATACTGCACAGGGTCACGGGAGGCCTGGATCCTATCCCAGGCGACTCAGGGCACTAGGCGGGGTTCACCCAGGACTTGCCAGTCCATCGCAGGGCACGAGCACACTGACACAGTATGGACAATTTAGAAATGGCGATGAGCCTAATCTGCAGGTCTTTGGATTGTGGGAGGAAACCGGACCCGGAGAAAACCCAACAAGCATGGAGAGAAAATGCAAACTCCAAGCAGACAGAGACGAAGGTGGGACTCAAACCCTGTACCCTGGAAGTGTGAGGCCACAGTGCTAACCACTACGTCATCATGCCAGATTTGCTTATTCCTTGTTCATTAATTCATTGCTTGCAAAATACAGTATTTTGATTATTCAGGAAGGGCATGAAGAAAGATGCCCTTATTTGGTCATTTTTTATTCTGCATATATATGAACATTCCAATGCAATGCATTTTGTTGCACATCTCATCTAGACTGGCTTAAAGCTTAGAGTTTAGGGTCCAAGATCAGTGCTGGTACAACACCTCTGGAGTTGTTGTTGATTAAGAGATTCACTAAAGAGCACAGAAATTGCAGCTTGGAGGAACCGCTGGGATTTGACATTTCAGCCTTCTAATCTATCCTGAATTCTAACCTCAAAATGACTACTTTCATTCTCAGAGACATGATTGGCAATGTACTTGGTCTTTACAAGCATCACAAAGTAGTATGAATATGTCATACTTTTGGACTAAATGAATATACAGAGAATACAAGATTTGACTTGAATCATGTATCAAATTTTTCATGTAATGATAAAATATCTAAAGAATAATATTAAATAATAGTAGAAATAGGTACTTTTGTTTTAGTTGCTGAATTTCATACGACCTTCTCACAGACATATAGTCCAGTGTGCTACTTATATTCTATAACGTGTTATATTCTATATAGTGAACATATATTTATTACAAATTTATTTGGAATTGAGTCTTGCTGTGTGTTTGGAGGAACAGATGTCAAACCGGGACTTTGGATTGTGCATAATAACAGAACACAGTTATGAGAGTTAAAACCCCCTTTATTTCTCCATGTATATACTAATGCACATGTCCCAGCGTTTCACTAGGGCTTGGATACCATCAAGGTACAGTAGAACGTTTTCTCAGTCGTGATTAGACCATGATCAGGTCTGAAACGCTGGCCTCCCAGGAACTCCTTTAATGGCCCAAACATGTAGAAATGCCTTGGACTGTATGTGGGGTGTGGCAGTAACTCTCAGTCGAGTTTCTATTATGTGCAAGTGGTATTGGTGAACAATTGTGTGTATAGTTCTCACAGACAGATGTGTCTCCTCTGCAAGTTGGCACTCAAGTGTCCCACTTGCTGAATGTTCACAGGAACGACTGCAATGGGTTCTGAGCCAGCTCAGCCGGGATCGTCATTCACAGACATACGGGCTTCTTTAAAATGCTCGCACCATTGGTATGTTTTATTATTGGCAGCTAAAAGTCTCATCACTGTACTGTGAAATTTACTCTTCTGTAAATGTCAATCAGTTTTACACCCTCATTCTCGAGAAACTGTATCACAAGTCCCTTTGTTTACTTGAACACACCTTGAAAATTTAAAATGTTTGAAAATTAATTAAAGGAGGCAGATTTTTTTTTCCTGGATACCTGGTAACTAGAGAAACTACATATTAGCAGCAAAAACATCTAAATGTGTGAAATGTAACACAACTTATGCGCATGCATATGGAAGTAAAAAATAAAACTTCAGAAGTTTAAGCGTCTAAAGTTAGCCGTGTTTCGCTTTTGTTCGCTGGTTCACTCAGCACATGACTTTAACCGACTTTATTTACTACATAAGGAGAGAGAGAGTGTGTGTTATCCTGCCAGTACTTGACAATGAGAACGAGTAAAGTTTAGCCTCCTTTTCAGGGATGGCTTGTCTAATCTCTTCAACAGAGCTCATGTACGTGCACAGTGTGTGTGATTGTGTGTGTGTGTGTGCATGCTTTTTCTTTTTTTTTTTTTTGCACATCTATTTCCTCCAGGCCAGTGCCTCCTCACGTGCCACTGGGCTTTGCTCAGTTATCGTCTCCTATTTATATCCTCTCCATCGATGGCACTTCACTTCCCGTCACTGAAAGAACAGTACAAGTCCCTCAATCCACCAAGAGCCTGCAGGTCAGATAGATCTAAGCTCCTGCTTTACTTCGATACCACAAGAAGCTTCTCAAGCCTAACTTATCATGTAGACATTGTTGCTGTTGAGGTATCAATGTAAAGAAAAATTATTAAGCTAGTGTGCGTATCTAAAGGTGATGATACCTATAATATATCGATTACACGAACAAGCATTTCGAGATAAAGATATTTGGCTTATGCGGCATTCCTTCAGATTTAGACAGAGCTCTGGTGATCTCTTTGGCACTAACAGTTCCATTGAGATACCGTATCTCTTTCTGTCTCAGTCTACATCCTGACGCTCTGTAGCCTGTCACTAACAGCGTTCAGCTGATCAAGAGTCCTGCTTAGTGCTGGACACATGGACAGCATGGGGTGCAGGGTCCTACACACAAGAAGTGCCTATAATCAACCAAGCAACCAACCAACCAACCAACTCACTAACAGTTATGTTTCCATACACACAGCCTGAGGTTCAGACAGACAGAAAATCAATGAACCAAGCATGGCAGAATCTGGGTCACCAGGGACCTGTCCAATTTCAACAGAAAACATGAAAAGGATTGATTTATGTTTTATTTTTCCACCATCATCTAAATTGCTTCATATGGAAGGACCTTTACCAGGAACGAGGAAATATATGAACTAAAAGCATCATGTGGATGTTTGAGCATTGACATATTAATATCATAAACTACTTTTACAATAGTTCTTTTTAAATGATTAAAATGAGGTGTTATTAATAGAGGAAAATGACTTTTGTACTTCAAGGCCAGGGTAAAAAGGGAAAGCATTGAGGCCTGGTCTGGTCTAGACTTAGCAATGTTATACAGTATGGCAATAAAATAAAGTCTGCTGATGACCTGAATGTACTGAATGACCAGGTTGTCACATCAATGGAGTTTTTTCTTAAATGTCTCTATATTTTGCTTCCAATGAACCAGGCTTTTTTGTATTTTTTCAATGTAGTCTTTCAAACACACTGCCAATACAGTTACCTCAGCAGAAAAAACTAAACAAAAAACAACCACGACAGACCACTATTGGTCAAAGCTCGGAACGCAACATTATTGAAGCACTGTGGGATCATCTTGAAAGAGAACCGAACAAAAGACAACTTTGGAATGTCCTTCAAGAAACCCGGAGAACTATTCCTGATGACTACTTAGAAAAAATGATAAGAAAGGCTGCAGTATGTAAGAGAGTTCAGGCTGTGTTGAAGAATAACATTAAAGCCGAAGAACTTACAGTGAGAGAATTTATTAGCTTGTTAGCTTTATACACTCTATACTGTATTTACCAGTACATGTATGTTTGCACATTTGCAAATATGTTTATTACAAATAAATGACTGTACTAAAAAGAATTTACTAAATTCTTGTTTTTATATTGTACCTGCTAGCAGGATTTCAGGGAGGAATTTACAACCTTTTTTTTTTAAAAAATATTATTCACTGCTCAGTCTACAGAGCAAGCTAACATGCTAATCTGACAGGATTCTTAAGCATATGCAAGTCTTCACAGTGACTAGCCAACAAGCTAACCTGTATCAACCTAAGCAAGTTTTCACAATTCCATAATTTCTCAGATATACAGTACCAGTAAAAAAGGTTTGGACACACCTTCTTATTCAATAGTTTTTTAAACATACTAAAAATATGTTTTATATTTTTGATTCTTCAATGCTGGTTATTCATTCATTCCAATAAACTTATCCTCTGCATCACAGGTAGCTCCTGGCCTTCCTTTTGTGAGAATGTCCTCATGAGAGCCAGTTTCATCATAGCGTTTGATGGTTATGGCGACTGCACTTGGGCATGAATTATAAATTCTTGAGATTTTTCAGCTTTCTTAAAGTAATGATGGACTGTCTTTTCTCCCCTAATTAACTGAGTGTTTCTTGCAATAAGATGGAGTTGTACAGTAGTTGTAGTAGCAATAAGAGGGCTATTGACTCTGTACCTACCCTTCCTCGGCACACGGCATCTGATGGTCTAAAGCACTTTAAGAAGGTAAGAAATGTCACAAATTAACCCTTGACACACAAATGTACACCGCTGATTCGAAAAACCATTCCAGGTTGCTCATGAATCTAATGAGAGAATGCTGTGAGTGTACCAAGCCGTCTTCAAAGCTAAATGCAGCTACTTTGGACATATTTGGATATCTAAAATATAAAACATATTCTGAGTATTGTATTAATATACAATGCTGAACATAAAAAAAGAAAGAAAGTGTGTCCAAACTTTTGACTGTTAGGCTATATAAGTCATATTTAGACATTTTCACTATTAATACTAGCCAACTATCTAATTTGTGTTAACCTGAACATAATTTCTGAAAGGATTTCAAGTTAGACATTATGAGCATCTCACTATTAATATAGCCAGGTGGCTTGCTGGACCATTTAACGCGAGGATTTCAGGACATTTAGGTCACACACGGTTACTTGTACCTGGTACGTGATTCAATTTTGGTTCATAACACTAAACATAAAATCTGCTTTCCTTAGTGGGTATTTATATGGTTTACACCACTAATCCCATTCTATTAACATCACTGGTTGGTCAAATTGATTCCACATTGCATATTGTGTTTATTTGAAGTGTCAGCTAAGCAACCAGTACCTACCGCCCACAGTTAACATTAGAGTACTTTTTTATTACTATAATCCTTTGCCATATTTTCTCATAACGTTATTTTTACGATTTAAACTTTATTTATTACAAGCCTGCAGATACTACTTGGAGGGTAGATTTAGATTTGGATCACACCACAGCTTTGGGTGTTAACAGAATCATTCTTCTATCAGGGTTGGGTGAGCTGGAAGACGTGTGGTTTTAATTATTCTGTATTTATTAAATTTCACAGAAAATATAACTTTTATATTGCATTTTATGGAATTCTCCGTTGTGTTGAAATTATGTCATGTTACGAGTCTGTTACTGGTGGCATCCAACTGGGACGTGGCAGAGAGTTCTGGAAGTGGTACCATGCAGAAACTGTGTACAGAGCTGATTACCAATGGTGGTATGTAGTGATTAGAATATGAATAATGAGAATGATGAGCATATTTTAAAGGTGTACTACACTGACAACCTAAAGAGAGAAAAAAAAACAGATAATGAAAGTTACTATGAGTTATATAACTGTCTTTGGATGCCAAATGTCTGTCATTTATTATTATACTGTCTTCATGTCATGTTGGAATCATAGCAATTATAGTTTCTGACTTCTAAAATCCATTGATGTCTTTGACATACTGTACATTGCCACACTTATGAATTCTGAAAGCTTGACAGTTGTGACACTACACACAAAAACACCCTAAAAATGTCAGTGGATTTTACTAAAAAAATTGTTTTAGCAATGTCCACTATAATTTTCTTAAATTTTTACATATAACTTGAAAAAATAGCTTTCAATTATAAAACTAACCAATAAAAGACCCCCGTTTGCCTTATTATATTGATGGGAGTTTTTTATTGGACACATTTTTGGTCTGTTAAAGGACTTCCTGGGAGGCCAGTGTTCCAGATATGAACCAGGTAGTCTGATCATGGCTCCGGTGTACTGAGAAAATTTTCTTCCATGATGATATCCAAGCGCTAGTGAAACACTGGGATAAGTGCATTTGTATAGAAGGAGATTATTGTTACGTGGTGCGGTATGGAGAGCCGTACTGTTTTTAATTATAAAAGCCCTTATGCTGGGCGTTTGTCAGGGGATAGCACCAGAGGGCGACAAAGCGCCCACAGACTCCATTTTGTGTTTTTGTTTTCATTTGTAGTTTTTGGTGGACTCAAATCCCCAGAATGCACCTTGGTCAGGTGATGTGGCGCTCACCTGAACTGAGGTTGCTAATTAGCTTTGCTCATTAGTTTTATTATAAATGTTCCTGAGTTCTGTGAAGTCTTGTCTTGCATCTGTTCGTCTAGGGTTACTGTTTGTCCTGCTATGTTGTCTAGTTCTGTGTTCTTCCTAGCTCTGTGTTATTCCTAGCTCTGTGTTCTCCTGACTCTGTGTTCCTAGCTCTGTGTTCTCCTTGGCTCCATGTTCTCCTAGTCTGTCTGTCTGTCTCCTAGCCTGGCTGTCTCTCCGTCTGTTTGTAACGTCTAGTTCGGTGTAGCTCCATGTTTAGTTTATCCTGGTTTCAGTTCATGTCTGTTCTTTTGGTTCCCTGTTTTGTTTTCAATAAATCCTTTTGATCACTTTCACCTTTGCTATCATGTCTCTCTTTCGTCCGGCAAGCAGTAACCGTGACAGAATGCAACACCTAAAAAGTAATATAGCAGAGGAGATTCCCCGGGAAAATTTTTTGGGGGGGGCTGTGACCGTGACGCCGGGGCAAGCGACCTTCCTGGGGAGTCGGCTTGCCATCCGGCGGAACAACTTGGGGCGCGCCGGAGCGACTGCCGGTGGAGCGCCTCAGCAAGAAGCTGGAGAGGGCGAACATGGGTCTGCTGGCGTTCAGAGGGCAGATCACGTGGAGCTTCAACAGCGGAAGCTGATCCAGCAGATAAACATTTGTCGCTCGACGGGAGATCGGGGGCAAATGCAAACCCTGCTGGAGCTGGGGGCAGTGGTGCAGGAACAGCTGGCCAAGGCCAACAAAGAGGCAGCTGATGTCAAGGCCAGCACCCAGTCTCCAGCCAGCCTCAGTGGAGGCCCAGACCCTCCAGCCAGCCTCAGTGGAGGCCCAGACCCTCCAGCCAGCCTCAGTGGAGGCCCAGACCCTCCAGGGTTCCTCGAGGTGGACAGCGAGCTGCCTCCGCCGCCGCCGTCATGCGCTGCCGAGGTCAGCGAGCTTCCTCCGCCGCCGCCGTCATGCGCCGCCGAGGTCAGCGAGCTTCCTCTGCCACGGCCGCCGCCTCCGCACGGGTTCGTGGACGCCGTGCTCCTGCCGCCGCGTCCACACGGGTTCGTGGACGCTGTGCTCCTGCCGCCGCCTCCGCACGGGTTCGTGGACGCCGTGCTTCCTCCGCCGCCCGACCTCGGTGGCAACCCACCCTTCCACCTTGCCCAAAGGATGGGTGTTGCAGCCTCACGGTCGGCAGAGCCGACATAGGACCTTGGGGGGGCTGTCCTGGACCTCGGTTGGGGAGGGGGGTAATGTCAGGGGATACCACCAGAGGGCGCCAAAGCGCCCACAGACTCCATTTTGTGTTTTTGTTTTCATTTGTAGTTTTTGGTGGACTCAAATCCCCAGAATGCACCTCGGTCAGGTGATGTGGCGCTCACCTGAATTGAGGTTGCTAATTAGCTTTGCTCATTAGTTTTGTTATAAATGTTCCTGAGTTCTGTGAAGTCTTGTCTTGCATCTGTTCGTCTAGGGTTACTGTTTGTCCTGGTATGTTGTCTAGCTCTGTGTTCTTCCTAGCTCTGTGTTCTTCCTAGCTCTGTGTTCTCCTTGGCTCCATGTTCTCCTAGTCTGTCTGTCTGTCTCCTAGCCTGGCTGTCTCTCCGTCTGTTTGTAATGTCTAGTTCGGTGTAGCTCCATGTTTAGTTTATCCTGGTTTTAGTTCATGTCTGTTCTTTTGGTTCCCTGTTTTGTTTTCAATAAATCCTTTTGATCACTTTCACCTCTGCTATCATGTCTCTCTTTCGTCCGGCAAGCAGTAACCGTGACAGCGTTAGAGTGGGTCAATGATATAGGAGTTAGTGAGAGTGCTTGTGATACACACGGGAAGACCTTCCCGTTTGGAGATAGTCTGGGATTATTAATTAAGGAACTTAAAAGGAAACCAATGAAAACTGTAAACACAAAATAAACAGAACTCTGCCGTCTCCGCGAGAACGGACGGGCTCTGGAAAATAAAACAAAACTTTTATCCTCTCGGGGTGTTCACCCTTACCGAGGACTTATGGGAGAGAGAGAGAGTTTGTGCTTCGTGCACTAATAAACCGTATTAAGCGCGCACGCTGAACTACTGCATGCCGCTCTCTCTGTCTATCTCTCTCTCTCTCACTTGCTCGCTCTCGCCGGCGTCTTAAACAGACAGAGGCTGGGGCTTTGCCTCTGTCTCTGAACAGCACACTATATGTCTGTCTGTCTTTTAGTTTCTTTCTCTTTCTTTCTTTCTTTTCTTTCTTTCTTTTCTTTGGCCCTGATACCTTCACCGGTGCTACCTAAATGATCGCACGAAGTGCGCCGGTATCAATCAGCTTGAATGAGCCACACCTGATGGCGGCGTTGCCTAGCAACCATGTGTATAAATGGCCGTGCTTTTGCCTGTTCAGAACTCCGCGTGGTAACAGCTTGCGGATCTGCCCGTTCTGAACAGTTTAAGCACGGCTCTGCCCCTCGTCATTACAGTACCCCCTCCCCCTCTACGGACGGCTCCCGACGTCCGAGAGTCAACCGGGACCCTGTGAAACTCTTTAATGGGTTCAGGGTCCAGTGTACGCCGAGCGCAGAGCGCTCGATTGCCCAGGCTCTTCACACCAAGCATGGCGGTCTGCCGGTCACCCTGGGTGGGTGTATGGGGGAGAATAAGGTGCGTGGTGTAGCACGGGTTGGTATGGGCCTACGACGGGGTTTAACACCCCAGTAGCCCTGAGGGGCAGTAGAAAGGGGTACTGGGGCATGGGACGCTGGAACTGGGGGTTGGCCACCCTTAAGGCAGCTTAGGGCGCAATGACAACCCCAGTTCGAGAAGGAACGGGTCGACCAGTCGATACGAGGGTTGTGACGCTTTAACCAGGGGAACCCCAGCACTACTCTCTGTTCTTGCACCCGAGTTACCAGAAATGAGATTTGCTCAGAGTGTCGTCCAAGCCGTAGTATAACTGGGGCTGTCCTCTGCGTCACACACCCCGACTCAATTGGCTGGCCAGCCAGGGAGACCAACGGGATGGCGGAAGGGAGCGGTCTAATTGGAATACCCAGTGCTGCAGCTAGCCTCCCATTAATAAAAGAGTTTGTGCTTCATGCACTAATAAACCATACTAAGCGCGCACGCTGAATTGCTGCGTGCCACTCTCTCTGTCTATCTCTCTCTCTCTCTCTCACTCGCTCGCTTTCGCCGGCGTCTTAAACAGACAGAGGCTGGGGCTTTGCCTCTGTCTCTGAACAGCACACTATATGTCTGTCTGTCTTTTAGTTTCTTTCTCTTTCTTTCTTTCTTTCTTTCTTTTTTTTCTTTCTTTTCTTTGGCCCTGATACCTTCACCGGTGCTACCTAAATGATCGCACGAAGTGCGCCGGTATCAGGACCCTTAAATTAACACGCCTAGCAACCGTGTGTATAAATGGCCGTGCTTTTGCCTGTTCAGAACTCCGCGTGGTAACAGCTTGCGGATCTGCACGTTCTGAACAGTTTAAACACGGCTCTGCCCCTCGCGCGACCTGCGTCATTACAATTATATAGAGAAATAAAGGGAGTTTTTACTTTTATTCTGCACGATCAAAAGTCCTGGCTTGGCTTGCACCTCATATTTTTGGTGTGATATGAACAATTTGCAAGAAATTCCATTTAGAGTACTAGCTTGCTATATTTATGTACTGTTGAGCCCCACATATTACGTAAATTACAACAGAAGTATACATGCATAAGTATACATAAAAATATACAGTACATAGTTCATGCTTAGACTACAAGGAACAATTTCTCATGTAACCTAATTTATGCAGTTACTGTTTATAAATGATCAGATTTGCACTCAGTACAGTACATTGCATAAGTATTCATTTCATTTAGTATTCATAATTAGTACAATATACTATAAATGTAGTATATGGTATAACACTTTAGAGTGTCAT
Organism: Clarias fuscus; assembly: GCA_030347435.1. Lineage (NCBI taxonomy): Eukaryota > Metazoa > Chordata > Actinopteri > Siluriformes > Clariidae > Clarias > Clarias fuscus. The sequence goes on along the minus strand of CM059214.1, from coordinate 30,003,638 downwards.
AGCTTGGAACTGTACTGGTTACTTCTTAGAACAATCTTTAATTTGACACAGTTACTGACATTTTTTTAAATTTTACTTTTTTTTTTTTTGATGCAGCTGTGCCATAAATTTCCCATTTCCCATTTGTTGAACAATTAATTTAATGGTCCTGTGCAGGATGTTTCCAAATTTGGGATTTTATTTTTAACCAAACCATGATTGATACTTTTCCAGGACTTTGTCCCAGACTTGTTTTGGTAGCTCCTAAGATTTCAGGAAATGTGTTTACTGTAGGTGCATTCTCTAACAAAGTTTATGGTATTTAAAAAAAAAAAGTATAGTCATTGAGATTATGAGAAAACTTTAATGGCATACAGATCAATTTTATTGACCTGTTTATATGATTTCTAATAGAAATTGGTTTCATCAACAGTGGAGGTCAGTGCCTATGCAGTCAAAATGCTATTCATTATTATTTAAATCATTTTGCAATTTATATTTACTTCCCCTAAATTTAACAAAAGGGTATATTTGGTGTACAGTAGACTTGTGACAGAATACCATGGTCCTTTTCACTTTTGTGTTGTATCACAATAAAACTTATGCAGGGCACTGTATCTGTATACTTTCAATATATAGTTTATTTTTGTATAGTTAGTCTAATTGCAGGTACCATCTTAAATAAAATAAAACATTTTAATCCTTATTTGGTGCTTCATAGCTAAGATAAACTTAGAGAGTCAGACTTAATTTTAGATGAGGCATTGACCCAACTACACCAGTGAAGATGTGCTGTGGTATCTGTTAGTCTGCAAGTCATCCATAGTAGATTCAGTTGGAAGTTCAGACTTGTTCGGTCCATGGGTCAGACTTGTTTTTCCAGACCATACCACTAGTACCTGGTCGGATTGACATCCAGAGAATTTGGAGGTCAAATAAACACCTCTATCTTGTTGTTTTGGTCCTCCTAAACAATTTCTGCAAGACTTCAAGGTGCATTTTCCCCTGAAAAAAAGGCCTTGAAGTCTTGCAGAAATTGTTGACGTACTTGGTCTGCACCAATGTTTAGGTCGATGGTATGTGTCAATGTAACATCTGCACGGATGCCAGGATGCTAGGGTTTCCCAACAGAACGTTGCTCAAAGCATCAGCCTGCCTCTGCTGGCTTGCCATCTTCTCACAGTGCATCCTAGTGCCATCTGTTTCCCAGGAACGTGGCGTGACGTAAAAGAAAATATGATTCATCAGAACAAACCACCTTCTTTTATTGCTCCATGGTTCACTTCTAATGCTTGCATTGCCGATTGTAGGCATTTTTGGAAGTTTATAGGCATCAGCATGGACACCTTGACCAGTCTGGAGCTATACAGCCTCATATGCAGCAAGCAGTGATACAGTACATTGTGTGTTCTGAAACCTTTCTATCATACCTAGTATTAACGTCTTCAGCAATTTGTGCTACAGTACAATAGCTCTTTTCTCTGATTAGACCAGACTTGCTAGTCTTCTCTAACCACTGGAACAACCACCTGTACACCTACTGTGCTGCAGTGTTGGAATTGCTCTGACCCAGTTGTCTACCCAGTTGTGACAATTTGGCTTGTGTCAAAGTCACCCAAATTCTTACACTTGCCCATTTTTTCCCCTCCTAACACATCAGCTACAGGGACGAAACGTTCAATTGATCTCCCTTTCTTACCCACCCACTTCCGGGAGCCACTGTAATGAGATAATCAATGTTGTTCATTTCACCTGTCAGGTTCCTGCTTCCAACACATCAACTTCAAAAACTGACTGTTTACTTGCTGCCTAATATATCAAACCCCTTGACAGGCAGAGATAACGAGACAAACATATTACAAGACATGTTTTAATGTTATATCCAATCTGTGCATATTTTAGATTAAGCAGAATTAGTATTGTTTATGGACACTGAGAAGATATCTCTGTTTTATGCAAGGACACGTTGACTCTCAGATTTGACTCTGACATACTTCAGAGGACAACAGCACTGACAGCCGGAGGTGAGTTTCTTCATTACTCAGTAATACACACTTGGGAAATTAACCATGAGAGCAAAGTGTTTCTCAACTCACACTTTCTCCTAAAAGGCATTATTGATTCCCATGATTTGACCACTCTACAGCTCTGGTTTGAACAAATCTTTGGTGTGAAAAAGGCATTTCATACTTTTTTTTCTTTCACTCTGTCTTATTTTCTCAGAAGCATGTGTAAGGCACACATTTTAGCCAAATTAACGCCAAGAATGAACTTTCTTCAAATGTTACCACATCTAATTGCTTTAAATGGATCCTTTTTAAAGGTTAAAGCAGAAGGACATATTTTGGGCTCTACTCCTCAACTCAGCAGGAGTTACTGATTTCAAATCCACCAGCATATAAAAAAGCTGCTTAGGCACAATTTGATCTTCCCGAAAGCTCCAGAGAAGGCTAGCAGGGCAGGAGAAAAAAATTATAAAAAATCGCACTCTATGACTCAATTTGTCACAATACTTTGCCAACAGAAAGTAGAAATTAATTTAAGAACATACTGTACCGTACATCATAAATATGCACATCACTCCTATTATGAGTTTCAGTGTGATAATGTGGTTTAGTGGGATGTGAGTGGTGTGAAGACTAATGCAACGACAAAAAAACTAGCATAGCAAATTATCTTTCTCAAAATGGATTCCGGCATTTTTTTAGCCAGTCATTGGTTAGGCGCTTGGTTTTCCGACCTGCACAGCTGTAAAAGTTAACAAATAAAATAGCCATCATTTGGTAGAAGCTATATCAAATCGTCGGTAACCCCCCCCCCCCCCCCCATTTTTTCCCCTTCAATTTGTTCACTTGTTTTTTCTGGCCCAAATCTCCTCTATCATATGACAACTATCACCTGAAGTGTGTGATGGCTAATATGGTTCCTCCAAGACATGTGGAACCACATACAGTATTAGAGAGTGCTGTCCACCTTCCTCAACATACAGCAAAAGAACTATACTGTAGATAGCCATGATTGCCAAGAGTTGCTGTGATTGACAGGGGAGAGATTTTATGCCCCTTGACATCATGGATATCATGGCTAGGAATGGCTCTGGCATCATCAGTCATCATATGACTTTAATATTCATGAATTATTGAATTTAAATTCCAAACCACAGATCATATGTTTTTCTACTGTGTCACGGGAAGTCCCGGTGCTCTTCCTAAATCTGTTATTTGATAATTTGCCCATCTGGCGGCATGGTGGCTTAGTGGTCAGCACTGTCGCCTCGCACCTCCAGGGTCCGGATTTGATTTCCGCCTCAGGGTCTGTGAGCAATAAGTTTGCATTTTCTCCCCACGCTAGATGGGTTTCCTCCTGGTTCTCCAGTTTCCAGCCCAAAGACATGCATAATAGGCTAATTGGCATTCCCAAACTGCCTGTAGTGTGTGAATGCATGTGTGAATGTTAAATGGAGGTCATACCACGGTCATTAAAATGGGAATAAATACAACGGTAATCACCATTGACCTCCACTGAACGTAGTTGGTCTACAGAGGTTCCTAGATAGATAGATAAAATTTATCTATCTATCCATTTAGATAGCTAGGGATAAAGAGCTACCATAAAATCAACATACATCGGACGTAGGTAACATTAACAGCACAACCAGATGACTTGAATAACATTGATTATTATGTACTGTATATACCAATAAACTCGCCCATAGCCATGGGGACCAAAGGCCAGCTCGTCATTGGATCTCACAAAAAAGGCCAATGTGGCATAAATGTCAAAGCTGGCCATGATAGAAAGGCACCAGAACACCCAGTGCACCACAGCCTGCTGCTCACTGGTCCCAGCAGACAAAGACTTCAAGGTTGTTCAAGTCTTTGTCAGCCTCCAAACTCTCCACATCACAATCCGATCGAGCACACATGGGATTCAAGTCCAATACATGGAAGCCCCGCCCTGCAACCCACATCACCCAAAGGATTCTCTGCCAACATCCTGGTGCCAGATACCACATCACACCACCAGAGGTGTTTCACCTTGTTTCAAGACAAAGTACCCTAGAATTTACTGTACATTATTTAGACCATATTGAAATGAATGGTCCATCTGCCTCTGTGTCTACAGTTCTGCTGACTGAGAGGACTGTTACAAATCTGATCCCCATGGCTCATCAGGTTGTCACTTAATTTTTTCCCCTAAGACACATTCTCAGCTTCACTAATGGCTCACTAATCCTACCCACGTCTGAGGGTATGGTATGTTTCCATCCAAACAGGCTAAAGTGAATCAGATTTATATTCTGAGAAGAAGTAGTAAAATGACATAATCAAAAGGGCACCGGCTAAACACACTCACACAGTCAAGCAGAGAGAAACTTACACTTAATATGGCATCACTTATTCCATCAGCGTTTATCAGATCAACTTTTCATCCATACACCAGCGTTCCCACCTCTGATATTACCGCAGGATTTAGAATGTCAGGGTTTCCTTGGTGTGAGTTTGAACATCCATCAGCAACGATGGAAATCCCTGTCAGGCAAATCTTTGACACATAAACACGGTGGCAGCGTCGGTTCCAGATCTGACTAAAACCGCCAAGCGTTTTTGTGTTTTTTTTATTCAGCACAAAAAAAAAAAAAAAATGCAGTTCTTGGCCAGCGATATCGGTTAATTTCCAGGATGAAAACTGCTGCTGGTGTGGAACCAAGAACAAGTACTGTTGATTTAGCTCGCAAGATCAGTGGTGACAGCTTCATCAGGCTACGCAACAGAATGGATTGAAGTTACTTAAGGTTATAGCAAGGGGGGAAAAAAAATGACTGTTGCTATGGCATAAGTGATAACACGAGCTAACTTGCTTTGTAGTGATTTACATGTAACTATAAATGGATGCATCGTTCATAAAATATGCGTTAGCAAACTGCTCTGGTATGAGTGGAATAAATGACCACATGTTATGCGTATACAGGAAAGTAATCAACCATGGTGTGATGCAGCCTGCGGATTGTTATTGTTCCATCATATTTTGTTTTCCTCATCAATCACCCAGAGTAGTTCAATGCATTTTGGGGAATTATTTCCATCGAAGGTCAGATATTATAGTGCGTTTAATCAAGTCTGCATCGGGCTTAGATCTATCCAAACTTCCAGCTGAAATACAACTCCGATCCATCAATCTGTGGTACGCTTTTTGTTTTTTTTTCCTATTTCACTCCTTTTCCAAAAACCCGGTTTCAGTGTCTGTAGCTTTAAAGCTTTAAACGAATCACCCCTGAGCGACCCTTTGAGGAAGAGCATTTTCCTAGCCAATCAGAAATCGGGAACTAGAAACATTCATGTTTGGGACCTCGTTAAGCGTTTTGCCACTTGCACATCTGATGAACAAAATAAGAGGCAAATAAGATATGTACGATTGTGAGTTCACTATATTGAATATTCAATAGTGAATGATAGACAGTAAAAGGTAAAACACAGCTAAGAGCTGAAGAAGCCTGAGTTAGCCGTTTGCAGTTCATCACTCCCCCTAGCCTAGCCTAGCCTTATTTACTGTAGCTATTAAAAATGCCACCCAGGCAACAGCAGAGCTGGGTACGACTAAGCCGGCGAGTTGACCATTGAACCAGGGGAGAGTCTCTTGCATTATGAGGTCACAAACAGGGGAAACCTGATTTGCTTGTTATATCACTGGCCAATACAAAAATGAAAAATGACAAACGTGATTTTTTTTCTCTTTTTTTGTATGTTCACCCAGACTAAATATGGATAGAAATAACCTTGGCACTGTCGCCTTGCACCTCCGGGGTCGAGGGTTTGATTTCCATCTCTGTATCTGCGTGTGAGGTGTTTGTATGTTCTCCCAGGTTTGGTGGGTTTCTTCCGGGTTTGCTGTTTTCCTCCCACAGTCCAAAGCCATGCAGATTAGGCTGATTGGCATTCCCAATTATCCGTAGTGTGTGTGTGTATGTGTGTGTGTGTGTGTGTGTGTGTGTGCCCTGCAGTGGATTGGCAACCTGTTTAAGCTGTACCCTACAGTACCTCGTGCCCAAAGTTTCCTGGGATAGTCTTCAGGCCCCTGCGACAATGTACAGGATCAGCGGTATAGAAAATAAATGAATGAATGAATGAAAATATGCGGTGCAGCTTTGCAACAAAAAGTTTTGGCACCTCACTGCTCAAGTGTCCCAGGTGTTGATGTGATAGACTATGTTAAGTTTTACATGTTCAAAAAAAATAAATAAATAAATCAACTACTTGCCAGTAGCTGTACTGGATATGACAACTTGCCACTGGGTGTAAGAGTGTGTATGTATAGTGCGCAACAATGGACTGAAAATCTAGTCAAGGGTGTATTCCTGCCTCATCCACAGTGAATAAGTGAGTGAGTTAAAACCTGGTTTCTCAGGTTTTAACACCTTTAAATGCTTACAAATTGTTGGAATAAAGGCAGATAATAGACTCTACGATCTTGCTGAACAGTCTTTCATCTAACAAGTGTTGCACTTGACACTCCCAGGTCCTCCGACTCTCTTTGAGGAGGAAATTCCTCTCGAGCGCTCTCCGGGCTCTGAACAGATGCTGAACGTTATCATTTCAGTGTTCACACCCTTTAATCCGATGAGAGCAGATGCGGCTGCGCTCCAGCCCTCGACTTGTACAGAAAGCCTGAATAGCTGAGAAGTTTTGGTTATTTCTGTTGGTGCCAAGACTGTGAATGAAAGTGTGTGACTTGCCTGCGCCACTTCTGTGTGTGTGTGTGTGTGTGTGTGTGTGTGTGTGTGTGTGTGAGTGTGTGAGTGAGTGATTGAGTGTCTGGGGGCAGTCCATTGGCTGTTGAGGCAGCACGCGAACGCTCCAAGTCCCACTCCTACTCAAGTAGGAGCGTGTGTGAGTGTGCATGAGTGAGTGCTTGTACCACTGTGGAAACACAGCACAGCACTGCCAGTCCTGCCTGCATTTGGGCAGCACAAGACAAGACAAGACAAGACGAGACAAGGAGAGCGGACCAGAGGAGAAGAAGATGCCAGCCATTTTGGTCACCCCCAAGATGAAGTCAGGATTGCCCAAGCCTGTGCACAGCGCTCTGCCCATTCCTCAATCTCACATTCAGACACGGATGACTCAGAGCAGCGGTGCGAAGCTCACACACCACTCCAGTCTGAGGAAAAGCAGCCAGAGCACTGGTGCACCGCAGAGAAAGAGTCACACGGCCAACGAAACGTCTACGGATCCACAGGTTTGACCGAAGTCAAAGTCCTCTCGCTTCTGTCTCAGACTTTTCTCCGGCTGTTGTGCTATTATAGTGAATGTGTGTGAGAGACGAAAGGATCTGAGATTAGCAATCAGGGCGGCATGTTTTGCATTAAAAGGCGTCCGTGCTCCTTGCTTACCGCAATTTTCCTAAAAATATGGAAAAGTGCAAAGGTAAGGAGCTGTAAATGTGGTAATGGAAGTGTAAACTCAGCAGTGTGTGCTGATTAACTCACACCTGCAGGCAGTTGAGGCTTTGGTTGAGCGTTGTAAAGTTTTAATGAGGCTCGTAGATTTTTCATCTCTGTGTGTGTGTATGTATATATATATATATAAATACACACACACACACACACACACACATATATATATATATATATATATATATATATATATATATATATATATATATATATATACACTGTATATACACACGGAAAAAATATTAACACCATTAAACTGAATATTAAAATTTAATAATATAAAATTTAATAATATAAAAAACACTAATACTGTATGTATATGTAAAGTAAACGTTTATTCTGGATGTTAGAATTAACATCCAACTTAGAGTTAACTTTTATTTCAGTTAACGTAACCATAGGACAATCAATTTTCAATTACAATGACAGTTTTCAATTACAATAGTCATGTGATTTATTACAGAGCTAAAATGATTACATTATTTAACACCTGATGTTCTCCCCAATGACTTTGATTTCCCACCAAATGGTGTTTTTCTTCAATCACCTGCTGTCGTCCTGAGAACGTCAGTCTGGTCATTTTAAAGTGGCCGTACAGTATATGATTGGAGCCAATTGTTCGAAAAAGATCACAATTTAAATAGACACAAATACTCTAGGTGGCTTAAACTTTATACTTATACATAGAGAGAGTTTTTGAAAGGAGTCTCCTTTGTCAGCTCTTTGTAAAAATTAGAGATCCCTTAGGGTTTCATTCACTTTTAGTAACAGGAATTTTATTATGCATTGATACCATACCAAGAATAAAAAAAAAAACAATTATAATGACGAAAGGACTGTTTATCGCTTTTATAATGTAAGCTTTCGTAGAAATCTTATTCCTTCACTGCAATTTGTGCTGTTTTTGAACATTGGTTGTCTACCTAGAAATAATGACCAGCGGTAAAGTAATGAATAAATCTGGTTATTTATTTTTTTTTAATGAAAAGAAATTAAAGTGTAAGTTAAAAAAAAAAAAACTTTCTACTTGATGAAGCATAAATATTCTCAAGCCATACTTGAGAAGTACAGTAGAATTTCTTTCACACTTTTATATGGTGCAACACTAAAAAGCTTTAATCTCATAGAAAAAAAAACAAAAAATTATAAGAAATTTTTAAGAACTTCAAACCTTAACAATCACTCAAGATATAATAATTATGAGAGGCGTTCAAGTCAAGCCAGGACTTTTTATTGCGCACAACTGTACAGTTATGAGAGTAAAATTGCTCTATATAATCCCCTGTTACACTAAGTGGTACACTTATCCCTAGCCACGCTAGTGCTTGGATAGCATCAAGGTAGAAAGTTTCCTCAGTATGCCGGACCCTGCTTCATGTCTGAAACAGTGGCCTCCCAGGAACTCCTTTAATGGACCAAACATGTTGAGCTTGGAGAGAGTAATGTGGCAATAATTCCCCGCTGTGTGCAAGTGGTGATGTTGGTGAATGTACATTTATCCACGATTTTCTAAGGTTCAGGCGTTCTACTCGCTGAATGTTCACAGGAATGAATGCAGTGTGCTATGAGCAGTGAATTCACGTTTGAATCATTCTAATGTTTTACTGTGGGTTAGAGACTCATAATTGTACTGTGCTTAAAGTCTTCTTTAAATGTCCATCAATTTTACCAGAAATTTAATTACATGTCCGGGTTTGACTTGAACGCTCTTTGTAAATTAAGACAGGTGAATAATGACTAGGGGTGTAACAAGCATTGCTTGAATATTTGCTTTAGGTCTTCCACTAACCACCCTGGAAGCCGAAGTGCTCCCCCTGCTGCTGAATTTTGTGGCTAGGTCGTCGTATGCTAGTGCGCTAGTACGCTAGTGTACGCTTGTTGCATGATTACATAATGCAAGAATGCAAAATGCACTTTTCAGCCATGTAGAAAAATTTCGATATGATGTGTTCATGTGTATAAACCCTCACCTAAAGGATTATTAGGAACACCATACTAATACGGTGTTTGACCCCCTTTCACCTTCAGAACTGCCTTAATTCTACGCGGCATTGATTCAACGTGCTGAAAGCATTCTTTAGTAACGTTGGTCCATATTGATAGCAGAGCATCTTGCAGTTGATGGAGATTTGTGGGTTGCACATCCAGGGCACGAAGCTCCCGTTCCACCACATCCCAAAGATTCTCTATTGGGTTGAGATCTGGTGACTGTGGGGGCCATTTTAGTACATTTTAGTAGTGAACTCATTGTCATGTTCAAGAAACCAATTTGAAATGATTCGAGCTTTGTGACATGGTGCATTATCCTGCTGGAAGTAGCCATCAGAGGATGGGTACATGGTGGTCATAAAGGAATGGACATGGTCAGGAACAATGCTCAGGTAGGCCGTGGCATTTAAACGATGCCCAATTGGCACTAAGGGGCCTAAAGTGTGCCAAGAAAAGATTCCCCACACCATTACACCACCACCAGCAGCCTGCACAGTGGTAACAAGGCATGATGGATCCATGTTCTCATTCTGTTTACGCCAAATTCTGACTCTACCATTTGAATGTCTCAACAGAAATCAAGACTCATCAGACCAACCAACATTTTTCTAGTCTTCAACTGTCCAATTTTGGTGAGCTTGTGCAAATTGTAGCCTCTTTTTCCTATTTGTAGTGGAGATGAGTGGTACCCGGTGGGGTCTTCTGCTGTTGTAGCCCATCCGCCTCAAGGTTGTGCGTGTTGTGGCTTCACAAATGCTTTGCTGCATACCTCTGTTGTAACGAGTGGTTATTTCAGTCAAAGTTGCTCTTCTATCAGCTTGAATCAGTCGGCCCATTCTCCTCTGACCTCTAGCATCAACAAGGCATTTTCGCCCACAGGACTGTCGCATACTGGATGTTTTTCCCTTTTCACACCATTCTTTGTAAACCCTAGAAATGGTTGTGCGTGAAAATCCCAGTAACTGAGCAGATTGTGAAATACTCAGACCGGTCTGTCTGGCACCAATAACCATGCCACGCTCAAAATTGCTTAAATTGCCTTTCTTTCCCATTCTGACATTCAGTTTGGAGTTCAGGAGATTGTCTTGACCAGGACCACACCCCTAAATGCATGGAATCAACTGCCATGTGATTGGTTGATTAGATAATTGCATTAATGAGAAATTGAACAGGTGTTCCTAATAATCCTTTAGGTGAGTGTATATAAACAAAAAATATAAGGAAAAAAAATCCCTTTTTTGTGCCTTTTTCCATTTTTACAAGTCAATTAGATTTTCCCCCTAATGAACCTCAAGGGAAACGACACCCTTCTCCGGCGTAGTTTCGAGACCTGTCTTAACTTTTTAAAGAAAAAAAAAAAAGTGGAACCTTTAAGTTTGTGCAGTCTGCTTTATTATGCCGAGTGTATTGTATACTTTTATTAGTATATGTTAGAGTTATTTGATCCAGCACTCCGGACAGTTATTATGAACCTAATAACATCCGTCCATCCATCCGTTGTCTACACCCTTCATCTTGTGTAGGGGCACAGAGCAGCTGGAGTTGATCCCAGAAAACTCATCCCAACACCCACACACACACACACACACACACCTGATTGTACATACAATATGTGCAATTTGTAGACGCTAATCAGGATCCATCGCATATTTTCGGAAACTGTTGAAGGAACCCAAAAAGCATAGGAAGAACATAATACACAGACCAGAGCTGAGATTTGAATCCCCAGACCTGGAGGTGTAATGGAATAGTGCTAACTCGTAAACTATTGCTGCCACTGCAACAAGGAAATACAATTATTATTTTTTTAAATCCCATTCTCTTTTCCATCCTTTTATTTTGCTATTGGACATTTCAAAAGACATAATGTCTGCATGATACAGTCTGTCCTTATAATTGTAATATCAGACTGGTTGCTACTGTCTATGATTTAGTTGAAATTATCCTCTCTACAAGCGTGTTTAATTTACCAGGGTGAGTCAAAAATGATCCGCAGTCTGTCTGTAGAATTTATTTGCATTTATGTCTTTATTCAGTTTTATTTCAGTTAACATTTAGAAAAGGCAAACGCTTAATTTTTTGACATAATCTCCTTGCATTTCAATACACTTTGTCCATCTGTGAACATATTTCCTCCTTCATATTCATATTCCCTCATTAAAAAAAATTTAATTACGCTGAGCTGTGAGCCGCGAATGCGCCACTGTCGTGTGTCGCTTTGTAACAGGCGGTTGCCTAGTTACGGGCTCCTGGCCAATAGGGGTGCTGGGGGGAGCTTTCTTGGTAATTTTAGAAAAGAGGAAGAGAGGCTAGGCTAGGCTAACAGCAGCAACTACATGAGTAATGCCTTCTCTGAACCCAAATGCGGGATATGTTCTTTTCCAAAGCGCATGAGGGTTTTTTTGCTCCTCTTCTTCTCTCGTGTTCTCTGTTCGTCTCCTCCTTCTGCGTCTTCTGCGCCCCCCAGCGAGGCAGCACATCGCAGGCGGGGTTTGGGGTGGCGCTCGCGAGGAGGGGATCTTCGGCATCCTCTGCGTCACCATAAAAGGGGACGTGCGTCCGGAGGACAGCAGGAGCAGAGCAAAGCGCGTCCCGGGACGGTATCGCTCTTTGTAGGGACTTTGTTAGAGTGAGCTCACGGACTCTGATCAGTAAATGAACTCTACATGTGTGTGTGTGTGTGTGTGTGTGCTTGTATTGGAATATACTGGGAGTGAATGGTGTCACACTGTAAATAAATGTATATACACTTTTTGGTTACATAAATATTGATCCCTGGTGGTCCTTATCCTACCCTGATTCTGCTAACGGCCAGTTATTATTTTTAATAGTAGCAGGTTTGTTACAGTGGCGCCCAACGTGGGGCCATCAGAGTGTCACTATTGTTGTTATACATTGTGTGTATTGTACATTGGTGCCTGGTTGCTAGCTGTTAGACACCTAGCCATCTCACTCACAGCTTCACTGTTCACTTTCACACAAAAGAAAACACACTCACTCAGACATTTGATTAATCGACCTGTGTATTTATATTATAGTGGGGTGAGTTATGGCCGAGTCAGATGCACGAGCTGGGGAAGGGTTGCTGGCTCACGACTTCACGGCGGGCCCTTTCATTACCAGACGTAAGCCCATCCAAGATGAGGGCCCACAATGTCACGGTGGGGTAGAGCAACCGCTGACTGATGAATCGCTGCCTCCACCTCCTCCTCCCGTCGATGCTGAAGACGACCCGAGCCTCATTTCCATGGTGCTAGCAGCCCACCTCTGCCAGATAGAAACAGCTCTGCAGGCGCTGGGAGACAATCTCACCCGGCGAATGGATGAGCTGTCGGATCAGGTGGGTGAGCTGCAACGCATCCACAACGCAGAGGTATCAACCTACCAATGTAAACTGGAGAATGCTCAGGAGGAGATGCAACAACTGTGTCAGACAGTGTGAGGAGCAATTGAACAATGTAGGCCGCTCCGTGGTGGAGTGCATGAAGAGGCGAGACTCACAGTTAAAAGCCATGATGAGTGCACAACCGGTCGCTGCTGCCACTCCTCATCCTCCCTCTCCCAACAGCTGCTCACAGCCTCCTACTATCAAACCACCTGTAAAGCAAGTCTCCCTGTATGTGGCCAATCCATTACCCTCAGTGTTTGATGCCTCCAAGTTTGCCATCTCCAGTTTGGTCAGCAATGCCTCCCTGTCAGAGGAACACAAGCATCAGTTGCAGGAGCTGTTGTTAGAGTGGCCGACAGTGTGCACTGACCGAATTGGCCACACTAAGGCAATAACCCACCACATTTACACCACAGACGAAAGACCAGTCAGGAAAAAGGCTTACCCTGTCCCTGTCCACAAACAGCAAATTGTGGAGGAAGAGCTTGCCAAGATGCTGGAAGCCGGCATCATTAGACCGTCCACCTCGCCGTGGGCCGCCCCGGTCGTACTGGTGGGAAAAAAAGATGGTGGGACCCGTTTTTGTGTAGACTTTAGGGCCCTGAACAGCAAAACACCACTAGATGGCTTCCCTATGCCCCAGGTCCACGAGATCTTGGAGGGTCTCTATGGGGCTACTGTGTTCAGCTCATTAGATCTGCGTAGTGGATATTGGCAGGTGGCAATGCATCCAGATAGCATCCCAAAAACAGCGTTCGTCACAAAGAACAACCAATACGAGTTCCTCCGTCTTCCCTTCGGCCTGAAAAATGCAGGAGCAACGTTTCAGAGACTTATGACTTCGGTTCTGGCGGAAGCCATAGGAAAGTATTGTTTTGTTTACATTGATGACATCGTTGTTTATTCAAAGGACACCACTTCTCACCTTAACCATCTCCAACAGATATTTGCACTTCTCGAAGCTGCTGGTTCCCTGCAACCTGAAGGAGCTACAGTGCTTCCTAGGTCTGGCTGGTTGGTACCACCGCTTCATCCCCCACTTCTCAGAGCGTGCCGCTCCCTTACACTCTCTGAAGAAGAAAGGAGCCAAGTGGGCATGGACTTCTGAATGCCAGTCAGCCTTTGAGGATCTGAGAACAGCTCTTCAAGACACACTGGTTTTAACAGCTCCAGACTTCAGCCGCCCCTTCAAGGTGCAAACAGACGCCAGCAACATTGGCCTGGGTGCAGTACTCACCCAAGATCACGAAGATGGGGAACACGTGATCGCCTATGCCTCCCGGCTGCTACATGGTGCGGAAAGCAGGTATTCAGCATCAGAGAAAGAATGTCTGGCTGTGGTGTGGGCTGTGGAGAAATGGCGTCAGTATCTGGAAGGCAAAGCTTTTACCATCATCACAGACCATGCTGCTTTAACCTGGGTTTTTAATCAGCCGAACCCCTCCTCACGTCTAACCCGCTGGGTACTCAGACTCCAAGCGTTTGAGTTCGTAGTTCAGTACCGTAAGGGGAAATGCAACATTGCAGTGGGGTTTGCCCTGTGACTGGGAGGAGCTGGAGAAGGCCCAGAAGGCAGATGAGACGCTTCATACACTGTGGAAAGAGGCAAGGTTAGATCCAGACGTTAAAAAAATACATTACTGCATAATAAATAAATTTCTCTATCGGCAGATCCCCAAACAGGACGGGTGTAGTCTCCTCCAGCTGGTCATCCCAACATCTCTGCGACCGCAATATCTACAGTACGCCCATGACAACACTCTCAGCGGTCATCTGGGGCGGATGAAGACCCTGCGGAGGCTGCTGGAGGTCGCCTATTGGCCGGAGATACGCCGAGATGTATTGGAGTATTGTAAGAACTGCGTCACTTGTCAAAAGTACAAACCTCGTATTAGTAAGCTGGCGGGTTTGCTGCAAAGTGGAAGCAGTGGAACCGGGTTTTATGTTGGGGGTAGATCTCATGGGTCCGTTTCCCCGTTCATCCCGGCTCTCCGAACATCTGCTGGTGGTCGTTGATTACTGCAGCAAGTGGGTCGAGATGTTTCCTCTAAGGACAGCAAAGGCTTACAACATAGCCAACATTTTAACGAGGGAGATTTTCACATGGTGGGGTACACCAGCCTACCTGGTTTCTGATAGGGGTCCGCAGTTCACGTCCCAGCTACTCAACTCCATCTGTCGGCAATGGGGCGTCACCCAGAAGCTCACCACCGCATACCATCCCCAGACCAACACCACAGAATGGACTAACCGGACATTAAAATTCATGATTGCAGCATTCGTCAAAGAAAACCACAAGCAGTGGGACCAATGGCTTCCTGAGTTCCGATTTGCTATCAATACAGCCTGGCAGGAGAGCACTGGTTTCACCCCGGCAGAAATAGCACTGGGACGCAAGCTAAAGGGACCACTGGAGAGACTGCTGCATCGCACCACCTCACCCGACCATCCTGCCTATTCCACAGTGGAGCGTCAGGAAGCTCTGTTCCAGGTTGTGCGGAGCAACGTGGCCCGTGCCCAGGAACGCCAGGGGAAATACTACAACCTCAGGCGACGAGCTATCACATACAGTGTGGGTGACCATGTGTGGGTTCGTGCTTTTCCTCAGTCTCGGGCGGAGGACTCACACATGGTCAAACTAGCCCCGAAATGGAGGGGACCGGCTTTAATCAAGAAGGTCCTTAACAATGTTAATTACCGGGTAGAGTTGGTAAATCAAGCCGGACTGTTCACGGTCCACGTGGTGAATTTAAAGCCCTTTTTCGGCGAAGTCACGTCTTTTTCCGAGGGGGAGGGGGTGTAACAGGCGGTTGCCTAGTTACGGGCTCCTGGCCAGTAGGGGCGCTGGGGGGAGCTTTCCTGGTAATTTTATAAAAGAGGAAGAGAGGCTAGGCTAGGCTAACAGCAGCAACTACATGAGTAATGCCTTCTCTGAACCCAAATGCGGGATATGTTCTTTTCCAAAGCGCATGAGGGTTTTTTTGCTCCTCTTCTTCTCTCGCGCAAAGCGCGTCCCGGGACGGTATCGCTCTTTGTAGGGACTTTGTTAGAGTGAGCTCACGGACTCTGATCAATAAATGAACTCTACATGTGTGTGTGTGTGCGTGTGCTTGTAGTGGAATATACTGGGAGAGAATGGTGTCACACTGTAAATAAATGTATATACACTTTTTGGTTACATAAATATTGATCCCTGGTGGTCCTTAACCTACCCTGATTCTGATAACGACCAGTTTTTATTTTTAATAGTAGCAGGTTTTTTACAGCTTCTACATCAGAAGTGCAACTTCGTCTTCGTAGCGCTGCTTTCAGGGAACCAAACAGATGAAAGTCTGATGGGGCGAGATCAGGATTATAGGGAGGACATTTCAGAACAAAGTTTTTTACAGATAATCGACAGTGTGGGCAGAAGTGTGCGGATGTGCATTGTAATGCAAGGTCACAACTCCGTATTCAGGGTCACAGGGGGCCTGGAGCCTATCCCAGGAGACTTACACTCTGGACAGGGTGCCAATCCATCTCTGGGCATACTACGGCCGATTTGGGAATGGCAAATTAAACTTACCTACATGTCTTTGGACTGTGGGAGGACACCGGAGTGCCGGGAATCTGAACCCAGACCCTGGAGGTACAAGGCAACTAACTACTATAGTGCTAACCACTATACCACCGTGCCGCCTAAATTTTATTCTTCAGCTCTTAAATAAGCATCTCAATGTAACGAGCACGGTTGATTATTGAGACTTTTTACTGTTAATGTTCCAATACTGACCCCTGAGAATCCTAGAAAGCTGTAAGCATTGATGAATTTTCCAGCTGATGGTTGACATTTGAACTTTTTCTCGGTCGGCGATTGAGGATGTTTCCGTTCCATACTCTGATGTTTACTCTCAGGCTCGTAGTGATGAATCCGTGTCTCATCATCAATAATGATTCTCTTTAAGAAACTTCATCAGTCCAGATTTTGTTTGCAGATATCCACACGCTGACGACAAAAGGCTTTCGTGCAAATTTCGTGCAAATCGGGCGGCCATTTTTGCTGGCTCTGCAGTTACAAATGAACTGATGTAGCACGTTCACACCTGCGCAGCATTAACTGGGGAGACAGTAGGCTTGAATGGAAAGCGCTGATAAAACAGTGCAGCCAAGAGAAGTTTTAATATAACCGGAGAATGGATCATTTTTGATTCCTCGCATTTTGCTTCACAATAACAGCATGTCTTCGCATGTTAGACTCTTATACTAGTGTGCAGTCACACCACTCTGCCCAATAGAAAAGCAACGTGACAGCTTACTTTTGTATTAAAATGCAGAGGTTGAAGCTAAACACGGATTTATCAGATTTTGTGCATCATATCACCACATCCTGCTCAACAAGGGTTATTTCTTCCTCTTAACGCCGCTCGATCATGAAAGTTTGTTTGTCCTGGAAGTCTAAGACCTGACTATTTTCGTTGCTGTTGAATAACAGTAGTAGAGACGTTTTTTTTTAGCACTAGAGGAGGTAACCCTGGTCAGATTTGATGTTCTGTCTCATAGCACAGCAAGTCCTGCAGCTGCGCTGTAAGTGTGTAAGTGTTTGCATGTGTGCTTATTTTGCCCTGCGCTCCTGCTCCAGTGAGTAACTCTGTTCTTGATGTGGTGAGGAGGATGAAACCCTACACCGCTTGCCCTGTCATTATAGTATTACAAAACACACAAGCGCACAAGGCAGTGGAGGCTTTACTACAGCGCTGTATTAGTAGCGGCCCGCCACACTGCAGGCGGGCACACGGCCATGTGCGAGCCATACCGTAGTACGGCTTGTCACCGGGGCTGGAGCCAGATATCACCCGTTAAGTCCTTTGAGCTTTACAATGAGGATATGAACCGTGGGTGTTAAGTATAAAGCTTAAAAAAAAAGTCTTTCAATCACGTTTTCACAAGAACCACATGTTCATGAAAAATCCAGTACAGAGAAACTTTCATATCTTTTTTGGTTTTTGTAGATTTACTTATTTTGGTTGACCAAACACATTTAGAAATGGAAATATTTTCAAATAAACAAGACTACAATTTAACTGTGCTCAGACGTCCATTAGGTTCCACCAGTTCAGGATTATAGAGTAGAATTGTGTGGCTGTTTTTAGTTATTTCATATGCAATCTATGTATAAGTATGTTAGAAATTAACATTACTCAAACTAACATGAATATAGATTTTTTTACACACCCAAAGGTCGTGAGTTTGAATCCCGGGTGATGCTGTAGCCTCCAGTAGCCAAGAGCTGATTGGCCGAGCTCTCTCAGACGTGAAAGATCCGAGTCGCTTTTCGCCCTCTCAAACTGATCTAAGTGTATGTGAGCTCACGGAAGGAGCGAATAGTGATGCTCTCCGATTGTGTTATGCCGCTCTTAATGGTGCATGAGCTTGCAGTTTGAAAAGATGTGATTGGTGGTTTCACAGGAAACAGGTGCTAGCCTTCGCCGTCCCTGGTTCTGGTTGTAGCCTTGATGTGGGAGTGCGGGAGGGAACTGGTTACGACTAGGAGAACATCAAGAAAAATCCTAAAAAAAAAATAGGACACACTAATATTTTTTTTCCATACTCTTTGGCTTTGATCATAGCACATAAACACTTCTCATGCACCCAGAACCACTCTTTCACCAGAACAAGCCCGTGCCGTCTGGGAAGAAAAACTCCACTGATGTGATTCATTACATTCAGGTCGTCAGCTGACTTCGTTTTATTGCCACATAATGTTGTTGAGTCCAGACCTGAGCAACTGAAGCAACTCCAGATCACTATGGACACTATGCATGATAAGTGCATCGCTTCATAAGCTTCCCTTCCTAATCTGACACATGCATCATTCTGGGATCCGGTCAATCTGCACTCATCAGACCACATGACCTTCATCCATTGCTCCAAATCCAGTGATGCTTAGCAGATTGAAGTCTTCTTAACAGATGAGTCTCACTAACAGGAAGCGTTCTTACTGTATGTCCACACCGCTGTTTAGTTCCAATCCTGTGAGTTCTCTCTGTGATGTAAATGTCCTTTTTTTTTTTGCTATTTAACATAGCTCTGATTTCTACTGTCAACGTTTTTCCAATGCAACTTCACCCAAGTGTTTAAGTTATTCAGAATTTTATTTGGTCCATATTTCTTTGATGTGTTGACTTTTTGATGTAATGTATTTATATATGTATAATAACTGAAATAAGCTGAAGGATGGAGTAGAAAAAGAAACCCAGTTTAAAGAAATAGGAGCCGAGAAGTAAAACAACGGTGATCACATTTCAGGTGTATGGGTGGAAAATGTGAGTCGAGTAGAAACTTGCTAAAGATTTTTTTTTTTTTTTTTTTCCCCATCAGTGTTTTCCGTAAAATGTTAATAATCTCCAAACTGTTGAGTAAAAGGTCGCTGTGGAACAAAAAAAAATGGGTGTTCCTTAATTTTCAGGCAGTTTCCATGGTGTGACGTGACCAGCTTGAAACTAAGGCAGAGGTCAGAGAGGATCAAAGAGAGATTCAATTATTTTTTTTCTTTTCTTTCCTTTTTTTTTTTTTTTAGGAACCAGTTACGGACATGAATCAAGTCTTCCTGCCATGTGTTTACCTTTAATGATGATTAAAAAGGAGTTAGCGTGAACACCTTCCAGAGTTGGAATGTCTACCAAGATAAGACATTGTTGGGAGCATTGATGTCTTAACAGGTCTGATTTAAAAAAAAAAAAGTGCTTAATCAAAAAAAAAAAAAATGCTTGAAGAATGACCTTTACTAAACTGTGATTTTTTTTGTTTAAAATTCAAATGATTTTTTGAGAAAAGTCCTTTCAATTGTGAAACGTGCACTTTTGCACTGCAGAAACCAAATGCCTATAAATATATATACCGTGTTTTCCAGAATTGTGGGAATTTTATGGTATAAAATAAATTCTGGTTATAGCTAAGCCAATCTCCAGTGGAAACCTGACCTGTGCTCACACATGGCCTTTTATTTTCCAGAATAAACTCCATTCGCTCTCATGTATATTTACTCCAACACAAACCCCTACACTATATATAGTCTTGCACTTCTGTCCCCTTTTATGCTGGCACAAGTAGCTGGAAAACTTGAGGCTGTAAAAAAAAAATAAAAGTGGTGTAGAATTTGTTTTGGTGGGAGAAAGCTTTTAAGCTCAGAGCCGCACTTTTTTTTTTTTTTTTTAAGAATTGCCTGCATTCCCTCTAAATAAAGGGCAATAATTTGTTACATATCATATCATATCATATCATATCATAGCATGTGTTCTTATTAAAATGAAATAAATTAGATGTGTGTTCGGGCTGATTTCATTCATGACATATTTGGAACATTTTAGGAAAGAGAATGAAAAAAAAGAAGAAAAAAATAATAACACTGAGGTGTGTGGCCAACATCTCTTTTGCGTAAACGTCTTAAACATGAGCATGGTACGTTTGCAGAGCTTACGTTTAATCCATATGCTCACTGGTTTCTGTCCATATAAACAACGCGCACACACACACACACACACACAGCCACAACCTACCACAGGCCTGAAGCACGGATCTGGAGATTATTAGAAGCACCGCAGGGGGGAGCCGATGCCAGGCCGCAGGTTTTCTTTCAGAGGATGGGTGGAGTAGTTCAGAGCCTCAGAGCTCAGAAATAAACAGTTTTTCCTGCAGTCAGAGCGGCCTGGACCAGGATAACGTACTTAATGAAAATTGATGATGTTACAGTGGAAGTGAATAATGGATAATATCCATCCGTGCGTGCATTCGAGATACTCGGGAACAAGTGGTTCAGTGTTGAAGGATTTATATGGAAGCATCACTGTAACTGGAACAACAAACTGGTTAGATCTTGGAGGCGATCCAACCAGGGTCAAGGTCATAGCAAGGGCAAATATCTGACAATTATTCTTGATTCATTTTCTTCCTGTTTGTCTTACAAAGATCATGCTCAGACACACGAGGCACATTTTTTTTGGCCTTCCATGATTTTTGTTATTGATTGGATTGGTCTGTCTGGTTGATTATCTGAGATTTTAGTTAACGTGGCATCTCAAGAACATGTTTTGTAGGATTTATATGGAACAGATTCAATTCTGGCGGCACACTGGCTTAGTGGTTGGCACCGTGGCCTCGCAGCTCCGGAATACCGCCTCGGGTCTGTGCGTGTGCATGTTCTCCTCGTGCCTGATGGGTTTCCACTGGGCACTCCGGTTTCCTCCCACAGTCCAAAGACATGCAGAGTAGGCTGCACTACAGGGCAATTCAAAAAGAATGAACCGATTTCATGACTAATTGCTTCAGTTCTCAAGCATTGTTATGGAATGAGTCAGTGTCGCTGGTAAGACAGGAAATAAAAGTTGATTGTGAGTAGAATACTTGTGTCTTGGCTGGAGTTTTCCTTAATAAAATATTGCGTAGTGAAATCGGTTCATTCTTTTTGAATTACCCTGTATATTGCCACAAGTGGGGTCACCCATAAACTGTTCCCACATAGTTGGGAGCATAAAATTGTCTAAAATGTCTTGGTATGCTGAAGCATTAAGAGTTCCTTTCACGGGAAGTAAGTGGCAGAGCCCAATTCCTGAAAAACAACCCCACACCAGTTCCAACACGACTGCGCACCAGTGCACAAAGCAACGTCCATAAAGACATGGATGAGCGAGTATGTTGTGGAAGAACTTGACCGGCCTGTACAGAGTCCTGACCTCAACCCGATTGAACACCTTTGGGATGAATTAGAGCGGCGAATGCGAGCCAGGTCTTCTCGTCGAACGTCAGTGTCTGACCTCACAAATGTGCTTCTGGAAGACACACTCCTTCGACTTGTGGAAAACCTTACCAGAACAATTGAAGCGGTTACAGCTGCAGAGGGTGGACCAACATCATATTAAACAACATATTAAAAGTTCGTATGCATGTGAAGGCAGACAAGCCAATTCTTTTGGCAATATAGTGTATTTGGTGTTTCTAAATTGTACATAATGTGTGTGTGTCCTGTTATGGATTGGAACACCGTCCGGGGTGTACCCTGCCTATTGCCCCGAGTCCCCCTAGGAAAGGCTCCAGGCCTCCCGACCCTGAACAGAATAAGTGGTATAGAAAATGAGTGAGTGTGAGTGAGCGATTCAATTCTGGAATGGATACAGTCGAGATGAAAGCAAGGTCAAGGTCAAGGTCAATCACGGATGTACTGCCTTTTTTAAAAACATTTGTGCCATATTGTGCTTGAAGTTTTACACCTTCTGTTTAAAAGGTCACAGTGTCCCAGTTTGCAAATCAGTATCAAGAAGGAGTAGAATTTTTGCCAGCCCTGTTCCCAACGTTGGTGTGAAGTTCTCCTTGTTTTTCTCACAGCGTGAACTAGTGTTATATTTAGAAGTTTGTATCTTTTAACATCACATCAAGCCATTTTGTTTCTTACTTGTGCATCAGAGTATATGTTCATGTTATTTAGACACTGTAATAAAACATCTTAGCCAGTAAATCACATGTCTGTCATGTCTGTGTGATATCATGCATTGAGAAATGAGTCACCTTAAAGCACACTACTGTATTGCAAGGTTAATAATAATGGCGGTGCTTGGAGTAGGGACTATGGGTTGCATTGTATCCTGGGTGCTTGTGATACTCTTGTACCAATCTGTTATCTTATAAAAGAGAGAGCATTAATTATGACTGGCTGTCTCACTCTTTTTTTTTTTCTTTAATGGACAGATTTACACAGACTGGGCAAACCACTACCTGGCAAAGTCGGGTCATAAGCGCTTGATCAGAGACCTTCAGCAGGACATAGCTGATGGAGTCCTTCTGGCTGAGATCATCCAGGTTCTAGGTAAAGGAAACTGCATGAATTGATTTTTGTATCCAGATATTCTATTCACATACAGAAGTTGTGGTGCCACACACACACACACACACACACACACACACACACATGCACGCATTCATCCTGTCTGTTGTTTTATATAATGTAACTAACAGAGAACTGTTTCACTTGGGTAAAAGAAATTATGCTGCTTTGGTTCATTTATGAACAATTTTTGGTCTGGGGTTATTTTTGAGCATATAAATGGAGAGTCTGGTTTGGAAGCACTACAGTCAGCATGCTGGGCCTTTTACAACATTTTGACATATTTGGCCTGATTTATAGAGCACCTCTTTAAAGTTCAAACTGTGGCACAAAGTGTTTTCTTCTTCTTTGATGGTGCAGATTTAACAGTAACAAATTTAGCAAGAACAAAAGGATTAGTGTGCTGGGCTTTAATTAATTATTTATTTATAGCACCTTTTACACATTTATAATGTAGCTCAGTTTCTTTGATATGTTATGCACAGATTAAAGCATGGTGGAAAAATTAGGATAGGATGAAAAAATTTTAAAGAAAAAATTATTAGCCCCTTAGGAGCTTTTGGGTCCATCTATCTATAGATTCATCCACCCACCCATTTACTGTATCTATCCATCCATCTTCCCATCCATCCATCATTACACCCATCCATCTATCTATAGGTCTATTCATCCATTTCTCTATCTATCTATCTATCTATCTATCTATCTATCTATCTATCTATCTATGCACCCATCCACCCATCTATCCATTCACTCAGTCCATCCATCCATCCATCCATTTATCCATCCACCCACCCATTTATCTATCCGTCCATCTTCCCATCCATCCATCATTACACCCATCCATCTCTCTATAGGTCTATTTATCCATTTCTCCATCCATCCATCCATCCACCCATCCATCCATCTATCTATCTATCTATGCACCCATCCATTCATATATCCATCCACTCAGTCCACCCACCCATTTATCTATCCATAGATCTTCCCATCCATCGATCATTATACCCATCCATCTATCTACAGGTCTATTTATCCATTTCTCCATCCATCCATCCATCCATCCATCCATCCATCTATCTATCTATCTATCCATCCACTCAGTACATCCATCCATTTATCCATCCACCC